>JAPZDV010000009.1:11800799-11811367 GCA_029814665.1 Acanthurus lineatus | reverse complement strand
ATAAATTTCCACATATACAAAATTCTGATTTTTTTTGTTTTTTTTACATATGCACATATTAACAGGATCATCCAATTGGTCACTGGTAGTCCCATTTTACAAACTGCTCCTTAGAAAGAAACATATTCCTTGAAGGTGACGGTGAGACTGTTTGTTGTAATGTCAGTGATTATGATATTTCCCATGAAAGGAGAGATTTTTTTAACAGGTGATTCTTTTGATTTTTCTGTGGATTTCTCTGTGGATTTCTGTGCATCCTCTACCACAGGTGGTGTGTCTCTGACAGTGGGCTCAGGCTCCAGCTGTGTCTCCGGCTCCACCTGCTTCTTAGTCTTTGGGCAGCTGAGATCCATCGGTTCCTCTTGGCTGCCAGAGTCTAAAACCTCATATGTACATGTACTGCTGCGGCGTGAGCCGCTGCAGTGGAGGTCCATGGGTTTTTCCTGAGGCGGTGTGACCACAGTGCTGGGAACACTGAAGCTTCTGGAAGTTAGATAGGCTTTTGAAACACTCCTGTCCTCTGACAGATCCGATAGCTTTCGCTTGCGATCGCTGGGAAAAGAAGGGATCCTGATCTGGTCGACGGCTATAGGGGTGGGGATGTTGGTGTCAGCAGCCCATGACGTCACAGGTGAGCTAGCGGTCAGCTGAAGGGGAAGATCGTCTGGTAAATCAGCCTGACCGCGAGCCACTTCTGTGTTGTATTCCTCTGCTGTGCTTGGCGAAGGTTTGGAGAAATGTCTGTCCTTTGGAGAACACTTTATTGGATGCTCTGCAGCAGGAAGAGAGCTGCCATTACAGATCTCTTTAGGGATACCATTTTGCAGGTATTCCAACATTTTGGTTTTGTGTGCTGGATTGTTCTCTGATTGTTTGGTGTTTTGAGGTTTATCTTCACTTGAAGATTCCCCGTGTTTACCCTTTGCTCCGTGAACCTTGTTGCTGTCCATATATTTGCTCATGACAATAACAATACGTCCATTCTTGTTTTTGTTCTTGATTATCTTCATTTTGCTGCTAATAGCACTAGGCAGGGTTGCGTCTTTAGGATTGGGTTTAAGTGCATGCTCACTCTCAGCATCTTTGACAGCTGGTTTCCTCACCTCCACTGCCAGCTCTTTGACTTTGCTCAGGCAGCCTGTGTCTTTGTCACGTACCCATTTCTGCTGGAGGGCCAGAGGTAAGTTCCAGCCAGGATTTGCTGGTTTACTGGCTGGTTCCTGAACTTTGACCACCTCTTTAAGCCTTGAAGGCTGTGCGTCATACATATTGAGGTCAGGCTCATAGTGGTGGTGCTTCTTGCTGTTGAGCTGATAGATAAACTTCTTCTTGCCGTTTGTCAGCTGCTCAGCAGGTACCTCCTGGCTGCTGGGCTGGTACTGATGGTGCTTCTTGCTGTTCAGCTGATACTGTTGAGGCTGTGGGCGCTGAACCTGGACGGGATCAGACTTCAGGTTACCCTCGGCATCCTGAGGAGACTCCTCAAAACCTGCAGGAATACTGGATCTTCTGGCAAATGAGGGTACCTTGAGGAAAGAGAAAAAACATGTTTTCATTTCATTTCATTTCATTTCATTAAAACTTCTCCTTCAAAGATTGGCATTCTGGGATCTTCTTACGTTCTTATAGCATTAATTATAAAGAGGCTAAAATGCTGTACTGGCTTGAAAGTGTACTTTGGTGATTTAGTATTGTACTTTCACTGAGTTAGGGGGCTCAAAAGAGACAGATTAAAAAAATAATGGTCAAAATCAGAGCAAAGAAAAGCTGAGTTATTCTGATTTTGAGTCTAGACTGTACATAAACCTCTATAAACTCGGTCCTATATTCCCCATAACGCAACAACTTGGATTAATTTCTTTTACCCTTTCTACTTGGCAAATCCCAGTGTCTTTCAAACTCCAGGGTTTTATTGAATACATGTGTAGTCTCCAAAGCCCAAGCAGAGATAACACTGGAGATATTACTGTGACTTATTTAGGATTAGTGTCTTGGACTTCATTATACAAACATTTTCACAGGTTGCACTTGGTGAGTAAACTAACTTGCATGAGTATATTTGCAGACAAATGTGCCGCAGTGCGAATATGCAAACCTGCACTGTAAGCTTTACAGTGTGCTAAAGCCTATCAGAAACAGACATAATCTATCCAATCAGTGCCCAGTTTTTGATCTCCCTCCCACCATCCAGCCCCCTCCCCCTCCACCTCCTGTTCAGGCTGACCCCTTGGGCCGTCAAAGGGGCACTGCAGCGGAACGCTCAAGACGCTTGGCTGTGACCTCAGGTCAGAGAAGTGCCACCAGACATGTCACGCTTTATCCCTGATCGCTGGCCACGTGTGACTCTGGCAGAGAGGTATGCTTCTTAAGGAGTGACACTGCATAGCAATCAGCTTTGAGTCTCTCAAAATATATAATCACATTTGGCTCAGAATACGGTCCTGTAAAGGCCTGAGCTGAGATAGTCAAAGCGCGACTGGAGTGCTACTTTCAGCCATCTATTTTTATCATGGGAAACATTTACAATCAGGTAAGTGAAGGAAAACTCTCTCCTGATCTCCTCAAGTAAAAAAAAAACACCTAACAATAATGAGCTTTATTTTAAAAAAAAGAAAAAAACAAGAAACTTACATGAAGCTATTTGACATTAAGAAATAATGAACATGCGGATAAAACAAGGGCACTCAAGCAATTCTTATGTAACCTCAGGCAACAAATGTGGTTTCATGGTGAGTGTGGAGAGAAACCCAGCTGCAGAGCCCCATCCTCTCTTTCCCTTTTACTCCGTCTCTCTCAAAGACCTCTGTAAATAACAGCAAGCATAATGACAGGCGCTCTAAAACACCTGACAGGACCCTTCACCTCCTGGCCTCTCACCAAGCAAAACTTATATAAAGGGCTAAGGAAAAGCAGGACATTTTCCACAGAGGCTGTTATAGTATCCCTCAAATTTGTCGCTGACGAAGAAGATAATTACCTGCAGTAAAAGATGTTTTGGTTTTGGCCCCCGTTTACGATATCCCATCAGTTGCTCCTGCCTCTCTCTGTGAAAAAAAAAAGATAATTACATTTTCTTGCAACATTTTTGCCATCTATATACAACATCTCTTTTGATTGACAGTGTTTCACCTTTCTGCATTGAAAACCTAATTATACCACATGGAAAATTACAGGTTTGACATTTGGAGAATTTGTTCTTTTTATTCTACCTATTCAAGGTCAAAAGTGGAATTTTGATTTGGAGGACTAATGAATGCCCACGTGTGACCCTGCTGCAAAGCATTATGGTCCTTATTTGCATAGCTCTCCATGGTAATCGGCCCATTCCATATTCTCATTATCCTGTAGAAATTCAATTAAAGCTACAGCAGGTAGAGGCTCTCCTTGTCTTTCAAACATCCTCCCTCCTTCAGCACATCCTCTCTCTCCTTATATTCAACCTCTAATTAGGATCATGAGGTAGGGATGATATGGGATAAAAAAACAACATTGTGGAGTACTTCTGGGATGCATGCTGCTGTTGAAAACATGCATGCTGCCGTGACTTGTGCAACATAACGCCTACACTCTAAAAATGTAGGGTGATAAATATGAAACATGTAACAAACATCTCTTGGAGAAGTTTTTTATTGAGGCAGGAGGGAGCAAAATGTGTTATTGTACTCCAAGTTGTACTGACTAGACTAAGCACTGGTCGGTCTGTGAAATATTGCTCCCTGATATAAACCTTGACTCATCATTGGCTCATAAATAACCAGCGGTGGGTGAAGGCCGACTACACACATGCAGGCATCACCGGGCATGCGTCAAAACCCAGCCTATTGTTGGCCTCTTGCTGCAGATGTTCAAACTATCAGAGCTGCCAGAAAATTGCCACAATAAACAGTTTACATTTTAATGCTATAATGTGTGCGATTTCGAACGGCATCCAACGGGGTGACCCCTATTCACAGAAGATTTGGCAATTACAGCCTCCCTTGTCGAATCCCCTCCCCCATCCTCTGGGAGCAGAGAGGAATCCACACACACAGCTCAAAGGCAGCACTCCATGACCATCAGCACAGAGCCAGGCGCACACACACTAACACACACACATACACACACACAGAGCCAGGCGAGGAGGCGGGCAGGCTGTGGGGGAATATGAGAGCAGTACACTGGAAACGTTGGAGAGCACTGCGTGTCAATTAGCCTTTTCAGAAATGCGAATTCCTTTCCCCAGCCATCATGTCTTTTCCCAGTCCCACGAGCGGCCCGGTGGCCTACAGAGAAAGTGTATCTCACAGGCCTCATGGGTTTCAGCAACCCAGACAAGATGTGGCTGTGCACGCGCCACGGGGCCAAAATGACAGGAGCATTTGTATTCATTAGCATCTCAACCTCTGAGATTGACATTTATGCATCCCTGATTATTTTGCAGGCCTCTTAAGACTTTTCATGCCCCAAAATTGAACTGATGTAATAAATTTTCACACTCACAGTTCCCAAAAATATTGAGAAGAAAAAAACAGCCATAGTTGCATGTGATGTGTCAAAACTAGTGATGTTAAACATTGTTGTTCTGGCTGAAACACTACATGAAATCACCCTGTAAAATTAAGACCAGCTCCACCTGTTTCTGGTAGTAATGAGAATCCCATCCTCACATGAAACTACAACACACTGCAGTCTAATTCAGCACCTGTTCTGCTAAGACTTCACAGTTGCATAGCAAATTAAATATAAAAATATGATTAGAAGCAAATATTTGTTATTTGATCCTCATGAGAAGCACTGTTTTTTTCCATTTTCAGTGGTCCACCATGCTCCTCCTGGCAAAAAAAAAATGGGCAGCTTGAGTTCTCTTTGTAAAATTGGGTCATGGCATGCGTTGAGGCCTCTGAATCCTGACGCAAAATCACGCAATAACATGACCATTTGTAACAATTCACGTCTTGTAAAACACGTCCACGCATATTTCCGCGCGTCCTCTCAATTCCTTTTACATGATTTAGAAATTCTCACTACCACATCCCCAGCCTTTTCCCCATGAGACCGTCATGTGGGGAGGGGAGGGAGGTGGATCAGTGATAGAGTTACTGGAGCGCCCCTCCTCCCATGCCCATATATGGTCATGGCTGAACTGGAGGCTGCGCGGCCTCGTCCGAAGTCCACATCTCTCTCACCTGTGTTGAAACGCGACGAGGAGACGCGGGTCAAGGATGTTTTCCTCTGGCTCCCATGTGTTGTACCTGCAGAGAAGGGCAAACAACTGTCAGAGAGCCATCACGAGCTGACTTCCTTTTTCCAACTGACACACAGGCCTCTGCCCTTCTCAAACATACACACACATAAACACACCAACACATTCCCATATCTTCACCACAACCGTGCAGTCAGTCAGTGCAGAGTGGACAGGTAAGGCAGGCCTCTAGTTTGATGTCAAAAGACCTGAATCTGTGGATTTTTTTCTTACTCCAATACACAGAGCATGAATAAAAACAAACAGTCACATTCCCGCTCTGCGAGGACATGCGACTGCAGTGCAAAATATGTCAAACACAAATTCTCTCCAGTCGGTCTTCCAGTACCAATATACAGTCGGCCATTTTAGCACCACTGTCTCGTAAATTCGCTGGCAGAGCAGAAATAATTAAAACGGGATTACATGGCAGTGCCTACCCCCTTCCCTCGCATAAATTAGTGAAGGCATCCGCGGATACACTGAAACACATACCGACCGCGCTCTCCCCGTTTACACACTCATACACACACACACAGGAGCACATACACACACGCTGAGCGCGCACGCCCTTGATAAATGGCATTTTTTAATTAAGTCACACTTGAATTTCTTGCATTGTAATGCGTCATTTCACTGCACTTGTAAGTGACTGAAAACGTTGCATTTAGACTTACTTGGGAGACCAACCTCGCCACTTGACCAGGTACTCTATCTTGCCCTGTGATGGTGAAGAAGCAGAGAAAATTGGTTGAAGCTCATGTCAAACGCTCAAGTCTTAACGTTCGGAGCCGTTTTGCAAATATGCTCCCTCTCTGTTACCTTGCGGATGCGTTTCTTTTCGATGCCCTCCACCGCAAAGACATGCTCTCCGGCGGCAGGGAGCTCCATTCTCGCCTGAATCCGATGGCAAGGGACGGGGAAGTAGGTGAAATGTTGGCTACGCACTGTCGATGTGCCTTCCGCGCGGTGCTCACTGTGCGCGCTTGGTAGTTTTCCAGTTGTATCCAAATCCAACTGTATTCCCTCCACCTCTCCTCGCTCTCTCGCTCTCTCTCCCTCCCTCCTTTGCACACTCTACAATCCTGGCTATGAGCATACGGATATCACAGTGGTGCGGTTACGAGCAGCTCTTTTCGTGCACTAGCTACAGCTCGGTGACGTCAGGACGGGAGGGGGTGGAGACCTTGCACAGAGGTTGGGGTTTATCCTGGACTGCAGGAGGGATGTCTGGAAATTCAAATCAACCACTACGTTTATGTCAAAGTGCGTATGCATAATATTCACTTGTGCAGGTTTATTGCTTCTTTCGATGACGACGTTGGTGGCAACTCCTCCTCCAACAGTTCGTGTACTTATTGAGGAGGAAAAAAAATACTTTTAGTGGTTGGTTTAAGTCAAACCACACATGGATGTTAAATATCAGTAGTTGTATTTACAACATATGTTTATATTGTTGTTAAAATGAACGTATAATTAAGATAATTCGTTAAATTGTCATCAGGCATTCTGAAAAACTGTACCTGAGGGAAATGGAAATAGTTTTGCCTGCGCACAACTGTCCTCAAACCCACGTCCACATCTGTCGTCAACAGTTTAACCGGGACACTTGTGTAACATTGCACCAACAAAGAAAGCCTTTTGGGCTTGAAAGTGACAGATTTGCATCACCAAAGCTTATTTATCACTTGTAACTAAGGCGTCGATGAAATACAAGTTCCCCTTTTATTTCCGATTCTCCTTAAAGCAGTATACAGTTGTAGATGTGCAGACGAAGGCTTCCAGTTCGATCTGCCAAGTGCGCCGTGCAAATATAGGTCACCCGCACTCTGATCGTCAAACCGGTGCCATGTCCTCTGGGCTCAACTGCCATTAATTTGACACAGAGCAGAGTGTTGCTGTGCAGCCTGCAGTCTACCTGTGGCAACTTTCTAATGGTGAACTTTTTTTTTTTTTTTACTGTCAGAGCACTCAACTTGTTTTCCCTAAACCCTACAGCCTGTTAACTGGTTGTAATATTAGTTGTCTATCTACATCTTGACAATTTAAATCCAAAAGCATAAACCACATCACGAGTGAGTATGTACTCCCTGCTGTAAATGTCATCCGTATTAGGTTACTTGGATTTATGGAGGACTTAATTAGAAACATGAGAGAAACTGCGCCTCCGAGCATCAAATACATGCTTCTGTGCGTGTCTTGCGATTTGTACGCACGATTGCCATCAAAAGCATGCAATTCGTTAGTTTATCTCATACCGGTATCGTCAAAAATGCACTACACGAGCTAAAACCCGATGCTTTTACTTGCTCTAAAAATAATTCAGCACCACAAGGGTTAAAGAGAAGCCTCAGAGCAGAGCGGCAGCGGCCAGCCTATTAAATACAGGCACGATATATCTCTGCCCTGCCATATAAGGCAATG
The DNA here is from genome assembly GCA_029814665.1 of Acanthurus lineatus. NCBI lineage: Eukaryota > Metazoa > Chordata > Actinopteri > Acanthuriformes > Acanthuridae > Acanthurus > Acanthurus lineatus. The sequence continues at coordinate 11,803,722 of JAPZDV010000009.1, read as the reverse complement.
GACAAAAAGCGCCGAAATACCGCATTTTTCACTCATTCATTCCCGAGTTTTTGTCTTGAATTGGGTACAGGAGGGGGTTAAGGCTCTGTTGGTCGCAAACATGCTCGATTAAAACTCCCGATTTTCGCCTTATTTCAGTTTTTTTCCTGTGCCCTTCAGCCGCGACCAGGGAGCGCATACGCCCTGCTTCCCTAGCAACAGCATGAAAGGAGAGAGAGAGGGAGAGAGACGGAGAGAAACATGAAGAGAGAGGGTGAATTTAAGTTTGTGACAAACAAACGAGCCCTTGATAAAAAATGGCACCGATGAGGTGTCGTTTCCTTAAACATTATTTTGTCCCTTGAGTAGATCTTATCGAATCAAATGCGTATTCACAATCAAACAGGACTGAGAGCTTTAGAGAGCAAAAAAAATGAAGTCGGAGGTGTTTACTGACAACTCTGTTTACTCAGCAGGTACCCAAAATACAAATTATGTATCATTTTGTGTTTGTACTGACGGGAATGACGCCTGGAGTCTGCGTCAAGACAGAGATCATCATTTAGAAAATCCTCTGACTCAGACTGTCGGCGTGATCTGATCACAGCTTGATATGTAACAAACTTAAATATATTTGGAAATACTTTTTAAAAAATCTATTGACTCTGTAAGAAAGGGCTTCGATCAAATGATAGCGAAACAGCGTCACAAAGACGTAGAATGATGGGGATTTTCCTAATGTACAACCATCAAGTGTAGAAGGTTTGTTCACTTAGAAACCATTCGTTCGCTCTTTAAAAATGTTCTCTGAGATTCATGCAACCAGAAGCACTTTATTAATCATCTAAAGCTACATTTAGATCAAATAATTTAATCACTACGATCTTATCTCCCTCTTTTTAAATGTGTGATAATTACTGTGTCGTTGATCGCACGTCTGTGCGCCCTCTCAGGAATGCGCTCAGGTGAGTTAATGCCCCCATTTTGCACTTGTCCGCCTCCGACTTTTTACATTTAAGATAATGATTAAAGTCACTGACTGCTTATCTACCAGTTGTTTCCGGAAAGGTTAGATTACCGACACACAGAAATGCGAACTCTCAGGAATAAAAAAAAAGAAAACACAAAAATGATCAGTTTCTAAAAGATCGCTGATCAAAACCTCCTGCTGCATCAGGTGGGAAATTGCGCATTTAACAACACAGAGGGGCTTCTAGTTTATTTTTCCACAATTTTAAGAAGTTATTTGCGGTGCGAAAATCCCTTTAAATGAGCAACAAACCTGGGCTGCTCTGGAAAAAACTTGTTCATTTATCTTTCAGAACTGTTGTCTTCTACTTCTTTCATTCTGGAGTTAAAATTGTAGACTTTTTGAAATGTGCCATGAGTGTTTTTTTTTTTTTTTTTTTAACCAAAACCTTTCAACGTTTATTTTGTCCTTGCTGCAACCCGCCAAGGTCAAATAAGCTGTTATCTAAAACATGAGGATAAACTCAGGGTCAGCCAGTCTGTTTTTTATCTCCTGCTGACGGGACTCTTTTCAAACAACCCATGGCGTCATTTTGTTTCAACAACAAGGCTGTGCTCTTACGTGTCAGTGCTTTAAATAATCACACGCTGGAAAGGGAAAATGTATTTATCAGATGGACTAAAAGCAGAAAATATAGTAAATTCAACATTGCGATTTTTTTTTTCTGTGAGAGTGAGGGAGGCTGTGTGGTAGACTTGAGTGTGATTTCCACACTGTAAAGGAGAGGACACAGGATGATTGTGAGTGCATGCAGGAATGTTTGTGGAGTATATTTATGTGGGTGTGAATGTAGGAGGACCAAGGTCGGGTTAAGTCCTGATCTCTGGACCGGTCTCAGCAGGAAAGCACAGAGAGCTCAGCCTTGTGACCTTTTTTTCGTTGCAACACCAATTTCTTTCCCGATTCTCCTCTCTTTATGTCTTTCACACACACTCTGCATGCACACAGCTGGTTCACACTGGAGAAAGGATCCACAAAATGGTGGCTCAGGGGGGGAAAAAGCCAGGAGGCCTCTCTTCTCCTTGGCACCCGCCACCCACGGTGCCCGCCAGGAGTGCCAACTGAGGGAATGGAGAGATGTGGAGAGAAAGGAGGAGGGACGCTTGGAAAAGTGTGACTGATGCAGAGGGCGATTGAAATGAAAAAAAAGGTGTGGTGGAGCAAAAGGAGAATGAGAGGGACAAAAAAGGAAACAGGAGAGAGAGAGAGAGGGAGGGAGGACAGATTTCTGCGTCGAGCATCCGATTCTTTCCTCCACAGAGACGAAGAGGAAGAGAGTTGATTGGTTTAAGGGACATAATGCAAGGACATGGTGGGGTGGGGGGGTGTTACAAAAATGTTAAGAGGGCCCTACAGCCATTCTCACGGCACTCAGCGGGCGGTCATTAAGCTCCACTATCAAACAGGCTGATGTAGCTTGGACCTACACATGAAACACGCACACAAATGGAAAAAGGAGACACGAGAATGAAGGTTCACACACTGAAGCTGAAAACGGCAGATTGGAAACTCATTGAATTACTCAAATGGAAGCTCTTTAATTAGCCACTGTAAATATGCTGTATGATGACAACATGCAGATCTATTCAGGGTAATTATGCTGTAACAATAGCGATCCCTTTCCAGTGCCTGCAGAAGGGGTTCTGCTTCAGGTGCTAACACAGAAATCTCCCGTTTCCTTTGTCTGCCCCTGACATATGTTTAATTATGATAATTGTAACAAATGAAAGCTATTAGGAAGCCATTCATCTTGGCGCTGCAGATTTTAATGCACTCTGAAGATGGGGTGAGGAGGGTGTGTGTTTGCGTGTGTACGTGTGTGCGCGCAAGTGTTGGGGGGGGGGGGGGGGGGGGGTAAGCGGAGGGGCGACGACGGGGTTGTTTGACAGGGGGATTTTGGCACAGGGGCGAGGG
>JAPZDV010000009.1:11731789-11800699 GCA_029814665.1 Acanthurus lineatus | reverse complement strand
GTCACGGCCATTGTTGCACCTAGGCTACAGGTCTGCAGAAAAGGGGTGCTCCTCTGCCAGGGTGGGCTCTCCTACCCTCCCTCCCTCCCTTCCTCCCTCCTCTTCCCCTCTGCGCCCCACCGCCTGCTTGCCTGCAAGGCTGCCGTCGTGTGGGGTTCACCCTCCCACCACCACCACCACCACCACCACTACCATACGCTTCCCCCGTTGATCCCCCCTCAACCCGGGAGCCTAGGCAGGAGGTGGTGGGGTGCAGGGAGTCTGCGAGAGCGGAGGAGAGGAGGAAGGGGTGGTGTGGTCTTTACGCATAGCACCAGGCTTACAGGGGGGTGGTATAAGTGGTGAGGGCCGAGGCCAGCGAGGAGGGAGGAAGTGGTGCAGTGGAATTCTGGCAGAATGCGACTGAATGCACGACTTGTCGATACTGTATTGAGCTGCAGCGCAATACAGCATGGATGCTGGACTGCTGGGAGGGCGTTCAGCTGCACCTTCCTGTTCTTGCATGCAGCACAGTGCTACTGTATGATGAAATTATTCATTCTCTGCCATCAATGATAGATAGGCCAGCTCCACAGCTTTGTGCAGGAAATCACAATAGTGAGCTTGTACATGAAGCACAATAGTAAGCACACAATGGTGCGCCTCGGAGAACAATGGCTGAATAATCCATTGAATAATTGTGTGGATTTTTTTTCTCAATACAAGGCAGAAATGATTCCCTCTGTGCGGAATGATGTGGTTATTTTCATCGGCGTGGAGACCTTGCAGTAGCAGACACAGCTCCTGCTAAATGTGCCTTTGACCCAGTGTTCAGATTTAGCTCCCTTCAGTCTAATGCCACGCTAATGATGAGTGACGCAGGCCCTTATCCTGAGAGCCCTTTCCTCGCTTTCCTCTTCTCCCCTCCCTCTTCCCTTCCCCATCTCCAGGGAACAGCTTATTTGCCTGTTTTTAATTGGGTTTTAATTTACATGTAAGCCTGGAAGAAGCGTGATGAGGAGCTGCCTTTCTCTTCTCTTCGTTTTTTTTTTTTGCCTTCTTCTTCCCCTTTTTTTCTCTCACCAGCGAGGAATCGTGAATTTTGCAGCTTTAACAGGAAGAAGAACAGGCCAGTTTGAGCAATAACAACCTCAAGATTACAAATGAACACAGCAAACCAGGGCTGGAAAAAGAACAGGCGCAGGTTCCTCTTTATGGGGTCAACAGCGGGTTCAGAACCAATCAAGTGTCCAGGGCAGATAGACACACGTTTCAGACAGGGAGGTGCAAAGGGGGGGATGTTGCAAGTTGATGATGTAGATGAAGGGGCCATCTCTCCATCAAAATGTAATAAGAGGAAGAATGGACAGTGAGCTCGCAGATAGACAAGTTTAATGTGCTCGTCTATCTATATGGAAATTTATCCACGCAGGCGTTCACCCCGCTGCTGCTGCTGCTGCTGCTGCTTCTTCTTTTTTTTTTTTTTATCATAATTCACTTTGGGGTTTTGATTGGCTTCGTGGAGAGCAAAGAGAAGGAGCTTCGGAGGAGGAGCTGAGAGATAAAGCAAGCTTTCTTTACTTCAGAAAAGAGCTCAACCGGGATTTGAGATTTATATTAAATTTAGAGAGATAAACGAGGCGCCGGTTTTTTTTGCAAAAAAAGAAAAAAAGTTGACAATCAGTCCGAAACTGCCATCCGCAGCACAAAACAAACAAAGACTTTGCAGCTCAGTATTATCTCTCGTTTTCTAGCACATGCTCTTATTGCATCGTTTGTCGTATTTGTTGCAGGCTCCGCATTCAGAAATAAACTCTATAGCCTCACCAACTACGTGATTTACTATTTGAATAAATCCATCCTACATTATAGAGAACTTTCCAGACAACAAACACCCTCATGGCTGTATAATCACCTCTCACTCCCACACTGATGGCCTACGGCAACCCTGTCAGGACTCCTACAGGCAGAGCTGGCAAGTGTGCGCGTCACTCATCACCCTGCCACGTGCAGCAGACATCACACACTCAACACAGGAACTCGGCGTGTGTCGCAGGTACTGCAGCTCCACCACATCTGAGCGAAACAGGCCTCTTCCTGAATACAGCAGCACAGACGGCCCTTTGTCTGCTGCATGTCTTGAATTGTCCCCTTCTGTTGTTGTCACTGAGCCATGTGTGTCAGTCATGCGTTGCATGATGTGCTTACACCAACACAAATACTTCAGTGCTGGACTGCTGACAACGATCTTAATGAGGGCCCATGTTGTTAGAAACTGGGGCTGTCGCTATATGAGGTTTTCACCACAAAAGAGTTCAAGGTAATGATATTATTGAATATATCTGCAGAAAACTTAAAAAAATATCAAATTTTATCAGTCAAATCCATCTTCAACTTTGTTAACTGTGTGTTTTGCCTTTTTTTGGCTTGTTTGAAATCAGTTCACAGTCAAAGTATGAGTATAAGGAGGTGGAGAGCTTTCAGAGAGAACAGTTAGACTTAATTAATTTTCCTTTTAGTGGTGGGTGCCAACCAGCATTAATGTGCAAAAATGACAAAGCAAAAACAAAGAAATGGAAATCATTTAAGAAGTGTTCAATTATTTAGAGTATAGATAGTATGTGTATTATTAGCACAATACCATATTTTATGTTTCAGTATCATGATTAATACCTGTCATCACCACACTAGTTGCAACCATGGGCAATCTTAAAAACTTATTGCGATATTAAATAAAGGCATTTCAATTTTGCACAAATCTTGAAGTGTGACTTTGTGTGAAGAGTTTGCACTTTAAATTTTCATGGAGACCACATTCAACCCATGCAATGAGTCCTACACAAGATTTATTAAGCACAGTTCACCTGAAATATCAAAAGAGCTCCTCTGTGATCACCAGAGAGTCCTGGCAGTGGTTCTCCTCTTTCATCTTCACTTCAATATATGGATTTAATGTGGAGAGAAGAGATTCTTACTCTTGAGTCTGAATGTTGGATCCTCACATATAAGCTCACACAAGCACAAACTTCTGCACATGAGCACATTTATTTGGAGTATGATGTGTCTGTCAGGTGAAAAACAGGCATGTTTTCTGTTCCAGCTGAAGGATTTAAAGGCCCTCTCTCTCTAGGATTGCTTGACTTCATGAACATGCAATTCCCCGCCAAAGTTCTTGTTATTTTTCCATAAAATATTACTCTCTGTGTGCATTTGTATCCATGTTCTTCTTGCTGGTTTGGTACAAATGCCCCTGCACTGATCAGAATTTAGTAACATCTGAATCAGAATCTGACAGACTGATATTCGGGCTGTTTGCTTTTAGTTGGTGTCCAGTGTCAGTTGAATGTGATTCAGCTGCACCCACACAGCCCTGATGAAGCAGATTTAATTGTGTCTAATGTTACAGAGACGTTTTCAGGGGGCTTTTTATGTTCCTTTGAGGGAAATCAGCTTTTATGCTTGGGCTTGATTAGACTAAAAATATACTTCTAAAACCAGCTGAACAAACTCAAACATGCACGTTTGCCTGAATAAAACATAGGCTTTTTTTATCTTTGTTTATTAAAAGTTCATTTAGGAAATTCAAGCCTTACCTATCAACACCCTCTGAGCTCTGATGTGGTGATTTACAGGTCAAAAACACACTAAAACTGGGATTAATTTGGTTAAAAAATGAATGTTTTTGTAGCCTGTTAAAAAACAGAACTCACAAGCCCATTCAAGCACTGAAAGAGCAACGAGTTGCTGTAATTGATCCTCCCCTACATACCGTCTCCACTGAGCCCTCCCCTGACAAAATCCACAGTTCTGGTTCAGTGCAAAAATGCATTCAAACGTTTAGCCAAAGCTAATATGAAGCATCAGCAATGTGAGCCAAATCAAGTGGGTGTCTTCCAAAGTTAAAGTCTTTTTAGTGCAAAATTCCCCCTTTTGTTTCCCCAGACAGTGTTTCCTCGCTGAGCTGGGGGAATAGCAGAGGTGGCAAAAGTACACAATTTCTTTACCAAAGTAGAAGTATAGATATTTGTACGAATAAAGAATCTGGTAAAAGAAGAAGTACTGATTCAGCATCCCTGCCTAAGTAAAAAAAAGTATGTACTTAAAGCATAAAACATGTAGGTAGCTTTCAGAAGGACATATCTGCTGGTTGTTTTCATGCAAAGCTGCCTGAACCTCGGCCTTTTTAAAATATAATTCGATGACCATCCTATCTTCAAATGAAATAAACAAAATACTGAACATTATCTTTGCTTTGTGCAAACAACTTTTCAGTGTCAGCAACAGAACTCAATACAAAACAAAATGGTTCTGTCAAACTGCCCTGATGCATCTTTTAAATTGTTTCCAAAATGTAATGCTGTTGTGTATAATTGATGGGCACACCAAAGAATTGTCTTTTCTTTGTTATTATCCCATTTATTTAGGTAGAAATCAATCTCTATGTCCTGTGTCGGAAAGCTAGCATTCAGTTATGCAAAAACTGATCAATTATTCTCCCGGAAAACATTAGATTCAAAGTAATAAAAATGTAAGAGTAGAAAGGAAAGATATTTGTATTAAAAATCCAGGAAGCAAATAGCAGAATGTTAGAAAAGCAAATGATTAGGCAAAGATTTTTGAAAACTCTGCTTGTACAGGGTGAACTGTTTGTACTCGGGTACTTCCCAGTTCTGGGAGATATTAACTCTAAGAGAGGAAATTGTCTTAAAATCAATTTTTTGGGAAGATAACACTTGTATTTGACTAAATTAGATCACAGAAGTCTTATCTGAAAGAACATCTGAATTTAGTTTTGCATGGATCCGTCAGATCTCTTCATAAAAAGCGTGGTGAAATAAAACAAATACTGCAAGTAGTAACTCTTTCAATGTGCATATTTACTGGAAAAAATTGTAACTGTTTCACTATTTCCAAGGTTAAGAGTGAACTTTCAGGCTAAAAGTCATAGACACTGGCTAAACCATGCTTACTGAATGACACAAATACATGCAGATTTATCTGTACAGGCTTCATGTGAGGAGGAATCCCTCACAACAGCAGCAACAACAAGAAAGCACACAGATCAGGGTCTCTAGAAAAGCCTGAATCAGCATATGTAAGATAATTCACCAGCTCCGTCTTTGTCAGACAGACAGAGAAGATTGCTCTGCTTACACCAGGCGTCCCATGTGTTTCAATTTGATATGGTTTCTCCATGATATATCTCTCTTGTCCTCATGTGATGGTTATTTAAAGGGAGAGCCATGGATTTTCTCCCCTATGCAACATAATGGCAAATCAATAACGCAGAGCATACGGGGAGAGTGGGCATTTCATAGAGCGGCCTAAAGGATGGGAGGCCTAATTGGACTGGAGTTCTGGCATAAAGGAATGAATGGATTTTTAAACTGCATTACAAAAATAAATGTTTAATCATGTGGAGTTATATGGAACATTTCTCATAATCATTATGTCACACAGTGAAATTTTCCCTCTGAAATGAAAGAATAAATCCACCGCATCACTTTAAAATGAGGCTTTTTTTTTCTTAATGTGCTTCCTTTGGTGTGAGCGCAGTTCAATTACAGCTGTGGATGTTTTTTTAGTATGTGCTTACACACATGTGGAAGATGAGAATAAGTATGCTGATGTGCCTGTGAGACAAGACCCCTGTGGTGTGTGCACACACACTTAAACACACTTATGTGAGTTTTTCCCAGGGCGAGACCTGTCAGCCAGCAGACGTCTGACATCATGCTCTGGGCAAAGAGGAGGTTTTCCACTGCCTGTGATACTGTGTGTGTGTGTCTGTGTGTGTGTGTGTGTCTGTGTCTGTGTGTGTGTGTGTGTGTAGGAGGGAAAGAGAAAGACGGTTGTTATCATGACTTATGGATTGGACAGCAGTTTCCTACTGGGCAGAGAAGACAGAAATGGTTACACAGAGGAATGCAGTTGGGTTTTTTTTTTTCTTCGGAGCAGAGGGGCTTGCAGGAAGGAACAAGAGGATGACAGGAGGAGAGAATTATAGGACAACAAGGAAATGAATCTCCACCAACGAGAGGCAAAGGCAAAAACCACAGGGAGGAAAGATGTCAAAAGAGAAGACACCCGGAGGTCCTCTGTGTTTACACTTTCCATCCTGTCAGTCAGTGCCTCCTCCATCGTCTTTATCTCTGACACAGCTGGCAATAACTCAATGATCCTAGATGACTCACTGCTGTCTGTAGTGCTACAAACGTGGCTTTGCTGGAGAAGGAGAAGGAGGAAGGGACGGTTGTGGATCGACAGAAAATCCTGCTTAATCATCCCCACCACCACCACCACCATTGATAGCCTCTGGGTATGGAAAGATGTGGATGCTGTGGGTGGGAAATAAGAGAGTAGCACTTCATATCCAGAAATGGGGACAGCTGAAGTAACAATTTGTGACTGTTCAGCTTTACACATGCTCTCACGCTGACAAAGGGAAGGTTGTCTTCCTTGTGTCCCAAGTTGGAGAGCCCTGGTCAGGTCGAAGCTCTTGCCAAACTCCTTGGGTCGAGGCTGGAGCTCATTTTCAAAGAGCCTCTTTTGTGTTGGCGCAGCCTGAAAAGACCAGATGACTAACAGGACGTCACTGTGATCCAGTTTTCTCAATGCAAACTCAGTCAAATCAAACCTGATGAGTCTCTTAGTGGTGTTTTCATTGATCTGTGGGACTGGAAATGGCTCAAACATGCAAAATTTCTGCACATGGACAATACACTGCAAGTAAACCACACTCTTCTCCAAGTACACACATACAGAAAACACACAGACACAACACAGTAGCTGGTGAAGGGCTAAAGTGTTATTTTGTAGACAGCTTTCTGTCACTTTTCACACCTTTACAAAAACAGCACACATACAGTGCGTGCATGTGAATTTATACACACCACATGCACACACTCACAAAACCACAGATGCAGACATTTATTGCTGCTGTGTCTAAAAGTGAATTACAAAAGAGAGCACAGTTTCGTTTGCTTTTACCTTGTGCATGCACAGACACACACACACAAGTCCATCAGAGCAGTGGGAACTGAGAAGGAACTGGGATGTGTGATGTTAATCTAACACTTTTAAGCTCGAGTGTGAGCCCAGAAGCTGATCTCACACTCACACCTTTCTTTCTTCCCACTGAGTCTGACTTATCACATATACAGGCACATGCACAGGCAGGCAGACATGCATGCACTTAGAGGTCTGTTCTTAGTGTTTTTTTTGTCACCCTGGATGTCATTGCTCATTGTAAGTGGGCTGGTTGAAACAAAAACATACAGAGTCAAATTTATGCAAAAAATGGTGACAAGCTTCTTCTTGTATCTGGATGTAGCTCATGGGTTAAATAGACCGATGGTGTCTTGTGCTGAAAGTCGCTCTCACATCCTGCTGGACGATGGACTCAGCCACATGAGCACAACCAAGAAGGTTTCATGCATGCAACCCCTCTCAAAAGTAGTTGCACACACACACACTACAGACAATCTTTCCGGTTATCAAGACATTTCTCACTAAACAGACACACACACCATCCTTTTTATCATACTAGTTGTCATCTGCTCGCTCATATTTCTGCAGAACTGCCAGATTGTGTTGTTTATACCAGCTCAGCTCAGCACACACACACACTATCATCTGTGAGCACATGTTTGAAAGCTGAGGAGAAGAACAAGGCTGTTGCACCGCCTCAAACACAAGTCTGTTAATTTTTTGCAGGCCTTTATGAAAACTCAAAGCTCTCTGATCAGAAAACTCAATGCATTTGGGCAGAATTTAGTCCTCAAGAAACTCCAGTAACTTGATTGCTAAAAATCCTCTTTGCAAATTCTTTGCACTAAGCTTCATTTAATCCATACAACAACAATGTACTGTGTCTTGCATCAATGATACTGTCCCGCAACATGTTTACACTATATACATGTGATGTGATGAAGACGTGATTTGCTATCCGGGCTGCAAAATGGAGAAGAGAGAGAAAACAGCAAGGGGTGAGGAGAAGAAAGTTTCAGAGAAAACCACAGCAAGAGTCTGAAGTTTGGGATCCTTTCAAGCTGAAACAAAATGAAACTCCGTACAGCGGGTCTGATGTAAAACTGAACTAACCGACCACAAAAGCACAACATCAGTGCATCAAACCTTAAGTTACCATGCATGCAAGGTAACTTGAAAGTTAGGCTATTAAAGAAAGAAAGAAGAAAAATATGTGGTGCAATAGATTTACATTTCAATGGAGGTTTTGACAAAACAGAATTACAATTATTTTCACATCTCAGTCGAACTGCATTAAGACAATATGAGCTCTGTAGATGCAGATGAGCTCATATCATCCTAATGGTTAGATTTGGACTTTGTAGTCTCTTAAAAATGGCTGCTTTTCTTTGAGATGAGTCACCAAAGAAAATAATGTTTCTGTAAAAAAAGAATAGAGAAAACATGCACTTTTGGGATTGAAAACGGAAAAAGTAATAGCTCATTTTTACTGAACTCTTTAGAACAAAAAACAACTATCACAATACTAAAAGTGACATACAAGATTTAACTTCAAATTAATGAAAAGCTTTGAAGAAACCATGTTGTTGTCTCAATGTCAGCTCATGGAATAAACTGTCTCTGCTCTCTGGTCGAGCTCCCACATGATGTTCTCTGCCAACTTCTACTAAATCAAAAACAACTTTTTTATGAATTAATCTGAGGATCTTTACCCCGTATTTCAAAGCTGCTAATGTTTGTGAATCACCCTCCAACAGAAAGTACATTTGGTACATGAAGTCTGATGAATGGCCCCATTTAGCCAACAGATTGATAGTATATGGCGGGTAATCTTCAGATAGTAAAATGACCAGAATAACAACGCCATAAACCTGATGATAGGCCTTGGTCGCCCGTCCCTCGGAGTTCGACTGCAGATCTCCTGAATGTATTGATTAAAAAGGCCACATGAATGATTGCATCAGTCAGATTATTGATGGACATGTGGGGAAAGAGTGTGTAATTGAACAGTCCCTAGTGTGTGCTCTGGTCATCCTGATGACTATCAGCAATAAACACAAGATGGACAGAGAGCAGACAGAGATCAATGTTTGGGTCTTAAATTTCAAAACAGGAAATTGTGGCATGTGTCATGAGTGCATGGAGACTACAGGTCCAATCTAGATTTTTTTTGTTAACTTAGGTACAATTTGTAAAGACTGGAATGTTGATATGAAAGGCCCACAAATAGTGCTTTAAACTTGCCCAATCCTTCTTCTTATGGACTAATTTTTCCTTCATGTTTTCATGTCACACGTTTGTCCGAATCTTTTCCCCGTGGGCCTGCGTGCGTTGACCTCCTCCATCATCTGCAGCCGAGAATGACTTTGATTCCCATTTCATCACCTCATCTCATCCATCTCTTACGAGCCCTCCATTGTCTGAGGCATGCATTTAAATGACAGTGATACATACGGCACATTACAAAGACAAAGACACGGCCCCACTTTTTTTTGCTGGCATTAAAAAACAAACCATGACAAAACCTTACGCCACGACTCGCCCTCATGGCGCTGCATAAAAAATTCACAGGGAGCTGGGAATTTATCGGCCCCCTCTTTAACAGCAGCATCAGGAGACTGAGCCTGGCTGAGGTGTGTGCGAGGATCCCATTAAAATGCACTACAGAAAATGAGATTTGGAGGAGCCCTGTGAAAAACCATGCATGTAATCATCTCTCTTCCCCTCTCAGTTTATCTGCGAAGGATTTGGAGGAGGCTTTGGTTCCCCACCCTCCCTGCCCCTCAACCTCCCCCTGTATCACACATTAATATTCATAGAAAAGATTCTCTCCATGCTGTCTGTTGCTGCCTGTAGCCCACAGACTTGGCTTATTAGAAATCTAAAATATGGCTAGCAGACTCTCTGTTGGGAGAGGCTATTGTGAGTTTCATGCGCTGCTTGTGTGATCTTTGTGGTCTGACAATGTGCAGGCAATAAATGGTGCGACTCATGTTAGTAGTCCACCAGACATACTGTGTTGTCACTGTGGTTCTTCAGTTTTAGTAAAATATCCAACTTTATAGGGCAAGTTGGTGTGTTTGTGAATTTGCTGCCTTGTGCTGAGCGTCTGCACATTCACAGCTCAGTGCTGCAGTGCCAGTTCACAGACTTGTGGCTTGTTTTGGTCAAAGCCACCACGGTGGAGTGAGTCAGAGTGAAACAGAGTGCTCCACTTTGCCTTTCCTGCCTGAGTTCATGATGAACATTAGAGAGAGACACAGAGAGAGAAAGAGAGAGAGAGAGGAGGTGACTCATACCTCCCATGAACAGCCTCAGTAATTACATGCTCAAAGTCATTAAGTCCACCTTGCAGATCTCTGAACCACAAGCTGTACAATAAGTACCTATTATAGCATTTCCATCTCCCTGCTGGATTTTTTTCTCCAGACTTATTGTAATTTACACCCATTTTTTAAATTCACTTCTCTATTTATTGGTCAATCTTTCTTAGAGGATCAGGTGTGACAGGATGCCAGATGTTGGCCTATGTGCAGTATGCAAAACTTCCACCTGCCTCACACCGACAGGTGCAGCCCCATTATATGTTCATATCAGGAAGCCCTATAACTTTAAATAAAAAGCAAAGAACTTCTGTCATTGTATAATCCCTTTAATTCAATTTACATTAATGCTTTCTGAAGCTGTTTTATGATTCTTTTGGGAGGCATTTTACACTGATTTGATTCTTGAAATGAACAGGAAACATGGCAACAAAAGTGAGATAGTTCACAAGCAACAAACACTGTGAATACGTGTCTCCTGTGTTTGTCTCAAACCACAAACCACAAGTTCACACCGGCATAAATGTTTTTAAGCTCACTTATGGCAAGAAGATTGCTAAATGTGTTTTATTGCATTATTATTGCATTTAGTGTGAAACACTGCGAGACAGAAGCCAAGTCTATGACACACATACATGTGCATGTAAATGGTCAAAATGTTGGTCAAAGTTTCTGCAAACATTTGCCTGTACCCTATCTGACCCTCTTCTCCAAAACAGTACAGTCTCTCTCTCTCTCTCTCTCTCTCTCTCTCTCTCTCTCTCTCTCTCCCTCCTCTTTCACATGTAAATTAGTCTTTAATCTCTGCTGCTCTAATAGACAACCATGGCAACGGAGGCAGGCCTAATGAGGCAGAGGCGCAGGTTGAAATCTGCCTGCATGCTACCACCGTTCGCACGATCAACAGTTTGAGTGCACAAACACTCCCTCAATAACATGCACATTTTCTCACACACCCACACCTACATGCCAACATTGCATGCATGCATACAGACAGTCTTGTATTAAAGCCCCACAGTAGAGAAATACTGTTTAAAGAGGCTGTATTATATTTTTTGGGTTTTCCCTGTTTCTTTAGAGTGTTATGCATGTTGTTTTCTTGCATGTAAAAAATTGCAAAAGTTATAAAGCTAAAATTTACACTTCTCTCTCTAACAGAAAAAATGCCCCTGAATGCCTCTGCAGTAGCCCAGCCTGTATTTCCATTAATTAGCTACATCTATCCATGACACCATGTCACTTATTTGCATAATGCACACCTAACTGCTAGTCTCACAGACCCCCTCAAAAAACTGGTAAGAGTGAAGGCCAGAAAAGCTTATCTTGATTTTTTAAGTTTTAAAGAAACAAAGTAGAATATATGCATTAAGTGCATTGATGTATTTAGTTTAACTGTATCAAAACTGTTTCTCACCTACACTGCTTTGTGAATGAGGGCCTGTAACGGTACAAGCTCAAGAATGGATCCATAACAGCCTTCTGTGATCTGAGGTTTGGTTGCTGTAAGATATATTTTTTAATTCATTTTACTGGTTTATTTTGTAGGTGAGTGTGCTGAATTGAGCAGCATATTGGTAGGCTAATGTTGCTATGCTGGAAAACCGTCTGAGGTTATGTTGGACAGATTTTGTATTATGTGAACATAACGTCTTACTTAAAGTCAAATAAATAGCGATAGTGGTGGGTTTAATGTCAGCAGGTACTTTTCATGTTGCTATTTATTTGTTAACACTCCAGCGCTAGTGATAGCTAGCCTTAGCTAGCCTTAGCTTTGTTGTAATACGAAGCCCATTTTGCTGATGTGCGCATGTGTACATTTATGTAAATTTACTTAATAGATTTTACCCTGAAAGTGAATGTAAAGCTACATATGAAAATGAAGGACTTCAGGAATTGTTCTGCTTGACAACTGTGTGTTACTTTGATTAAAAAGCTAGCTTGCTCACCTTGTACAGGGACTGTTACAAAGCTGTGTCGTTGGCGGCCTGATGGGCCCTTAGTCTGAGGCTGTTATGGATCAAATCACTGCTCTGACATGCAGCGCTTCAGTTCTTGTTTAGAGGTGTTTCTCAGGATATTTATCCTAGAAGTGTAGCTATCTTGAGGTTTAAAAAAAAGAGTGCTAGGATTTTGGGAGCATTTCAAAGAGTGTGGTGTAAGAGAGCACAAATTGGGTATTTGAACATTAAACATGTATACCTTTTCCAGTAGATACCTTTAATAAAACTACAAAATTTTCAATGAGCACAATATGGCATCTTTAAATTAACATGGTACTTTACATGAAATTTTACTGTTCACAACTGTTTATATTATATGTTTTAAATAAAGAAATGAAAAGCAAATCTCAGTTTGGATTCGGAGCTGGAGCCTTTCCAAGCTATTTTTGTTGCGTGGTGTCTGAATAGTTGGACAATCCAGTCAAATGCAGCATGAAATTAATCACAGACTGACAAGAAATCTATGTAAGTTGTATGGGACAAGAAAACAGACGTATGATAGCAAAGAAGTCATAAGAGAAGCTCATCTTAAAAAAAAGAAAAAAAAGAATAACCAAAGACATAACTCTCTGCAAACACTCAACTCAGTCCACTGAGAGACATGTGGAAATTAAGATGCTGCATGCACACACACATACGCACACAACACTGATAAAGCTTTGAATACAGCCTTAAAAAGCACTCAAGTCATACTCATTTCCATGTGAGTGGCCCTGATGCTGCAGCACTCTGTTGACTGTAATTTACAGCCATATTACATCCATTAGACCAACATGTGTTTTTAGAGTAGTTCAACCCACAGACAAGCAAACCCCTAACTCACAGACACATGCTTTATGTAGGCAGCGAGTTAAGATGAACCATGGGGATATGATAGTGTGTGTGTGTGTGTGTGTGTGTGTGTGTGTGTGTGTGCTTGAGAGCCACATTACAAAAGCAGTGTGTCGCAATTATTTCATTAGAAATTCTTTGTTGTTCTTAACCTCAAAATCCTGTTGTACTGGTTACTTGTAGAACATTTCCTTTTTCGCTTCAAAATATTTTTTACTGTCATAAGGAACATGAATAGAGACAGTGTGGCCCCACCAGTAATGTGATGTTGGAGGGCCTTGAGAATCATTTACCACTTTAAAAAAATTGCCTTGCTTTTGTCTAAAAATGGTTCAACTTATTATATATATATATGCCTTGTTTTTTTCTTTAAAGGGGGGTTAAAATAGTCAGTGGCAATTCATAACAAAATTGTGTGATATTCTGCATTATTCTCTAAAAATTATTCAAAAAAAACTTCATTCATTAAACAAATAATTTATAGTTTTCTTTGGTATTTTGATTGCTGGGTATTATGCATGCTGAGGTCTTTCATTTTAATTCTCTGTTTGATTATGTGAAGTTTTATTGTAGTTAGATTAGACGTGAAATCTAACAAAGCTGAGCACGTCTAGAAGTCGAGTGAGGAGTCATGCCTTTCAGACATAAAAGGCATTGTAAGAAAAGACAAGAGAGTAAAGAACAGGAGGAGAGGATAGCCAGGCTCCCTAATCTTAGATTCTTTGGCTTTTTTATAAGCCATTTCCAGCCCACAGATGACCCCCACCACCACCACCAATGCAGCAGTTTTGCATCAGCATCCATGCTACCTTCATTGGTGTGTCAAAAAACATGCAGCAGGTAATGTTGAGGGTCTTTGGGGACCATCACAACTACTTCACACCATTGTCTGACTCTTTAGGTAAAGAGCTGTCTTTGAAATAAGACATAGCTTGTACCATAAGACACTGGAAATTCAGCTTATGTATCAGAAGCTTCACACAGTTAAATATTCTCTCAGTTCTATCTCTGAAATTTCTTTATCGACTGTACTGTAAGAAAGCACAAACACCACAGCAGCCATAAGTACAGCCTGTCACGTCTGCAAGAGTTTCTCTCGTGGACCTTTTTCTTCTTTTGCAGCCACACGGGGAGCAGATGTTGACACGCTCCTGCAACACCTTTCATTGTAATTATTCTGTGTACGTCGACTCAGTGCTATCACCTCACACAGGGGTCTGTTGCTACACCAGCCTAATTAGCAATTAACAGCCACATAGTCATGAAAACACTGTCTATTGGGATTTACTGGGGGATATGGGCTGTAAATAGGAAAAGAAAGAATATTTAAACACAAGAACTGTATGCATATGTTTTCCATAATGTATGCAGGCCTGAAATAGGATAAGTTATCATTACTGTGGGACATAGAAGATGCCGTTTGTTTTAAGATTGTAATGTGATTGTGTAATTTCGTCCTCATACAAAGACATAGGCTGCTCAAAGGCAAAACACACTTTGTCTGTCTTTGGTGCAATGTTATTTTTGCCCTGAGGCCCAACACAATTAACACCCACTACCAACTGGTAGCTTGTGTGTGTTGTGTTACGAGCATGTGCATGCACGTGTGTGTATATGCATTAATGCGTCTGCTCTAGATACATAAACCAGTTTAATTTGTATATTCATTAAGGCAACAATAATCGTTTTTCCTGACAAAATGCATGTTTTTGTCATAATTATGAATGCTGGCAAATATCTACAGATGCACCATGAGGGAAATTTCAGTTTGATTGATTTAGATTTTCATCGTTTCCGACTGCTAATTAATCGCTCCTCAGAAGTTAATTTCTCTGTAAATGTAAAATAAACACGCAGTAAAGCTGTGTTTAATTTGGCACACAAAGAGGAAAATTATAGCACACACACACACACACACATACACACAAACATGTACAGCTTGTCATGCAGCATCTGTTAAAAAGAAACACAAATCTTCACAGATTGATCACTCAAAAGCAAATCAATGGCATTTGGACGTTTTGGAATGTGTCAGTAAATCAATTCAACCCCCTGCAACAAGAAACAATAAACCTTTCTTCAGAGGTAATAAAAGAGTACAGCCCATTCCATTAATTTATTGCCCCCCTCTGTTTGCGTGTGTGTATGTGTATGTCTCTGTGTGTTTGTGTGTGTGTGTGTGTGTGTGTGTGTGTGTGTGTGTGCGCGCACGTATGTGTGTGTGAATGAAATATGAGTGGATAATCACAGGCCAGGAATTCTTCCGGCAGTCCAGCAGGCAGGTCGGTATGTCGTGTGGAGGAATGCGGAACCTGAAAAGTCAAAACAATGTCAGAGAATGGAATGAGGGGAAAAATGACGAAGAACGTGAGGCGGGTCCAAAGGACAGGAGCAACGAGAGAGGAAAAAAGGAGTGGCCCGAGTGGAAAAGGAGGAGGAGGATAAAGAGGAATGAAGTGGGGAGGTTTTTAATCACACTGGAATGAAAATATTTCCAACCTTTTTGTGGCATCCAGATCTGTCAAAGTAATGGGAAAGCTGCAGTAGGAGTTCATATTTGAGGCACAGTTTGAATTTAAACACAAGTGAATGTGCTCTTCAGGAACCAAAATTTGCATCAACACTCTGTTTAGGTGTTCTGTTTATTATAAAGCTTAAAATCCTGCCATAAAGGGGGTTTACCACAATAATCACTCTTATTCTCCACCTCCTCCCTGCCTCAAACATCATCCATGTTTTTAGCCTCCCATGCCCAATGCAGAATCTCTCTAAATCTGTGTAAATAAGAAAATGCTCCAATTTCAATGCACGCCGCAGAAGAAAAGATGCGTGAAAAGATGCGTGAGCCCCGTAACACAATACAATTCAGAGGTGTGGAAATCTCCCCTCCTTAATCCAAAAATCAGTGCTGTGGAAGGAGGGATTTGGGGCTGTCACTGCTAAGCTCCTTGTCCCTGGTGTATTATTGGGTCTGTGGCATAGAGGAGAAACACTGGGAGGATGATGCTGCGCTCACTGCATTGTAAACAGGTTTCTGTCTTTGGGAAATAAGCATCTTGCCACAACCGAATTTCAATGCAAGACGAACGATGGCATCGACGGCAGCGGACACTTATCTCTGTGCTGCATCTGCATACACATGCAGCTCCGACTGCCGAGCTGCAATCTCAATATGAACACACAGTATGTGCTGCTGTCTTGAGGCAGGAAAAGTGGGAGAAAATGTGTGCAGAATGCAAATGAGTGTAATTATTTATTAGCAGTTTCACACATCATCTTTTTCAGCTCGAGAGCAGCAGAGAGATGATGCACGTCACCTGAGACGCCCACACTAAAATAAACTGTCTGCTGTTAATTAACTGTGTGCACATTATTCTAGTACTGAGAAAAAGTGCCTTGAATCTGCACATTAAAAAAAATCATTATATGGTAAGTAACTCCCTGAAATATTCCAGTTTTGCACACATTTTTAAAAAAAAAAAACTCGTCGTTGAGGCAGAACTACACCAGCAGTAGAAATAATGCTTGGGAGATTCTACATGCAGAAGCAATGCATAAGACATGAGCTTTGTCAGGGAGGTGAGTGGGTCGCAGCTCCAACCCTGTGCTATTCATAGACCCTGCCGATAACAGGTTGACTTCTCTGGGAAAGCAGCAGGAAGGGGGGGAGGTAGGGTGGTAGACGAGAGACAAAGGAAGGAGGGTGCAGGAGAATTCACCTGTGAAAGAAACAGACCAGAGCTGAGGAAAAAGAGGAGGATGTTTTAGGCATCCTGCAAAAGGATGAAACGGAGGATAACGAGCAGGAGGAAGCATCCTTCCCTTCACACACACACACCTGCACGTGTCAGTTTCACTTCTGATTGTCGATGACAGCGACGCAGAAAAGAGGGATTGCAACAGAGAGGCTTGAATAAGATGGAGTGAGAGGCAAAGAAAAGAATGCAACAAGAGTGGAAACTGGTGAGTTTCCACGCAAACAAACATCCACATGTCAACTGCATTTCAGCGTTTGAGGCCTGGAGGGAAAATATGGTGGCGTGTTTCCCTTGCTCCGTCTCTCCTTAATGTGTGAAATAAACTTGTAAAAATGTGATGACAGCAAGGCAGACTCGGGACAGACGCGTCATATCAAACCGGCCTCATTCAGCCGTGGCAGCAGTCACGTTGGCCTAGTGTGACTAACTACAATCATGTCATCTGTACGCCCTGTGACTACACCCTGTCTGTCTGCAGCAGCGATTTCACACATCCTGATGCTCCAATCGTAGACCAGAAGAAAGAACAGAAAAGAGAAACACGAAGACAGAAGCAGGTTCTCCTGTTCACACAAGCTTCATCTTAGTCCACCATGCATCCACAAGCCAACCTGGTCTCTTGCGGCTCTTTTATTTAATTAGAAATGAATGACTTTTATTTGTAAAGAAGCATTTAAAATTTTTGTATTAGTGTTTTTTGTAAACTATTTGAGTGCTTATTCCACCATAGTTGTAATGCAGAACCTATAGGCATCATCATTTTTCTGGCCACTCTTTGGTTGAGGAGCCTAAAAGCCCACGATAGAGAGAAGCACTCGTCTACGAAAGTTTTTGCAGTTGACTCACTCCTCATTCAGTAATATCGCCAAATGTTTTTTTTTTTTGGTACTCAATTTACTTCTTTAACCAACTCACTTGCCACAGTTAACGTTGTACATTTCTACAAACCATGGATGTGTTGAAACATTGAATTTCTTCACGTTTTAGTTCTAAATTTGTCCACAAGTTTTGGTCATTTAAACGTTGTGGTAAAGGTCTGGTTAGGCTTAGGCACAAAAAGTACTCGGTTATGGTTAGGAAAAGATCATGTTTGTTTCTTAAAATACACAATTTGGTCACAACCAATACGGCTGCCCAAGGTCTGCTGCTTCTCAGCTGCCTCATCGGGTTGTCACACCAGTCAACTCAAATCAATGTAACCTAAATACTTCAATTTGAAACTTATGGTAGAAATATTGATATGGTATGCTCAAAATGTATAAATTGAACATATCCATGTCGTAGAAACGTACTATGCCTACATTTTATCCTGGCGGCTGTGCTGCTTTGACTGCTTGAATCCATATCACGGTGTCCATGGTCTCCCCATGACGAAGCTCTGCCAACGTAGCCAACCCCTGATGCCAACGGAAATGGCTGCCTCTAATTTAGCTGAACCGGCTGCATTCCTCACCTAAAACAAAGCCAGTGCTGTTCACCATATTAAGGCGATCTTGCAACAGATACCAGCTCCATGTTGAAACGGACTCTAATCCCTCTTTTCATGCCGGCCTCTTGGTCCTCATCCAGTTGTGCAACAATTGACAACTAAACTCCCTCGGGCATACACACTCTCATTTTTTTTCTGGCCTTAATAATAATAGCAATAATGCATTTTATAAATAACATATGTTTCATTAAATGCAAATCTCAAAGGGGAAATAGGAGGGTAAAGCCACCCGGTAATTAAAAGCAGGTAAAACAACAGGGAAAAGGCGAAATCTAAAGCTGTGGGGTAATAAGTGGTTTGCTTTTAAGTAACTTGGAAATATTGTGATAACTTATTAAGAAATGTTTAAGGGTTTATTTAAATGAGAGTATGTTGTGCCCTCAGGTGGCCAGGAAGTGTGTTCAAGAGGTACAAAGCAGCTCTTCCAGAAGTCAAAACCCCCCCGTGGATCATGCTAGACCCACAGGCCTCAACCTGATGGTACCAATGGAGGGTTTACAAGTTTTTTTTCTTCCTTTATTCATGCTTAAATCTGTCGAGCTAAGTATTTCTCTTATTCACACTTCTCATTTCCCCTCTCTCTTCCTCTCCCTCTCAGCACTCTCTCTGCCTGAGCCTGCCCTGACCTAGACGTCTGTTCCCTCTCTGAGCTCCTGCCAGATTCCTGCTAGGGGAGGAATGCACGAGAGGGCCTCGCCGAGCCACAATTAACATTTCGTCGCCCACACCTATGCAGGGTGCTTAATGATGGCATATTCATGAAACGTAAATATTTGCACAGAAAAGCTGTCTCCCAGCGACCGGAGAGGTAGGGGAAGATAATTGAAAGGAGCTTGCGGCACTTATAAAAAAAAAAAGCGAGAAGGGGAGATAAGAAAAAGAGAGTAAAGGAGAGCGGAGATAAATGGAGGGCTGGTCTTTAAAGAGACTGCTTGTAGCGAGAGGATACCCTGTGAGGAGTGTGTAGTGACAGGAGAAAACCCTCTCTGTGGGGGGGGGTTGTAGGGAGGTAGCAGCGGCACATGCTGAAAGGCCACCAGCAACAGTAAAAAAAAAATACTGGCACATCCACGTTAGGAGGGAGCAGGAGAAAGAAGAGGGATGAAATACATGTTTGAGCAGATTAAGAAATCAGATGCAAAAAAAAAAAGACTTGTGCTTAAAATGAGAGAAGAAATTCACAGATGACAAAAGACAGAGAGAAAGGAGAGATGATACACGGTTTTCCAAGAGGAGCAGACTGCATACCGTCCTCCATTTCCCCAAAGAACATCCCTCCCTACTGCTGCCCCCAGCTGGGAGCACACACACATACACAAGCGCACACTCACACACACATACATCCAGCCAGGCTGTCTAGTTGGGGGAGGGGTACACTGAGAAGCAAGGAGACGGCAGGGATAGTGATGGAGAGGGGAAAGAGAAGAGAAGAGGAGAGGGATGCATCAAGAAGGGGAGGAAGGCAGAGATAGGATGGGAGGTGGAATGCCAGAAAAAAAAAACAAAAGAGGAAGAGAAAAATTATGTTACAAATGGCGTGTGTGTGTATACGTGCGTGTGTGTGCGTATGTTTGCGCACCTCAACCTGCACTGCAATGCTTATACTGTAAATCACCTACCTGACTCAGCATCCCACACTTTTTCCACACACACACACACACACACACACATGCACACACATCTCTATTCATCATCCATGTTCATCCTGCTTGCCGCCACCACACACACACACACTCACACACATTCACACACACTCACACACACAAAATTCCTGCAAAATCCCCCTGCAGAGAAGTAATTCAGGAGTCAATAACACGGTACACATGCACTCACTCACACACAACGCCCCCCTCCAAAAACCACACACACATATACACATACACACACACACCCTCCCCCCTTCATGCACACACATAAACACACATATATATGTACGCACATGCACACACATGCAGTCCTAAACGAGACAGCTGGAGCTATCAAACCAAAGCCTGGGAGAGCCAGCTTTCTTCAGATGGATTTGAGATGTGGGCTTTACCGTATCATCTGCCAGCACGCTGCTGGGAATGAGATGTCACATTCATAACAGCCTACTGCCTTATAAGGCAGTTATCTCTCTCTCTCTCACTCTCCTCTCTCTCTGTCTTTCTCCCCTGTCAGTGGGGGGAGGGATGAGTGGTTTCAATTATGTGCGACAAAGACCAAATTAGGCACCTGGCAATTTCAATATGGCCTCTTTTTCTGCATTAACTTGATAGGATGTGGTTTTGATGGGGAGGTGATGTGGTTGCATGCATCTCAGGCTTGTGTATGTTTGCACAGTGATAAACAAATTGCTTTTGAATTTATGAATAACAGAAAAAGAATAAATATCATTTCAGACCTTGCAGTATGTTGTAGAAAATGACCAACAACAGACAAAAATACTGAAAACAAATGTTCTTTTGTTCTTATCAGGGAAAGCAAACACTGCTGTGCACATTCCATTATGCCGCTCACACAAAGGCTCAGCAGCAGGCCGTGATCGATCTGTACATGGCAGCTTTGAGGGCACATTGAGACTCTACTCTCATTGACTTCTTCACAATCAATAGCAGCTGATTACCGGCCAGAGAAGCTATAGCTGGGGTATCTGGCGCTGCTCTGCTGCTGCGATCATCTGCAAACGCAGGACACAATGAGCACAAGATATACAAATGCAACCAGTTGCTGCTCTCAGACACTCACACTCACCCCCTGTATAATGTACAAATGCACACCCACACACAGTGTAATGTAGATAATCTCTCTAATGAGGGATGGCAGGTTGCAGCTGCATGGAAACTGTCATCTGTCAGACTGTGGGGCCTACACACAGGTACCCTGACTACGAATGTGGGAATAGAAGTTTCTTATTTAAATTTCCTTTTTCTCAATTTAGTTTGTCATCATCCAACCACAAAGTCAGCCACTATCTTTTGAAACCATACTTGAGCACCTCAAGTCAAGAATGGAAAAATCAACTCTTCGTCGTGTATGACTGTGCACTCAACCATCCCCTTTTTTTTCCATCTCCATGTATGGTGCTGCTGTGTAGCTGCGAGGGGACCGGCGAGGCTCGCTGTTCCTCTGCACCTCGCTGGCAGCTCGGCTCTAATCCACTGAGCTGCTCAGGAAAGAGTGCTGACGGTGCCCTTTTCCACCGACTATCTCCTAATCCAGCTGGCTGCGGGTCTGGGAGAATAATCCTGGATTAGGAACTCCTCCCCATGGAGCGGCCATAGGGTCCCTCATGGGGGCCCGCCGTCACAGTCAGCTGTGCCTGAGGCGCCGTGCCTTTTACATCATGAGGGAACATAGCAGCCAATCCAACAACAGGCAAATAGTGGCTGAATAGGATTGAATTGCATCGAACCTCGCCTTGTTGCCCCGAGGGTAGCTGTGGTGCTTACTGGAGATGAATAATAGTAAAGTGGGATAATGGTGGATAGGCCTTGTGATGTTACGAGTGCTTTTCATTGGAGGTGACAAAGATTTGGATTCAAAAATGGCAGGAATTGAGCCTCCAACGAAGCACTGTGTTAGCACAGGAAACACTCTAATTAGTGTATTGTAGGAAATGACAGCTATTGTCTTAATGAGAACACTGACACGTGCGTGTGTGTGTGTGTGTGTGTGTGTGTTCCCACCTTAAACTTGAATTTCAAAAGGTTATACTGACGCTAAACAAATCAAAGGACCTGAAATGTCTCATAACACAGTCACAGTTGTGACACATTGCTTAATTACACACATTTCAGACATCAACGTATTTTATCCCTGAGTCAGACGAAACACAAACATAGCTGGTCCGTAAATAAATAAGGTGTAGCACATAGAGCTCAGCTGTTTTTAGTTTGAGGCAATAACAAAAAGACCAAAGAGAGTGTTAAGAGGCCACAAAGATTCTCCAGACATTAATAATGAGTGACAAATTATGCATGTAGTACTGAGGTTGACCCAATGTTAGCAAGGAATCCCCATTTTCTGACCAAATAAGATGTGTCAGAGCCGCAGACTCATTTGGCTGCAATAAGTAGCAATAAGTCATCCACAGCACCAGCAGAGAGCACACACGCTGCTACATATTAAATAAAAGGAGAGCTGCAATTTCCTTCAATTGATCAGTGATCAAGGCAAAAGACTATTTCCATCACCTCCTATATTGAAATTAATGAGCAGCTGCCAGGAACACACAGATGAACACAAATGAATAATGCAAGTGGGAGGAGAGAGAAGTTTCCTGCATTATTATTTCCGTCACCATATCAAAGATTGATCCAGAACTCATCTTGAGGCTGAGAGTCAGAACGTGGAGTGATATTAGCATGGCTGGTCGATCAGTAATCAACAGGCCTTTTCTTCTGAGCACATGATGTCCTCCCTCAGCACACAATCACCAGTGTATTTACCTGCATGGCTGCCCGAGAGAGACTACAGCTTGCATCAGTGCACATCTCCCACGGCCCCAGTGAAGCACAACAGGGGAGGTTTAATGCACCCAGTGTGTGTGTGGACACATCTTAGCAACATCGCTAATGGTTGTCAAGCAAACTTGCAGCGCCAAGCTTTGAATTTCATCATTAGCAGTTAATTGTAAGTGCAGGAAAAAGACCATTCTTCTTGTTTTATTGAAATAGTTAAGCTTACATTAATGATGAAAGTAATTCTTATCATTAAGTTAATTAGCTCTTAGCCATATGTTACTCACAAAGGACAAGACTGGTGTTATTCTGTAGATCTCTTATTTATCCACAAAAATTCAGTAAAAAGAAAGAAACCATCAATGTTTTATTCTATCTCTCAGTTCCCTCTGAATCTCATTCTTTAATGCTTAAAATATAAATCTTAAAAATGGCTCCTACATATACAGTTTAATTCCTCTAAAAAAGGCTCAATGATTTCCTGAAACAGTACAAAACTGTATATTTTAGCAAATGTTACACAAACAGGACGAACTTGTGCATTTTTTGGGAGCTAGGTTTAAGCAGCAATCAAATACACAATGTGAAAAGCAGATAAGTACACTAAATATTAAATAGCTCTACATGTCTGCTTTTTAAGGATAATTCCAATATTATGTTTATATTTTTGTTAGTATCAACATATCTCCTAATAGGACCAAAATCAACCATTTGACTGTCTTGAACTCAACCCAATCATTCCAACTAAGGATGTGAGTCTTTAAAAACAGCTCAAGAATACAAAATGTGAAATTAAGAAAAGGTTAAATCCCCTTTTTCAACATTCAGGCATTACAGTTTATTCAAAAGGGAGTTTTCAGCTGTCAAACAATAAATGTTTGGTCCTCTGGACCTTTGGTCCTCCCTAACCCTTTACAGCAGGAGGTTTTGGTGTTAATAAACACAAAAATAAATAACATTGTAGAACTTAAATCCCCCTATTTGATTTTATACTATGAAAATAATGCATCATATGGTAAGTCATTGTTAGAGTGGCATTGTCAATTTCCTAACAAAGCCCAAATAAGCTTTAGAGTCCAAGTCAAACTGACTCATGCCCAGCAGAACCATGGTTAATCTTTTCAAACGCTTACGAAAAACTTCGTCTTCACATACACAAAAAGAATGATGACAAAATACTTGTTGCATAATAATGAGGAACTTTTACTGGTTATGAAAATGATCTAAATTTAATACTACTATGTAATACTACTACCTCTTTATGATCTACATAAGCAAACAAGAACATCAGTGAGATGACTGGCTGTTTTTGTTTTTGTATCGGTACACAGTGTTGAATTATGAAAATTAAAGCTGTGTTTTATTGCAGAGTGCTGAGGATTAATCAGGGTGTCTGACAGCCTGAGAACAGACGCTGCTCTGTTGGTATGGCACTACAGCCGAACAACTGGCTTACAACACAACATCTTATGTTGGCTTTGCTACCAGGCTAGGTCCTACTGTTAGCCTTTTATTATGAAAACATGACATTAGTGGAAAATGTTTACAAATTTAGCTTTAGTTAAAAAAGTTAGCTGGAAAGAGCAACAGCAAGCTTTGAAATCATATGAAACCTGAGTGAATGATCTTAACATTGCTAATACAAATTCATTTTTTTGCCACAGTCATGTTACAGATACCAATAATTGTGCATAACCTCATTGCTAACAGCTGTGTTGAAAAATATAAGTAGAATCTAAATT
This sequence comes from Acanthurus lineatus, assembly GCA_029814665.1. Lineage (NCBI taxonomy): Eukaryota > Metazoa > Chordata > Actinopteri > Acanthuriformes > Acanthuridae > Acanthurus > Acanthurus lineatus. Next base: position 11,776,145 of record JAPZDV010000009.1, on the reverse strand, counting down.
AAGTTGTGTCTCTTTCACTGGCCGGGCAGAAAAGGCATACCTTTAGATCTTTATGATAGAGGGAGCTGGTGCTCATACCGCGTTTGTCCACAGGGGTCGCCAAAATTAACTACAAATAAAAAATTCTTCACAGTTGCTTTAAAAATAATATACAAGAAAAATAAGCAAAAAGAGAAACAATAAACATGTTGTGCACGAAAGACTAGTGTGCTCTCAAGGCTCAATAGTTTCAACTAAAATATCTCATAAGAACAGGAAAACATGGTCTGAGTAAATAAAAAAGTCAAAAAATATTTACAACTGTTTTTTTTATTATTGCATAAATGGTTTGTCATTGCTGGGGATTTTTTGGCAGGAACATGAAAGGTCATGTACATAACGGTAAAATTCAAACAGCTCTCATAAGCTGACTTTATAATGTAGAAAGCACATTTGCAACCTCCCATGAATCACAGAGCTTTTATATTAAGAAAATAAATGTGAAGCTGTGTCTGAGTCATTCATTTCCTCCGCTGTTCTCCCTCCACCAAAATATGCAAAAACACACGCAATGTTTCACACAGGCGCGCGCGCCAGCAGGAAGACTGACAGGGCGAGGGAGGGGATCTGAAACACACACAATAATACAGATGTGTGTTTGCATTCACGCACACACAAACACACCTGTTCCCTCTTTCTCTCTTTCTCACCCTCCCTCAGTCGCTGTCACGCTCACGCGACCTAAACCAATTGTAAAGCTAATGCGGCACATAGCGCGCGCTCCGATCCATCATAACACCTGTGACACATCTCAGAAGCCTTCAGCGTCGCAAAGCCTCGAAACAACCTGTGAGCTCTAAAATACACAGAAAGTCAGAACATATATCTTCACCCCTGTCACCCCCAGTCCTCCCACTACCAGCCTCCCCCCCGTGCGCCTGCAGCTATTTTGAGAAATGCCTCATTTTCATTTCAATCTCCTGTATGATATAGAGCGCGGCTGCCATAAGCAGACTCCTTCACCTAAACGCCTCTAACAGTTGAATAGAGCGCAGACGAGACGGGCCTGAAAGAGCGACTACTATTGTAATGATAAGAAGCCAAGTCAATCTATTTGCATTCAAGGCTGAAATGACATCTATTTTTGTGTCTCCTAACATGAATAGAGAGAGAGGAGAGTGAAGGCAACATGAAAGCAGTGATCTATGCATGTAGGCTGTCACACTTCATCACCTTCTCTGTATAAAGAGGAGCAGGAGCAGAAGTATTCAGATGTGTTACTACACACCACATGGTGAAAATACTCCACAAGTAACAATTCTGTTTTCAGAACCTTATTATGGAGAAGTGTGTAAGGCAAAAATTGTCAAAATGTACGCAGTATGATATGTTTATGTTGCATTTTATTGTTGCTTTGTTTAGGTTGAGCTCATTTAAAACTGTTGGGTGATTTAATCTACAGAAATGTATCATATTTCACAAGATAATAGAATGTTTATAGCTGCTGTACTGTGAGGACCAAGTATCTCAGAAGAAAAAAAAATCAACTATTCATAAGAAAAACAACCTTTTCAGCACAATGACAGTGCATGCATTTTACAGCTAAGCCAGATTTTTTTAAAAAACAAAACAAAAACAAAATAGTTCTTTTAGCTCATTAAGTTGTAGACGTAAAAGTCCTGTTTATTTGAAAAAATCAAATTCAAATCACATAATTTGGGGATATAAAAAAATGTAATCAGAAAGTGATAATATTTGCTTATGAGATAAGGTTGGAAATAGGTAAGAATAAAAGGTTAAAGTGTCAATTACTTGTACTTAAGGAACAATGCTTGAGTAAATAATGAGTTAAACTGCTTCTCTTAAAGGTATTAGTATCTGCAAGCATGTGATGTGACATGAAGCGTAGGATTTAAATGTCAAAACTCTTGTATTTTTCTTCAGTCCTGCACATTCCCCCAATAATTTGCACTGAAATCCCAAAGTCAGAGGCTAGATGGCCAAATCCCTGCAGAGATGGAGGACTCCTCGAATGATGCAGTGAAGCAAAAACTGAGAGATTCTTTTTTAATGTTGAAGAAAAACCTGACTATAGCAGGACACCATTTTTTATAAAAATGTAATTTATCTTTCTGTTAACCTGCTTTTTAAATGATGAATTCTCAAATCAAGAAAACACTTGTTTTATTATTTGTTCATTTAACCTTATGAAGTATATTAAATGTTAAAGTTTGAATTTTTTATTGTGTAAATATGGTTATTTTATATTTTTTATGTTCAATTTTTCCAGTTTGGTTATGTGATGTTCTAAAGTTTTTGTTTTGTGGTTTTTGGTGGGCAAAGCAAATTCCTGTCAACTCCAAAGATATCTTATTAAGCTATCACACATTTTGAATCTTTTAATGCCTAATATGCCTTCTGAAACTCAGAAATTTACCCTCTTAATAATTAATTAAATAATTATATTTGTTGATCCCTCTGCCCACCTAATAAACATCCACATCATTCACACTCAACATCTCCAATGTTTCTCTTAAACAATTTACAGCCACCAAGCCTCAGCCAAGATGCTCAAGTAATGATGCTTACGAGAGACAGAAAACACTATGCAGCAAATGCACACAGGATGTGCAGTACTCATGACTATAAAATTGACTTTAATGTGTAAAATTGGTGGAGTGCCCCTTTAATGCATCTCTAATGGCTCTAGAATAATGCCGTTTCTGCTTCTTCAGATAGCTCTGAATCATGTCTTGAACCTAATGTCAAAGTTAAAAGGTTTAAAGCTTTGAAACAGAACATAAACATCTTTACATACAATGACGATAATGACATACAAGAAACAAGCATTAAAATCCCAACAGCAGAGCAGCATAAAGCTCGTTCTGTTATCAGACACTCTGATGGATCAGCCTGCTGACTGTACCCCTCGAAGGCCCATTAACACCTCCAGAGGGTAGAGCCCAGCCCCCTCCATAAACAGCCCAGCCGGAGGTCCATCCTAATGGGCTAAGCTCATTCCCAGCCTGGCCTGCGCCAGGTGTGGAAGCCGAGCCCTGTAATTGATAATTAGGGGGCAATAACCCAGCGTTCAATGCAGGCCTCACAACAGGAGAGTGGCCAGGCTCCACACTGTCACTCAGTCAGACACAGGGAGAAACGAGAGGATTGAGGAGGAGGTGAAGGAGGAGGGCTATAATTCAACAAGGAGAGCTGTTGGTGGGTGGCAGGAGGCAGGAAAAAAAAAGGGAGTAAAAACACGTGTGCTCAGAGGCAGGTTACGGTGCGTGATAAACATGTAAAGACCGATAAGGTAAAGATGGAGCATTTGAGTACAACTGCAGCACAATGAGCCTCCACAGAACTTGGTGCTTTGCCTAAGTTACTGATAGAGATGCTTGGTACAGTAGCAGGTTGTAATTGAGGACAACAAGTGGAGCGTATCATCCCACATGCTTCTGTCTCACTGTTAAACCACAGACCTTATCAATCATAATGACATACTAAAAAGTTCACTAATCTTACTCTGTATAGAGTTAAGCAAAGTGCCTTCAACGAGCAGGGAGACTTTACAACAGGGTGGGACAGTTTTTATGGCATTTGGTTGATCCACGTGTCGCTCCAACATGCAATCATTTCTTCTTTTTTTGCCTCTGGTGTCTAATGTGTCACAAAGAGGCCAAAGATTTGAGTAATGAGAAGTGGCATTTTATTCATTTATGTATTTTTTGTCACTTTCCCTTTATCTCGTTTTGTGCTACAATGATGCATTAGCCCTCGGAGATGCTATCAATCAGGAGTTAATGGGTTGTAATTGCAGGCAGTCAGGCCCCTACATCAGAGGCAGCAGGGTCTCAGGATGGCAGAATAATCACATGTATAGAGGAGAATCCCTGGGTGATCTCAGGGGGTTGTAGGTTGAGGTAATTTCCAACTCATTTTCCTGTTGAAACCTATTATACTCATCCCAACAATGTCTTGCATTAATCAACAAGATTAATAAAGCGAGGGGTTAAAAAGTAGAAATGAAGTGTCTGATGTCACAGAATGGAAAAAATACACTTGGCAGTTTAGTCACTGAATACCAGAAAAGATTGTGTCTGAGACTTCCAGAGAAAACTGGTTTAAATTTTGTATTCCTGGAAATGCTCAAAGTGACTAAACCGGAAAACCTGCGCTACCAGTGCCAATCCCCCAAGACCTCGTTTTCAAGGAGCCAGCCACCTGATGGTGGTGTCTGATGCTATCTCCACAGCTGTCCGTGACAGTCAGTTGATAGCTGTCAAATGCCTGAGCCATCACACGCACACACACACACACACACAAACACACACATACACACTGTCAAACTGTTGCAAACAAACAACAGAGGCTGATACGGCTGTGCTGGATCGTTTAAGGTTAAACTCTGGGAAACACGCCGTCTGTTTTGCTGCCTTTACTCATGGGAGGGATTATATTGTTTGGCAGAAAGCTGCAGTGAAAGTCCCCCGTGAGGCAGAATTCACACCTCACCTTTTTCATCGGCGCTGAGTTAAATGAAGGCACACGACAAAAACAACATCTTATCTTATACAAGCTGCTCAGGGGAGTGTCAGCCTTTGGAATGAAGGTGCCAAAGCTGGCTGGTGTTTTTAAATCTGGGAGGTAGAGTTTTACATGAGTGGCACGGTGGTACAGCGGTTAGGTTCAAGCTCAGCCCTCCTGTGTGGAATTCGCATGTTCTCCCCATGTCCTTGTAGGTTTCTTCTGAATGCTCCTGTTTCTTCCTACAGTTGAAGATTTAATTATATGAATCTTAATAAAAAGTGTTTGTTTGATCACATGTCAGTCCTTCCTATGAACTTTCCACATATTCAGGGTGCGTCCTGCTGCTTGCCCTGTGTCAGCTGTGATGGCTCCACCGTTAAAGATAATGAATGATGAATAAATGGATGTGTGATTGCAATGTATTGCATGTTAGTCTACCATAACCAGCCCTATCTCCACTGTGCTGTGTCAGCACTACAGAAAAGTCTGATAGCACACATAACAGGGGAAAAACTAACAAGCCGAAACAAAGAAAGAACAAAAAAACGATCTGGTTCATTAGTATTTCTCGAAACCAGTCACAATCATCTTGGGCGTGCCAAGCCAATATGCAGCGATGTCTTCCTTGTAAACAACATGCAGAGGGTGGAAAGGGAGGTGAATGCTGACTAAAACAGCAATGGCAGGCCTCCACCCACAAATCTAGAAAATGCTCGCAAATTAGCTGCTTTGCAATTGAAACCAGTTTATTTCACAAGCTAGGGAAACTGCAGCCAGCCAGAAAGTGGCACTGACCAAAATGTGCCACTTTAAAAAAAAAAAAAATTTAGCACCACAATACTTTTAAGATGAAGTTCAATACCCTGCAAAGGAGTTTCTGTGACAGAACTGTACAGGTCAGACAAATTCAAACAAGACTGGAAATAACTTGAAACTATTATACATTATTTGAGTTTTAGCTACACTTCATATCTGATGAGCCTGTGCATGGTAACAGAGTTTCATTCTGCCACACAGAGAAAAAGATATGCTTGTTGAGAAGTTTTTCCCCCCCTTTATTTAATTAACCTAGTTACGTCTTCTTACCATCTGTTGTGGGGTAAATTGGTTTGCTTTGTGCAAGCACAGCAGTGTTTCTCTGCTCTCCTGCCTTTCGTTTTCCTGGTTATTATTGATGCCAGGGCTGCTGAAAAACCACGTAAACAAGTTCAGGAAAATGGAGACTCTATCTCAAGTTTCTTTTCGCACATTCTGGTGAAACTGATTCACAGAGAGGGGTATTAGGACGTTTTACAGGAGTTGCATTACTGTTAAGTATGTTTTTGCTTTAATTCAAAGGGAAACTTCACCTTATTTAATTTACATGTTGTAAGTCTCATTATATGACGTCAGGATTTGAGACAAATCCTGCAGCTGCTCTATCTACTGTAAATCACAATATAACTCCCTCTTTTTTGATTTATGTTAAATATATTTTGAGAAGATGTGACATGAATTTTATTTTGGGTGGATTTTACTTCAGAGTCATTTAAAACAATAGTTTTACAAAGTGGGACACTATGTAACTTTTTAACCACAATTTAGGTTATTTGGTCCAGATGGTCAATTTGCTGTTCATGTTCTTGGGCTTCAGTAAATATTACAAATGTAAACATGGATCCTAAGAGCATCCAAAAATCATTTTAGTTCTTGCAAACTGCTTTTCCTTGTATCAAGAGCTCTTTCTCATTTCTTGTCTTCAAGCCTGTAAAAGTTTCATAATTCACCTTTATCAAATACAAACATGCATACACTTTTGGTGACTGCAGAAAAACTGTGTGGGCTTTATAACAGTAAAAAACCCCCCAAAACAATACATTTATCTCTACAGAGATGAGAATGTAAAAGTATTATTGATTTATTACTGGCAACAAAATATGGTGCCAATACCATAAAAAAAAATCATTTGCAATAAAACACTCCCAGTTTTTGATATTTTGTGGAATATTAAGAATGTATTTCATTTAATATTTGATTTATAATCATCAATAAAATGTCTTCGATTATTTCTATCTTTTTTATCAGTTCTGTCATTCATATTAAAATTACAAAACAATACGCAGACTTTATGCCAATACTTTAGCAGTGTTTAATGATGAAAAGGTAAAATCCCAGCATTGTTTTTACTTGGTATCAGATGACAATCACCAGTCATTTATTATCAGAAAGGCATTCATGAGTTGATGCTCAGTACATTTTGGTGTTCAGTTAAACATTTTCCAGAGATGTTTCTGCAAAGTGTGACTGTGTCTTAATTAACACCAAGAATAGGCTCTTTTTTTTCTGAGATGTGTACATTAATTCATCAGCATATCATTGAGCTCAAAAGCAACATTGTACATTCAGTGACGACTGATCGAAAACCCCATTAAATAGGAGCAGTTATTAGTTAGGCTTGTGAATTACGGTGCCTGTGCAGACAATGTGATTTTAATAAGGATTTTAATAAAATTCATGAGTTCATAGAGTCTCTCTTCCTCACACTCACACACACACACACATACACAAACACGTTCGATTTCTTTCCCATTGTGCGTCTCTAGACTTTGCTCATTTCAACACAGCCGCCCAATCTCCAAAACTCTGCGGGCATTTCCAGCAGGCAGCTGCACATGATAACTAACAGGGAAAAGGAGCAGTTATGAATGTCATTTGCAGAGACTGCTTGCTGAGTGAGAGAGCACAAGACCACAAGAGAGACGAGAGGGGGCGGAGGGAGGCTGATTGAAGGTCTTAATGTTACATTTTAGCAGCAATTTGAAGATGTTTTCACCCCCCTGGAGTGTCACTCAAAAGCTCTCGGGGAAAAGCCTCAGAGTGGAGACCATCTTTACATCTGGGACTTGCAAATCACAGAGGCAAGATCACTATATGACGCCTAAATCGTCCCTTTGCTCTGAATCTCTCTTGTCTTTTTTTTTTTCCTTCACATAGTCCCAGCCAGCTTTTTCTTTCCTCTTTCTCTCTCTTAAGTTTCTTCCCCATGATGACTGCTATAATTAAAGAGACTGGTGAGGAAGGGGAGGAAAGCAGAGGGGGTTGGGGGGGCTTCTACGGCTGTTCTCCATCTCATTGCCAGATGTTTAGAGGTCACTCCAGTTTATACACACACCCACGCACACACTGAAGCCTCACACTGCTGCTGATTGAGAAGAAGCAAAAAAAAAAAAAAAACAATAACAATACAACTAATACATTCATGTGGACTGAATCTTAGTGTTGATATTGTGTTTGTCATTCATTTTAAGGTGAAAGTGGAGAGGGGAAAAAAAAAATTATAACACTGTGCTGATGATTTTTCACAACCCATCTAAACATGTTTCAACACAGGAGACAAACTTCAAGTAAAACACAAGGCCAACACTTTCTTTTTCAGGGTGAAGACACGAGCTATGCTTTCTTTGGCAGACAAAGCTGTCATATCCATCCAACACTTCAGAACAATGAACCATATCATATCATATGATGGTGATGTGTCAGTGGTTCAGCTCCCGTTGCTCGGCAGGTAAAATGAATGTCTGTGTCTGACTTTATCAGAAGGAAACATAAGCCTGGCTTCCTCCTGCCTGTCGGGAAACACGGTTTAAACAGAGAGAAAATTATGAGAATGTTCCTCACCACAATCTTATGAGGAAATATGTGCAGCCCTATCATGAGGTGTTTGTCGTGTAAACACACTCTCACCTCTGTCTTGGGCTCGAGTGTTTTCCAGCAAACATGTTGCGTCCTCTATTATGTCAAGATTCACTCATGCAAGGATATAATATTGCTAAATATTTGTAACTTTGCTGATATAAACTCAAACATTCACTTTTTTGTAAATGAAATTAAATGATTAAAGTAACTAAAGCAATTCTTCATAATCCTATTTGTAGATTAACCCTTCTTTTTTAACACAGAGGGTTTGAATTTCATGTTAAAATTTCCTGCTCAGACTTGAGATATGCACATATAATTTGATATTCACACAACTATTCCGCTGTGAGAACACAGAAACATTTGTTGTCAAGTTCAAGTTCAAGTCCTCTGAATGAATCTCGAGTTTCATTTGACCTGCGGTCAGAGTCTGCATGAACACAGGCTGGTTGCCTCAGACCCTGATGTGACCCCTGCCCACAAAGCTCATGGAAGTGTGCCAAGCCAGCAGCAGACTTGAACCTGAAGGAGCTCCAGACCGACATAGCGCCTGGTGATTGTCCAAGAGGAGATGAGCCTCCTGTGTTCCAGCCCGTCCGGCGGTAAAACAGTTCTCATGACGAATGCTGTAATTAGCCTTCTGGTGAGACGGTGTTCCACACTGCACCACATGAAAGGATCGAGTGACAAAAATCCTCAGTAATAGTGAAACTGGAAGCAGGGGCTGTGGACAGAGGGGCCCAGCAAACAGTTCAGGAATCCAGCAGATGGATCCAAAACCTTTGCTGTACCGACAAGAGCCAAGACCAGCAAAGCTCCCCATCGCCTCCAACTCAGGACTGTTTCCGAAAGGTGAAAATGTCCCGGGTTTTGGAGCCTTTCTTGCCCACCGGTGGAGGCGTGGTGGTGGTGTTTGGTGAGGGTGAGGGCGTGGATGACGGGGAGGGTGAGGAGGGCTGAGGGGTGGAGGTGCCTCCATAGGGGCAGCTCTGCGAGTCTGGGTGTTCACCAGAACACTCGACGGTGGGGATGTAGCGGCTGTCCCACATCCCCGGGCCACACAGTTTACAGAGGTCATGTAGGCTGCACGGAATTCTGGGGAGGAGGCGAAACTGGTAGAGGAGGCTGCGGGCCTGGAAAAAGTGGCAAGATGAACTGAAATATGTTGCATATATCAAACATAGTGGATTAAAACATTAAAATAAATCAATACCCTGAACTCCCAGCTAAAATATAACAAAACAATGTCAAGGTCAGCATTGTGGTGCGTTACCTAAAGCTAAAAAGCCGGCGTGCCCGCTCTGGATGCAAAATCTCAGGCAAACAACAAAAGGAGTTACGCCAGCTGCATGCTAACATGAACTCACTGCCTGTGGTTGCAGCAGTACTAACACAGCATCCATAAACATGAGGACTCAGGCACAGACTCGGTAGCAGGGATGCAGATCATAAATCCTCTGCATGGCATGGCAGCATCCCATTTAGCACCTCAAGGCCTCAGTGGGCAGGTTACAGTATATCAGAGCCGCTTTGTTGCCGCATTGGGCAGGGCTGCACATATAACACTAGTATGAATTCAACGTAGTGCAGCAGTCTGCTCATAAACCACAGACTATTTAAATAGCCCGAGATTAAGGGACAGCTAATGTGGTGATCACAGGTGCAGAGCAACTAGATGAAGCCTGTAAATACGATTGTTAAATGTCACAACATGTCGTAAAGACAAGAAAACCTGGAGCTTTCACTGTGATACCTTGCGTAGCACCAGTTCTCCATTCATGTGCATGGAGAGGTTGCTGAAGTGGAGCAACATTTGGTCAGTGGCAAGCTGCTGTTCTGTCACATCTTCCCCGTAGAGAACAATAATGGCCACACACAGGAAAAGGTGGAAGTAGTCAGTCTGTGAAAAGAGGAAAAGAGGGTTAATGAGGGGGTAAATACTGGAAGACTAATGATCATTTTTTATTCCAAAATGCAACAACAACACTGCATCTGTATTTATTCATGACTTTGCTGCAGGGAACAATTTGAAGGTTTTGACAGAACAAAGTGAGGCAACGAACATATACGCACAAAATGCAAATTTACAGTGAATTCCAGTTAAAGGAAAATGCAAAATATCATGGTGTTTGACAGTTTAAGCTTAAAGAAAAAGAGCAAACTATGACTTTGTACTGCATTTTTTGTGCATATGTAGAAAGATGTGTTGTTTAACACATTAAAATACCTGTCAGTCTGCACAAACTTGCAGTTAAAAACAATCTATTGTTACACAATATTACTTGTTCCTCCCATTTCACAGAAAAATCAGATATCAATCAGAAAATCTTGCTTCCAGTCCATGTGACATTTAACAGTCTAAACCGAGGTTGCACTGTGTTATCTCCTCTGTCAGCACCTGCAGCTGAAGATCAGAACATCTAGCAGGGAGTCTGAACAGATGGCATGAAGCAGAAAAACTGATATTTGACTCTGCCTCAGCGAAAAAAAGAGGTGTTAAGCTGTGTGTCATGGCAGTGAGCACGACACAGATACAAGTTTACTGACTGATAGAAAACAGAGGGGTAACTGATACTAAAAACTGACTACAGCCAACCTGCAATATGCTGCACTGCATACACACACTATATATATGTATTTGCTTCAGTTTTCAATATGGATTTGAAACTCTGTTAAGCTTATAGTACTGAAATATATCAATTTTTGTGTAATAATGAAAGGCAGGGTTTTTATGATGTGTTGAATCTTTACTTGAAAGAATCACAAATCCCTTTAGAATTAAATCATAAAACCTCAACAGAATCAAGAAAGAATATGACATTTAGGAGGGAATTTAAGAGGATTACAATAGTCTGTGGTGACAGGATTTAAACGAATAACATGGGCTCTGTTTTTATTGCAGACAAAATTTGGTGCTGTAGTGGAACAGTCAAATGCCTCTGTGCACTCATTTATGCAAAGTTCTTCTCACAAACTTGTGTATGCAAAGGAGCCGTTCAGACTTTGCCCTGACCTGGTAGTGTGCCCAGCAGGCCTCCCACATGCGCAGAGCCTCCGTGTCGGGGAACTCTCGTTTGAAGCAGAGCAGGATCCAGCGATGGCAGAAGAGCAGCTGGAGGCCGTCCTCCCCCAGCCTGGTGAGGTGCTGGTGGAAGCGGGGCAGCATGAGACGCAGCAGCTCCCGCAGGTACATCTGTGGGGTGGGTCAGAGAGGAAACACACTGTTTTTATAAACATAAACAAACATTTTTTGGTAATTTTTTTTAAAACAAAATCTAGAGAAAACATATAAGACATCAGGGAACTGAAAACAAATTCTTCCTGGTGACAAGAGTCTGTTAAACACACAAAAAGGAATTTGGATTTATTTATGTAAACAGACGGGACAATAACAAGGAGGGCAACGATATTAGTGGCTTGTGGAGTCATTTATTTTTCTTTGCTCTGCCAGAGGAGCACTTGTGGCAGTAAGACTGTGCTGAAATGTGCTTCCAAACTTTGGAGGAAAAAATAAAAACTTCCAGAAAGGGATCATTTTTTGTAACATACTGGTCCACGATACACAAGTTAAAATATGGGAAATGTGAACAACTTCAAGGTTTGACCCAAGAAGCTTTTAAGGTTGTTTTCAACATTCACATTTGAGAGACATTTTAGAGAGAGAAGAGGAGGTAAAGACAGTTTCATTTAAGTGTGTATTATCAGACATTTTCTCATCTGGGAGGCGTACATGGTGTCAGACTTGTTTGTACAAGCAACAGAAAAAGCTGTGTCAAGAATGAAAAAACACAGCTGACCCAACCTGACATTGTGCCTAATTTCAAGCACAAACACACACACACACACACACACACACACACACACACACACACACAGAAGCATCCATACCAGCTGCCTCTCCATGTCTTCATCCCGCGGTGAGCTAATGAAGATGGTGTTCTCCATAAGGCCAACGAAGCACCAGAAGGTGTCGCTTTCATCCTGGATCTCAGTGAGCAGGGGGGCCACCAGGTCAGACATGCCTTGGCAGTAGCCCATGTCTGGATTAAACACTGCATAGTTGAGCAGAATCCGCCTGGGGCGAGAACAGACACGGACATCTTGGTGCTATTGTAAGATCTCAGTAGAAAACAGAACATCTAATACAAATTAGCAATGGAGTCTCATTTCGAGTCTCCGATGTAGAAATGCTCACGACCCTGCAGCGCAGCCAAACCACTGAAATGTATGGTCCCACCCAAACACTCTGAATGATCCAACATGTGTTTCAGCATTGCTGGTAATGCCCAGAAAAACATGACAAGCCCGGCTTCATTGGCTGCTATGCCAACTCTTCTGGTAACTAGGGAGCTAATTACTGATCTTTCTTGTTTTTTTTCCCATTTTTTTTTTTTTTTGTATATGCAAACTACTTTGAAGCAAACTTCCCTGGCAGCCCTCATGCATTAGCAATTGTATAAACAAGGGGAAAACCTTGAGGACCTTTTTATTGTTATTAGTGCAATAATTTAAGCAGCAGAAATGAAAGTCATATGTGAAAACTAAGAGGTCGAAGCAGACTTTGCAGTGGTTGTGTGTTTGAGTTATTAAAGATGAAAACCTTAAGATGCCAGCATCTTCAGTGACCCAGAGATAGATATCAGTACAATAGATGTAAAGCATTTGAGGAAGCATGAGATAAGTGCTCTGCATGTGGACATGCGCAGCTCTGGTATCATCCTGCCCCAGACGCAGCACGAGATGTAATACCTACACAAATACCTGGAGCCTTGATGAGAGTCACTGAACTAATATGCTATTTAAATCCTCTTGCTCCTCGTTTAGAAAGCCATTAGCTCTGAGTATGCATCAAAAGTGCTCAGACGGCTTAGTCAGAGTCAATAAAGCATGAAACTCATTTGCTGCTCCCCCAGGGTTCAGAATATGAAATGAATAGGTGCGTCTGTGCGTTGGGCTGAGGAATGGGAATGATAAGGATGGAGAGGAGAGAAGGTGACAGCAGGAGAGGGCGGCAGAGACAGAGATGAAGATTAAAAGTGAAAAAAAAAGGGAAGAGGTGGTCTGACCTCATGATTTCTACATTGGGGTTATTCTCTCCTCTGAAGAAGTGGTTGCTGCGGTCTGTTCTCACAACATCTTTGTCGACTGTGAACTGCACCTTTCTCCAAAATTCGCTGTGCTCCTCTGGGCTCATGGACAGTCTGTAAAATTCACACAAACATCAGACGGGGACAAAAAAGTTAGATGCAGTCAAAAAAAACATAATCCCAGACCAGACCAGTTTCCAAAGTTGATTAACGAAACAGACACTTTAAAAAGTTTTTACTGCACAATCTCTCAGGAACTGACGGTAATTAGGATTAAAAAAAAAAAAACAACAAAAAAACAAAGACATATCAAATAATCTTTACCTCAAATGTTACTCTTGTGTAAAACACTAATGGTTAGCTGCAAATGAGTTAAAAATGTGGGGGTGGGCAAACAGTGGACTGAAGGGGAATTTCGCCAGTAAGGGCTCCACTGAGGATAATACCACAACCATAAAACCCCCATCTATCCCTCTAAATGTTAGGGACTATATTAGCAATGTACTCTGTGTATGGCTCTAATGTACCCAAGTCCTAACAAGCAGAGGGGATTTAATTAACACTGTTTGTTTTCCATGTGGCCCCAGCAGGAATAATAAGCGCACACCTGATGCAACGCCATGCAACTGTTTAGTTTCAGTGTTTGTGTCGTTGGACGCTCGTGAGCCACCTTTCTATCCTCCTCACCTCTCTGGAGGGTGTTTCTCAGGAGCTCAGTGTATGTTTTCATCACTCTGTATTTCTGAGGTTGGTGCAGTTGAGCAAAAATACAGCTGTGTTTACATAGAAATATTATATAGGAACATTGTGGTGCCACTGCCCTGAACTAATAGTCCATTTTTATTAATTTTATTTAATATTTTTTCTTTCAGGGGTGAGTATATAGCATGGAATGAAGCCTCACATTGCAGTATTTACAGAGTGGGCTATTTTGTAATGTCCAACTATAAATGGGTTGTCAAAACACAGAATCCTTAACAAGCAAATACACACAAGATGTCCCAAAGTACAAAGAATGATACATTAACATTAATGTAAAACTCCCTAAAATGCACCAGATCATTAATGACTGGCTGTGAATCTGATTTATTACTTTCTAACTCAATGATATAAAGCAGAAAGGAGATGATGAATGGTCTGAAGTAAACCTGAAAAAAAATTAAGAGATTAATCAATTGACAGAAATTATTTTCATGATTAATGATTTATATTTTCTAAGAATGTTCTGGTTTCTGTTTCTCTGACAGGATGTGTTGCTTTTTGTTTTTTTTATTTAGCTGAATACAGAATCTTTTTGCATTTTGGCCTTATGGATCAAACAAAGAGACACTTTTAAAGGCTAAATGTGTGAATTTATTAATTTAAGTTAAAAAAAGAAGAAAATATCTGCTAGTTGCAGCCCTTGTTTGATTGTATGTAAAGGTGCATTGAGGAACAAAGACTGTTAAAAGTGAACTTCCTCTTCTCTTCCACTAATTTGTACCAAAAACAGAGCTCTTTCAAATTTTAGTCACTGCTGTAGCAAGAACAAAATAGAAGCACTTCCTCTTAAAACCAACCACAAATGGTATTTTCTTATATCAGCATGCAGCCTGTTACGTTAAAAATTCAAAATATATCACTGATAAAATCTTGACTTTCAACAAACCATTCTTCAACAGTAGTTCAAGTTTAAGACAGATTATCTTAAGACCACGTGTTAGCTACCCATTAGTGATTTTTTCTAGCATTTTTACCACAATATAATTTCCTAAATGTTCACTCTTTGCCTGTTGGCCTATGTCTACAATTCTCCCCTCTTTGGTTAGTTGAAAGTCTATTTACTCGTCACAGCTGCATTGCCTTCACTTGCAGCTGCTTAGTTACCACAGCGAAGGGAAGGACACATGGTTAGGAGACGAGGAACAAAACCACAGACATGTATCCTTGCTCCTAATGATCAACTCGTGGCCCTGGAGGCTGCTCCAGTCAAATGGTCTTTAAGGGAATCCACATCAGAGTCAGGAGAAGGGCTCTAATTACCTGAATTCGATGAGACCCTCTGATGTGCTCAAAATGTTAACAGACCATTCTGAAGAAACCTGTCTCATTATCATATTCATTACAGACAGAGCGGCGCAACGTGGGAAAATATGTGCACACTGACACTGTTGGCTGTGGGGTGAAGACAAATAGAGTCATGGATGTGCTTGTTTGTGTGCGTGTGTGTGTTTGTTTGCATGTGTGGTTTTCTTCCATTTTGACGAGAGAGTATTATATGATGAGTGCTGACATGTTTTCTCTCCACTGACTTTTTATTTCACACCCGGCACCTCCCCTTAACACTTCCCTGATTGTGCTTATTGATTGCTCAGCGCCTGTGACGAGAAGCCACAGCAGCAGACTCACACATGTTTGACTGACTGAGCATTTGGCAGCCGATGCTGCAGCCATGTGACAGTTTATCCGCCGTTTTGCAGTGTCAAGAATACGGCTGCCTTGTCATCTAACTTGTTTTTCAATTAGGTGATTTCCCTGTCAAATAAACCACAGAATTATTTTCTTTTTCTACATTATCAGCAGCCTGAAAACTTTACGTATTTCTATAAGATATCTGTAAAATATCTATAAGATCAATTTCTCTGCTCCTGTTCCGCACCTCCTTTGCTGGATGTCTTGATAGTGGGTGCGTTTTTGCAGCCTCCAGGCCTCCCTCTCCTGAGAAGTGGAGTCATAGCTGTAGTAGTGCAGCAGGAAGGGCCACACCTCACCACGGATGGATGGGTCGATGCCACCAAAGAAGATGGCCTGGCGAATAGTGAACAAACACAGTGAGTGCAAAGGGCAAACAGGGGGCAACACAGATGGGATCACTTCTATCACATCCAATGACAGACAACAACTGTATGCAAACAAGAAATGCAGACAGTGGTTTTCTGACTTTTTTATATCAAAGATCCCCTAAACAGATGCCATTTGAAAATAATTTGTTTCATGCGAAAGTAAATTTGCTTTTGGATGTTTAATTACAGAAAGTGTATGAAACCTACGACAAAAACAGTCATATACTATGTCATTGTTTCACTTATGAATGGAATCACAGTGAAAATAATGGTTTCTCTTTTTGCTGGGACTCCCTGGAGCCCCTAATGGATCACTGGAGATCCCCTGGTGGTTGAGATTGACTACACTCAACTTTCCCCTTACTAAGCTACAATAGATGTGTCATTTCCCAAGTGTTGCAAAATGCTGTAAAACCGAAACTCCTGAAAACAAACAACAGAAAAAAAACACCATGCAAGTGCATGTCCAGCAAAAACAGAGCTCTTCTGTTCTAGCGTTTGTGTGTTTACTGAGGAAATGTCTTGGTCACGGTCTAACTGCCACTGAGTCATTTCAGTAAGAAGGTAAACCTTCAACTGAGTCAAACCAAGACAACTCAAATGACTCAGAAGGAGAAGCTGGCCAAGACAAAGTGGCTCATTATTTAGAGACCAAGGGTGCTGATTAAAACTGAAAGTTATAAACGGTGGAGGTGACTTGAGAAAAGACTTTTATTTTGTGAGTCACATGAATTATAAAAAAAAAAAAAAAAAGTGACTGTACAGGCGGCAACAAGTGAGATTAATGTTTAGACTTTTAATGATCCCAAAGGATTGTGAGGACATATGCACACACCCACAGACACACCTTGCGTAACTTATACTCCTCTTCCACCTGCCCGTTGTGGTTGAGGTGACGTAGCCAGGTGGTGACATCCAGCCGCCGGTAAAGCTTCTCCTCTGGGTGGGTCTCGGCAGATGGCAGGGTGGGCCTCTGGATGGAAAACTGCATGCAGGATTTCTCGACTGACACCTGACAGAAAGAGTGAAAATCCAAATGGAAAACTGGGAACAAAAAGGGTGAAAAATCGTTTCGTTTCTCAACAGAAGCCAACGCCAAACAGGCATTTCTGGACTGTAACCCGACCTGGTCTTTCAGCTGAGTTTCTCTGCAGCACTTCCACTGTTGGAAGACCTCAGCCAGCTTGTCCAGACCAGCATGATGGAAGTGGAGGATCTTATATTGGCTCTCTCTGCTGGCTATCACCAGCTGGCCACTGGTACACGCCTCGTCACTGCAACAGCACGATGAAGAATGAGAAAGACAGGACAGATTCAAAAACCAATGATGTCTCAGAAAATGAAAACTGCAGGGATGTGTTACGCAAGACTTAATAAGCCATTTTTACTTATTATTTCATTTATTTCTAAGAGTATACAGATCAAATTTTCCATGAATTGTCATCGATCAAACCAAATCTACAGTGCAGCACTTGACATTGCACAGTAGAACAACAGGGTGACTTGTAGCTGACCTGAAGAAGAGCCTCAGTGACCTCATGTGACCCAGGTCAACCCTGAAAACACCACACAACTGCTCCAGAGCCAGCACCTTCTGCTGCTCCTCCCACCGCGCCCCCTGCGACTGGCCGCCACTCTCAGAGGGGGCGTGGCTGTCCAAACTAGAGGCGGAGCTTGCTGAGTGGGTCATGGACTCCTCGCACAGCTCCCTGGCAACAAAAACATAAAAACAAAGCCACAGCGTTAATATGAATTAGAATAAGATTTGAGGCCTGATTGTGCTAAAGTAAACAGAGTCATTTTTTCCAGGAAATTAAAAGAAATGAGATGTCATGGTTTCATGGTTTCCATACAAAAATCTGTTCTTGGGCCTCACTTTCAGATACAGAGCAGTTTTTTGTGTAGAGCATAAATACTAAACATCATGTAGACAGTGACCAGCAGTGTTTAGCCCCATGATAACTGTGCAGACATGAGGGCTTATCCTGAGCTCAGTTCTGCCCTGTTGTTTTGTGTCTCAATACGGTTCAGCAGAAAGGCTGAGAATGGGAGGAATGCATGGAGGCTACTGAGGACACACACACGCACACACACACACACACTCACACACACAAGGAAATCTGTACACACACAAATCACACTGTCTGCTGTCCAATTTCCCCTGTCATTCCCCCCACGGCCAGCTTGTTGTTCCCGGCACTGAAACCTGAGCCGAGGGTTCCTCTGCTGCTGAAGGAGACACACTACACATACATGTACAGAGAAACACACAAAAATACACACACAAATACACACACGCGCACACACACACACACGCAAATACACATGCACACACACACAACAAATACAGAAAGTATACGAAACTGTGTACGTGGCTAACGTGAATACATATCCTGCAACAAAACAAACACACATTAGTTCTTCAATTATAACAATCACACACACACCACAGACAAACACACCCAAGACTGAATGGACCGTAGCTAATGACCATAATGCACTCTCAAACACGTCTCGAGACATGCTAATGCTGAGAAACAGACCAACACAGAAATACTTTAAACCCACCGACATTTGAGAAGCAGACTTCTATAAACAAAGTTATCTGCTTAGTACTTAACTATCAAAAGAACTGATTATATGTTTGGAAAACTAAAACCAGAAGTCATTCAGTTTGAAAAAAATTCAAATTATTATATGTCAAGTGTAAAAACAAAGGATCTCACAGTAGCTCTTCCTTCCTCTGGTTTGAGTCAGTGTGTGATCCCTCTTGTAAAATGACAAAATGATCTTTTTACCAAGATTTTTTTTTTTCTCTTTTTAAAATTTTTTATGGGTGTAGAAAAGTGGCGTGAACAAACGAGTGAGGCCGGCCAAGTTTAATCTATTACACCCTGGATCAATCATGTCTGGCTAATCATTTCCCCCGTTAGCAGATGGGAAAATAACAAGGCTGATCAATCCAAGCTGCACAGTTTCCTCAGCTATCTAGTGATTTACTGCACTCTGTCTCATGTATCACGCCACAAACAGATTGTGGAGTACAAGAGGACCGGGAGGGAGCGGCACAGAGGGCTCTGGTAGAGGAGTAAAGCAATCTGAAATATGGAGGAGCTCTTTAAAAAAGCACTACTGTGTGTGCTTTTTATAACTCCAATGACTGTAAAGCTCAGGTTGTTAACAAGGCCTACGAGCCCATTTACAGCAGAAATTTCCTCAATTGTTCTTGCATGCTTAAAGTATATGTGCAAAAAAAAAACCCCACACACACACAGACAAAAAAAACCCAAAAAGAACAAACCAAAAATGTTTTTGCATATTTTTCCGCTTGTAAATAAAAGTGCAAAAACCATGGAAAATGAAAGCACATGATTCTTGGCATCACGGCACGGATCGTCCGCTGTGCTGCATCCAAGCAGAAACTCAACGACTGATTAACAGCGTCTGTCAGTGTCAACAGCCCGATTCTGTTCATGTACTGTAGGCAGCAGCCAAGCCATAAACTGTACAGAGAGTACATTATGTAAACAAGCTGTTTTGATGGAGTCAGCCTGCTGCAACTGGCATGTCCCACCAGATCAAACTGCCCCGAGGCCCTTCATAACACCTCTCCCCACATAGATGAGGTTTTGCCCTGGGGGAAGGTGCTGCCAGGTCACCCTGAGAGCCAGGGCCGAGTACTACAGGCCTCCAGGGACTCTCAAGCCCTTCAGCTGAGCCCTGGAGGGAAAACAGAGAGCTGAGGGAGGCCCTGAGGGAGAAGGAGGTGGTGTGGGCTCCGCAAGTGGTCAGTACAGTTTGGAGGTCAAAGAAAAACACTCAATATTTTTCTTCTCTATTGATTATATGGTATTTCAAGAAGCCCAGCACAAAAAACAGCTCACTTCCAAGTCAGGTGTAATCCTCAACAAAGGGGTGTCAAGCCCCTCAGAGGGGGTTGCAGGATAGATGTAGATGTAGTCCTGAGTTTCTTACAAAAAGAAGTACAACATTGATTTCAAATTTATTTAACTTAACACAAGATTTAAGAGATTTAATTAATTCTGTGACTTCCATAACGAAATTGCTGCACCAGAGATGATTTATGTGTGCTCTATTAAATGATCAGTTACATTACTTTGTACAGATACATAAGAGGGTCTTTTTATGTTAAAATGTGTCAAAACAATGCATTTTATCTACCCAGGTTTAACGTCTTAGAGCAGTGACTCATGAAAAATTCAAAAAGGGGGTCAAGTAAATGTTTGGTAGTGTGACAGGATTAGAAAGTAGAGAAAATGTTAATTAATTCTGCTACTTTATTGATTTCTTTTTTAAATTTTCAGGCCTTTGAAAATTATTAAAATACTGCAAGGAAAAAATATAGTGTGTAACAAGTAATAAGTGGTTGCAATAATTTCTTTTAAAGGCCACACAAGCCTACAGGCTTCACTTATCTGAGCTGTAATCACCTGTTAAAATTCTCCAAGCAAAGCCTCACAAAGGCAGTACACACTGACCATCAACAGCAGTTTCATAAAACTACAGCTGAACTTGAAAGAAACTTGTTAAGAAGCTTGACAGAGATTGCTGTGGATTTCTCTCCCACCACTCTCCTCTCTCTCTCCCCCCCTTTTCATCCGCTCTCGCTGTCCCATACGCGTTTCTTTCTCTTTGAATGATTCCAAGTGACATGTTTCCAGTTCCTGGCCCCTTAACAGTGTCAATTAAAGCAAGAGAGAGAGAAAGAGAGATTGAGTGGGTTCCAGGGTTTTGGCTGCTGCTCCGCTCTCTTCAACGCACTAATCCGGAGAGCTGACATTCAGCCCAGCACAACAACCCCGGGAGCACTGGGAATCAAAGGGCTTCACACAGACTTTAGTGAGGGAAGGGGAAGGGGAGGAGGGGGGCAAGATATTTGAGAGGTGGGCAACACTGAAAGAAACAATATTGAGGAAAAACAGAGCGACTGAGCAAGAAGATGCAAGAAACAGTGGAGGGAATGGACGGAAAGGGGGAGTGGAAGGGAGTCAGGGAGAGGAAGGGAAAAACAGACAGAAGAGAGACTAGATACAAGAGTTAGAGAGACACTAACAGCGAGTGGAGCACAGAAGAGTGGAGGAAGAGAACGACAGAGTAAAGGTTAGAAGTTGTGAAGCGGAGAGCGCTGCCAAGTCACACACTGACTGTACTTACAGCAAGCTGGGGTCTGAGAGTGGTTAAAAAAGGCTTAAACACACACTGACTTGCCCTCCCTCTCTCCTTCACACACACTGACAAAGGCTCACACATTCTGGGCAACAAGTCAGGCCAAATAGCTGCGTGAGGAAACGACCACGGAGGGAATCATAAAGTCAAACGGCCGTGAGGTCCGAACAGCAACATAACCAACTGTCCAGATGGCTCGCTTGATTAGAGAACAGTCTCTGGAAGCGCTGTGGTTTGGGGGTTTGAGGGATTTGAGGACTTATTTCGGGCCATCTGTGATATTATAAAACATTTAAATCAAGAGCTGCTTTTACTAAATGAACCCATCCTGAACTTGATAACCTTTCATGTCTCCTACTGAAGTCATCTACCTGCTGTCACTCCCTGGGGGCATTTAGCTGCAGTGCAGGAAGCCACCATGTGGCCTCTGAGTGTAAACCAGCCTTCATGCAATCAATTCTTTTCTTTTTGGCTCCACCTTGTGGTAGCTTAAAACAACTGAAAAAGTGACAAAGAAAACATCTAGGTTAGTGGGCTACAATAGGCTTTTATAGCATGTCAGTCAAAGTTTATGAGATAAAAAACTGCTGACATTTTCGGTCTGAAAGTGCAGAAGCAATAAAACATCCTGTCCTCACAGCGCAGTGCAGCTGAGGGCAGATATCAATGTTCCTGTGTGTTCAGTTTCAGATCAACCTGAACCTAAGAAGCATATCAATCTAGACATCTTTGTCTCTAAGGTATCTCAATACATTTGTTATGTAACTGTGTGGATATAGGAGCTTTGGGAACACATGGCTTTAAATTTGTTTGGAGCAAATTCAGAGTTTTTTTAATTCTCTTCTGTAATTTCCTGACAAAAATAAATTTGTTTACCTGCTTCTAGGCAAACAAAAGCAGGGATGTAGGAGTTAAAAAATAAGAGAATACAGTAGAAATATAAAATGCTTTTTTTGAATGTGTGATTAGAGCTTACTGAATGAGAGCTAAATAGGTATTTTTTACACAGAGAAAATAAGCAAGGAAAGACCTAAAATAGCAAACAAGCTACATCACATTATATTTCTTCACACTGAAATAATTTTAAATGTGGTTTTAAAATGTATTTAATTTATTACAAGGTTTGCCATAAATACAGTCCAGGAGAAAACATCAATCACCATATAACTTAGAGTTCAAATCATCTAATTTTTTGTAAATCAGATCTAAAATAATCCGATAATTAAATCATGTTGATGTCAGTTTTAAATGGCTGAGTTGGAGGGGCACTAAGTGGGCTTGGAGAAGTGGTATTAATAGTAGTAGTGGTAGAATTTCTACAATATTGGCTACAATGCTGATTACTCATTTAGTTTTTCTCATTTATCCTGATAACATCACTAAAAGTCTGAAAAAAAAAACTCATTTGCATAATGGCTTTTGCAAATGTGATTCAGTTACTTTGAAGCTGACTGAGTATTTTTTCATGTTCTTGTTATCTTTCAAACCTCCATCAGGCTGTCGGCTGCTGTAACTCTCCATTATCACCATTACAATAATGAAGGCACATAATTAAACCTTGCCGAGATGAACAGCAATAAGCAACACATCGGGTTGAATAAAAAGTCTGACAGTAATTGTTTTTAGTTACAAGCATACAATTATTAAAATACTAATGCAATGAATGTTTTTTATGTTTGACAGAACAGACTCTTGAAGGTGCTCCTTATAGATTCACACTGGCAGTAAAAGATTCAGCAGTGAGAACAGCCAGACCCCAAAGCCCCAAACAGAGATATTAAACAGACATAATGCACAAAGCAAGAGGGTTTCTGCCAACGTGTCTTGAGAGCTCCACTAGAGCCAATGTGGTTCTTTAATGACTTCTCAAGGCAACATGAAACAGCTTAGAGGTAAAGGGACAGCAGGCTGTGGTTGGCTAAATTGCTGGTGCATCCCTCACCAATACTGTACAATACTGAGATGTTGTCACAGGAATTGTAATATGAAAAATGAAAGGGAAAGTAATCTCACATACACTGTAGTATGTTTCCTAAACAAGTTAAAAGTCACAGTGAAAAAATGGCCTCTCATCTTAACTTGACGGTTTTTAGAGCAATACATTTTTAGAGCAATAAAAATATTAAACGATTATATGTGAGACAGTACAAGACACGAGTATGGGGTCTATTTCCCACTGCTGAATGAAAAAACACAAAGAAAAGCTTCACTCTGCTGTGTAAAAATAATAGCATTCATCCCCAGTGTGGCATATTTCTGTCCTCTAACTGACCTGCTTTCACTGTCCAGAAACACCGAGCCGCTGCTTTCACAGAGGGCCTCGCTGACGGGGGACAAGCAGAAGGGGGAGGAGAAGGTGTCTGAGTCTGAACCCATGGTGCTGTCCCGACTCACTTCGTCCGACAGCTCACAGGAGCCCTCGTCGCCCTCCTCCCCCGCCGAGGGCAGCTGCTGCTGGTGCGAGGAGGGATCTGCTCCTGCCTCTCCCACCAGGCTGTGGCTCTCTGTGGAGGTGCTGCTGGTTATGTTCCTCTCCTCGTCCTCATCTTCCTCCTGGGCTGCTGGGTGACGGGAGTGGGGTCTGAGGGGGCAGGGGCAGTTGGTATAAAGCACCAACAGTATTATGCATAAAGAGACATGAGACGCACTTTTGATGTCTTTTAATCTCTTTTTTCACGTTGTGACTGCGTAATTATTCTTACATGGAATAAATGAGTGTTGTCTTATATAGTCAATTTTCTTTTGTAACTTTTTAAAGAGACCTGAGGATAAACATTTTCAGAAATGAAACTCTCCTACCGTCGGCCTCTGCGGCGTGCGTTCCTGCGTACAGGGGAGCTCTCCGGTGTGATATAGCGCAACGCCTCCTCATCCTGCCTCTGTATGCGGGAGTTGGGCACCCAGGTAAGAATCAGAGTGGTGCCCAGGCTCTCATCCTTCTCTGTATGCACACACAGGTAGCCTGCAGGGGGCGACATTAACCAAAGTGCCATTGGAGATAACCACACCGAAAAAAACTCAGCTAACATAAGAGGAAATGAAACGTTTTTTTTAAAGGAAGAAGGCATCTGCAAGCCAAAGACAGGCATGAAACCTGAGAAGTAATAAAGACACAAAAAGGTGATGACACATAAGGGAAACCTGAGAGGTAAGTTATGGAGGATTGCAGAACAAAAGAGGCAGAGAGATTAAGGAATTTCTGAAAGTGTTAATACCTGTGTAAGATAAAAAAATGGTTTTATAGCTCACATCTTTAAAACAAACAAGAATCACACATTCTTCACATCAGGGCTGGGTAATATAAACAAAATCAACACCTTGCTGTCAATATCACAACAACATTGTAAGGGTGACTGCTGTTGCTGTCACAAAATATCATAACAATGGGATTTAAAAAATAATCATTTGTAATATATAATGACTAAGTGGTAGATATTAGAACAGCTAAAACAGTCTGGCGAGTTCAAAAAAATCTCATGACTTTACTGTAATGCAGCTTTTAAAAACAGAGAGACAGAAAACACTTAACACTTATCATGATATTAAAATATCCAAAATCTACAGTGATATCTAGTCTCATATCAAAACATCCACATAAATCCGATGTATTGGACAGCCCTTCTTCACATATTTATGTTAAGCAAGTTAAAATACATACTTACACTTGGTGTTACAGCTAAGGCTAAATATTGGTCCTCAATACCTTAAAAATCAAGTACTATGACACCAAAACGTTAGAGTATGGCTATACTACATGCCCGTGGCGTATTATGAAAATAAATACATAAAGTTTATTTCGGGAAAAACTGGGAAATGTAAGTAACATGATGAAGCACATCATGAAACATTGAGAAAACTTAAGGTTTGATTGCTGCACCGCGGTTCACAAGGTCAACAGCTTCTTTGAAACCTGCATCATCTTCTCTCGATTATGAGTCCAGCATGTGCCAAAACTGCTGATTACTTCGGGTAAGATAAGTGGTTCCTCGGCTAAATTTGTCATCTTCAGCATGTAAAAACTTAACCCAGATTTTACTGGTGTGAAAATTAATTTAGCCAAGCTCAGTCGTTCTGGATAAATTAATTGGATGGGGAGGAGTAAAGGTGTCATTTCACAAAATTGATTGGTTCTATTTACATGATGAGTTTAGAATGAAGTACTCATTTGGTATGGGTATTGCTTCAAGGATACAGGTGCTGTATTTTTTTGAAATGATACCCAGCATTAGTTACAGAAGGAGGGGGAATGTTTAAAGTTAAACAGAAGGAAAAGCGAGCCTGCTATAAAAGTCTGAATAAAATGACAGCAGAGCATCTGGCCTGCAGCTGTAAATATGGTGTGTGTTTTAGACCAATTCTTAATCCCAACTCATACAAGCTTGACTTCTATATCCGTCTGTGCTGAGTCCTGGTCAGTAAATGACTCACTCTATTCACACCACAACAACAAAAAAAAAGGCAAGAAAACGCACTTCAGCATCAGTCGTGTCTCACCTGGGTGGTGCTCTGGGAGGCCGGGCAGGGGCTCTGCAGGGTGCACACAAACATTATTTTTGGAGAAAATAATCTCGCCATCCAGGCCTGAGCGCAATGATGTGCCCCCCGCCCCGGGGTTAAAGGTCAGGAGGTCGGAAGCCTTGGAGGAGGCACGCCGCAGGAGCCGACCCAGAGACATCTCCTCAGGCACCGGGACACTGGGCCCATCCTCTGGAGGAGAAAAGGGAGATTTTAGGAGGGATGATGGAAATGACATGGGAGTGTTAAATAGCAGGAAAAGAGAACATAAGCGAGAAAAAAAACATGATAGGTACGTATTTAAAGAACAGGATGACACAGTTTGGCAGTGAAGGACGATTCAGATCCTCACCTACACTTCACCTCCTCTGTCACACGTGTGCCTGTATTTACTGCAGTGTCCTTACTGCAGATCCCCTCTCTCCTCTCTACTTGTTCAGCATTTCTCTGTGCCACATTTTCTTTGTTGCCAGCTGCACCCACTAACACAAACACATTCCCAGGATCTGTGGATACTGTACCACTGTGTCACTAAACGTGTCCCACCTTCTGTAAACAACACACACGCACACATATATACCGGTGTGTACACACACAGAGACATGTGCAAACACACTTCCCTCCATCCGTGTGAAATTCCAGCAGTTATCACCAACCAACAGATGTTGTTAACATCAGTGCTGAACTGGGATCAGCATGTCACAGCAGCAGTGTTTAAACTTTTCAGCTTCAGAGAGAAAGTCTGCTGTAATGAGACAAACTTTGAGTCGAGCAAAAAGGAAAGCAGCTCTTTTGAAGTTGCAGCATGGTGTGTTGCTGAGGGCTTGTTGCTTTGAAAAGGGAATCTTACATTTCAGACCTCAAAGAACTCTGAAAGTAAATGAAGTCAAACTCTTTTTTGTTCATTTCAAGCAGATCTCAATTATTCATTTCTTTATCCTTGTTCTCTGCACTCCATCTCTTCATGTGTGTATCCTTGTTTTCTTGTTGGATGAATGCCGACAAACACTCTTCACTCCATCTGAGGTATGTTCCCTCCTTTTTTCTTGCAGAGAATGTTTGTCTGATTAAGCAGGCACCCCACTTCCTGATGCCGGGACCCAGACAGGAAGTCTGCTGGCAAGACATCCAGACGTGACTTCAGAGAAAGAGACTCACCGTGGGCATCTTTTACCGCACTTTTAAAAATGCAGGTGTTTTTTTGTCCAGAGTTTACCATCTCGCAGTGTATCTTGTAGAAAGGGGCTGCTGCATCTTTGAAATGTCAATAATTTTTGACGGCAACAAGTTTATTGTGTCATTGAGTCTATCAAATAGGACTATCATGATATCAGATTTTCACTATATAATTATCATGGCTAAAGAATGATGATATGATGACAATATATATAGAAAATAGCTCAGTTAAATTAATCTTTAACTTAATTTATTAAAGTTTTTGTCTCTTTTTTCGCAAAGCATTGCACTAAATAGAGTGTATGGAGATGACATCTGTACCTGTGATAGAAAATCTGATCTAAGATGATCTGTAGGAGGTCAGGAGGCGACAGATGCCTTATGCAGAGGCAATTATTGTAGAACTTAACATAAGAGATCAGTATTAGCAACATCAGCAGGTGATCAAGAGTATTGACCACTAACCTAAGGCTGCTCTGTGTGTGAGGTGTATTTAGGTCTTTGTGTCCTCACGTCACCAGTCCTAAACTACATATCCAAGTAAGGTGAAGCTCTACACCTTCAGGATCTTATTGGGAATTAAAACATAAACATTCCTTCCTAACTGCTAGTTAAGCTCTGTTCTCTTGGAGGTGACAGTATCTCAAACCAAAGTTTAATGTCTGTTCCTGACTGTCTGTTGGCACTATGAGCTGCCCTCTTGCCTACTTGCTATCAGGGAGAATCTGCATAGATAAGTCTAAGACAAATCATTGATTATAACAAAGGGACAGTGTGACCTTGTCATCAACTTTGCACAGCTGAAGGGCAAAGAGGTATAGTGGCGGACAGAGAGATGTTATGGGATGACAAGGCCTGAGGGGGGGACACGCTCTAAAGGGGGAGAGACCAAGGGGAAAGAAATTCCTTCACAGTATCCACAAATATAAAAAAGTGTCCAGTGACAACCAGCATTGAGAAGCTTTGCTAAGAACAGAAAGATGGACATAGAGTTCTAAGGGGAACAGTATTTTTCTACAGTTATATCATGTGTTTTATAAAAACATATCAAAAGTAATTTTTTTAAAATCACAGTTACCCTCAGTACCAGTTACTGTCGACACCACAACTATCAGATGTTAAAAAATTAGGGAAAAAATGCCCATCACAAAGTCTGAAAGCCCAAGAAACCATTTACACATCTTGTTTTGTTTAACTTACAGTCAAATTTCTAAGATATTTCATTAAAGAAGAGGCTGAATACAGCAAATGTTTGTCCTTTTACTTCATAAATGTCTGAAACAATTTATCTAAATAAAAAAAAATCAACCAAAATAGTTACTGTCAATTCTTTTTTGTCTATCCACTTTTTGTTTAAATTTTAAAATAATAGCCAGTGATTCAATCTGTACAGCATACTGATTTTATGTTTTTAGAATTTTAAGAAAAATTCTGAAAACATCTGGTAAATCTTCTCCAGGATGACAGTTTTTTTTTCATTAAGTAATCACTCCATTCCAGTAAACTACAGCTGAGTATTAGCAGCTGAGGGGCTACATGCTAACTGCTTCAGGTAACACTGGACTGAGCCGTTTGTAAACAAGACAAACAAGTTGTCGACATACTCTGACTATGCATTCCTGTGAGACACAATCACTGAAAAACATGCCAACTGTACATGATGTGCATAATAACTAGCCCGGGCCACACAGCTGTTTCAATCTGCCTCACAGCAGCAATAACATACTTGCTGTGGCGCTACTATCCAGTGGTTATTTTTGTCTGTGTGTGATTACTAATCCACTCGGGTCAGTTTGATAGGGCTCATTCAAGCTGGCTGTTAAATGACATTCATCTGTTATGCCGTCAACACCTCTGTGTGCTCACACTTTGCCTCTCCTCTCTGACCTTTTATCAACTGACTCACATCCCTAAACTCAGTCTTGTCTCACTCTGACCTGCAGAATACTTCGCATTTTTTTAAGAAACTTTTCTGCCAGACAGAGAACTTGAAACCTACAACGTGGAAGTGTAGCTGCGTAAAAGGGTCTCAGCTTTTCACCTCTGGGCTACATTAGTTAAGTCATCACGCTGACATTTGAATAGAGCCAATACTGAACACATCTTCACATCTGCTCTGTATACTGATGTGCCTGGGGCAGCTGAAAGAAGACCAGCCACAAAGAGGCCTGAAAAACAAGGTTTTTGTGGACTCTGCAACGGCTTCTTATGTCACCAGTAAACATTATAAGAGATTCAGTATGAGTGTGTGTGAACATTTAAGGCTTTTAAGGTTTTGTTACATCTAGAGATACACATTAAAGCATATAGAGCATAATCCTCCTTCAGAACAGGAATTATATTGAATTTCATAAAATATCAAACTACCATATCAAACTGTCATAAAGTATTAAACTACTTGCCATAACAGGTTTATACGTCCAAACGAGAGTTTCAAAATAAGCAATAAACAGCACATCACCATTGTAAACACTAACTGATACTGAGTAATGTAACTTTCATCAGTGTTTTTCCTGAGTATTTCCATAAGGAAACAAAGATTATTACATACTTCAGTTCTGGGAAATGTTCAAAATTGGTTTTAGATTTGTCATTAAAGTTTGTTCTACACTTGATATATTTGCCAGGTGTACTTATTGGCTAATAATAGGTTATCATAGATGTATGAATATCAGCATGTCAGTTCTTATCAAATGATAAGAAACAACAAAAAAAGGTCAAAGCAGTTTAGACACAATAACACCATTTTTAATTATGAAATATCCTACTTTAGTACACGTAATGGACCGAATGATTTAATAACAAAACGGAGAAGATAATTGTTAAAATAGTTTGTTTATGGCAGGTGTAAACATAAAAATCATCAATTTTTTAATTTCTCAGGTATCAATGTTTGTATCTGCCTAAAGGATCCATCTGTTTTTGATATCCAGTAGAGAAAAGTATTAAAAACACTTTACACAGCCATGCAGTCCAATACAAAAACATGGGAAGCCACAGGCTGAAAAACCTTAATGAAGTTGGATCACCATGAATGAAAAATGTAGGTCATACTAATGAAAACACTGTTGTATTTAACAACATTATCATGTGCAGGTGTTTGCAGGCTGCAGCTCAGACAGTGAGTACTATGAGTTTGGGTGAAGTGGGTTTTTGTGAGCCCTATATAATATATCAAAATAAAAGGGATAAATTGAAGGTGGTCTCCCCTCTGTCATGGAGATGCCTCAGTAGTTCACTATCACTGCTGTCTGTGTGGCAGAGGCGTGCCATAATGTCGGGGGCTCAAACATCAGTCTGACAGGCAGCATCCGCCTGACAGGAGGAGAGGACGATGGGACAAGGCTTGTGCCACCGCAGTACTATTTACACACAGGCCAGTCACTATCATACTGATATACTACGTGTTTTTCTAACTGGAGCGGGTACGCTATCAGTACCATTTCACATACAACATAAATATTTTAGTTTAGCTGCCGAGACCATGGCCGAAATCCTTAGCTAACAGTTAGTTACATTTCACGGTGTCCACGTTTGAGAGGCAGTCTAAAGTTTGTTTTACTACAAAAAGATAACAGTTTTAAATTCAAGGCTCTTACTGGAGAAATGTGTAGGTCTTGGCTGTTGACATACACCTGTTTCCAGCAGGAGAAATGAATGAATAGCAAAGCGGCATGTAGAAGAGAAACGGGGCCAAGCGGCTCACCTTCAGTCCCGCCGCAGAAGTCTAGAGCCCATGTCGGACATCCATCTCAGCGGGCAGCCGGACACCGAGCAGCGTGGACCGGTGTCGTTTCGCCGTCTTTCTCTCCGATTTGGCACAGTTGTTACGAGCTGTAGTCTTGTTTGTTTCCCTGTGATTTCCGACAGTGACACCACACGTTTGACTGCTGCGCCTTCTACGGCAAAAATCACACTTCCGGCTTCAGCTTTCAAAATAAACCCTCTGTGTTGATGACTGCAGCATTGGCGCTTTAATTTGTAAGGAGAACTTCTTTTACTTCCCGAACCTGCTTGATTGTTTATGTCTAACTTGACATAACGGATCTCTGACCAGTCCCCCAAATTTCAATGCTTCCGGAATGTCAAAGGGTATTTCTAGCATACAAACTGGGAGTTTTAGATTGTTAAGCGAAAACATTAAAGGGACACTGCACTTTAAAATATAAAGAAATAAATTTCACATTGAACACTCATCCTTCGACCCAGTCTACCTTAATGATATAACCCCTTTTCATTATGACTGATTCTTTAAAGGTCACTGGCTTGAATGCAGTTGGTCCATCATCAGGACCAGAGCTGGAGTCAGAGCACCCAGTAACCTCACACAGCTGTTGGAGGCTTTACCTGAGCGTTCAAATCCTTTTTTGGCAATAAATAATTCCTCTCTTCATTAAGTTATTAACATTAACTTACTATTAACTACCAACAACTAATAAGTTGTTTTGTTTTTTTAAAGACAAGAAAAAAAACTTTGATTTGACTCTGAATTTTTCGCTGGTTGTAAATTTGGTTTGGAGATTTAAAAAAGAAATTCATTCATTAACATTTACTATAAAGCATTAATACTTAAATATTTAAATTAATACATTCAATACTGCACAATAATGGTGGCACATCTAAAGGCCAAAGTTTGGTAGCGGCTTACTCACACTCATTTACCACAATCCAAAGCCTGAAACCTAAAGTCAATAATGCCACTTTTTCTCTATATTTTTTAGCAGACTATTGCATTAATAAAAAAGTTTAAGCTGGTATAATGAATCTCAATGCTGAGAAAACTGTATTTAGACAGCATGGAACAGTACATGCCACATCTTAGATGAATCATAGTAAACAATGAGCACATCTATAGATGAGTGCTGCAGAAATAAGCTTTTTTGTAAAATAATTTTTATTTATAATATACATATCAATAACAAAATGCATAAACATGATTTAAAAAATAGACATGTATATAAGATGTTTTCTTGATTCAGTGACACAGTTAGCAGCAAAAATGACCCAGAAAGAAAAAAAAGCAAATAAATCAAGATAATGGCTCCCTCTGTTTGATATCATCACCTTTTTAAAGACCTGCTGCTTACAAAGCACTACCCTCTGATTTGGACGAAGAGGCAGGGCAAACGTTAAGTGCATCTTGAGCTCTGGCATGGTTAGAAATGTAGAACGGCTCAAGCAAATTGAAGGCAAAAGGAAGGCAGTTTCAGCAGCAGTAAAAATGCAAAGGCTCCCAGAGGTTCTTGGGTAATAAAGTTCAGTACATCACAGAGCCCACTGTACTGTAAACACCTCTGACATGGGCAAAGCCAGGCTGGACACTGTCAAAACCTAAAGGAAGAGAAAAGAGTTTGACTGGCAGGATGGTTTGAGAGACAGTTAACATGATGAGTAAAAAAGGGGAGGGCACACATGCTGACACTTATCTGCAGAATGACATCATAATTTTCCTGAGACACACCAAAGGAAGTATTGCTGAGTCACAAAGAACTCACCTTGGTGTCACTGCGGTAGGTGAAATCTTTGACTTTGTCCCCATTGGCTAATACATAGAGGGGAGGTGAGGGCACCCCGAACACCTGCAGTCCTCCAAGCACTAAACCATCCAGGGCCCCATTCAACCTGAGAGGATCACTCACCACCTGAGACTGTGGATAACATTTAAGTGACTATTATGAGGTACTTTTCATTTGTCTACATGTATCACATCAAGAGACTAGTAAGAATGTAGACATAATTGTATCATTTGGTAAAGAGACTGAATCAAGTAGAAGTGCAGTAACATGCAAAACACTGCCATCAGTTTTCCTAATGCAAATATCACTTCTCTTCCCTACCTGTCCAGCAATGAAGGCAATGTAGCAATAATTTCCCTTTTCAAAGGTGTCAAGGCTGTCCCCGTCGTCCCAGAACAAGTCACCCCAGGCCCAGCCGCCAGCTGACAGTGCCACCGTCAGGAAGAAAGGGTTTCTGCGTGAGGCTGTGGTTGTCAAAGCAGGCTCCTTCAAAAGCAAAGGCAGATCAAAGAAAACAGGATGAAATGATTCAAGATGTACTCTCCTCTCCAAGTGTTTCAGTAAGTTTTGAAACTTAAGACATCAGCCAGGATGTCACGACAGAGTTCAACACAACCTGAAACAACCTTTGATCATGCAAATCCATGTCACAGCCTTTTTACTCAAAACTGATGGTACTAGTTAAATCAGGAGCGGCAAATATCTGATCTGGGCTGCATGGCAATTCAGAAATACAATAAAATTATTGAGAGCAAGAATTACTGAGAGCAATCACTGTTTTTTTCTAAAAAAGGAAATTGACACAACATAGTAGACTCACACATCCCTTAGAGAAGTCCCCATAGCAACACAGACATATTAGTGAAGTGTCATTGACGCTATCATATGCATCATGTCACTGTGAACATTAGTTAATTTGTGGGGATCCATTTGCAGTAAATGAAATAGAATGTTCTTGTGCATCAATACAGCTTGAAATATGTTAAACTGGATGAGTTACAAGTATATGTGCTCTTAGATAAAGATGATGCTCCTCAGTGAAATTTGAGACCCAGCAAGCAACTATCACAAGTCTGAATTCTGACACAGTGTCATGCAGACAGGTTTTGGTGTTGACCGAGCTAAATGCTGAAGATGAAACTTCATCCAGAAAAACAAGAAGAATTCATAAAGGAGAGCCTCGTAGCAACTGCAAAGCTAACCAAGCTGTCTCACAATGATCTAAACACAGCTCATGTTCCTAACTAGAGGGTAAACAACCCAACCCTTAGTGAATTCTGCAGTCTTAGTCATAGGATGAGCTGATACTGAGGGATCAAAGCACTGAGCATATTGAAATTGTCCAAAGTGTCAGTTTGTTTTAAAGAACTTGCAATGAAGGAAAAAACTCTCATAGAAGTCAGTGATGGTAGGTAGCTGTGTGATCCGGCATTTGCATTTGGCCATTAAAGACATTGTTAAGTATCTTACACGAACCTCTCTACTAACATGGAACTGTTTCCATTCTGGTTAACCCACCTGGTTTTAAACCATTAGGAAATTTCTAAAAGTTGGTTCCCAACTGAGCCAAAAAATAGCAGGTTTTCCTTGGAACCAAAGTGGGTATGACGTAGACTTGATTACAATGGTTCTACTGTAAACTTGTGGAAATGGGGCTTGCTTAGCAAGATAGCACCAAGGTTCCAAGAAACCTGGATGGAAACAAGTGCGAAAGCTAATTTGATGGAAAAAACACTAAGAGCAGAACTTTGAGCTTCAAGGTCTCAAACATTTTTTTTTAGCTCTTCTTTCAAATGTGAAACCATTTAAGGTGAAATTAAGTTGTGGCAAGTGCAACTGGAAAGAGTTAACAGGACTCATTTTTCTACTCTGTAAGAGCAAAAGTCTGCTATGACATTTGAATATGCTGGTGTGTGTGAGTGTGAAACTCCTTTAGGCGTTTGGTTAGACATTTTAGGACATGAAAAGTAAACAGAGGGAACTGAATATATTTGCTACGCCAGTAATAAGGAACCAGTTGATCTGCCTGGCAACCTACAACCTGTTGACTGACACAAACCTGGGTTGCATTATAGGTAAGTAGGATGTATTGTTGAGTAATTTAGTGCAGCCCTTGAAGGACGATATGAAAACTGAAATGGCCCATGAAATGACAAAGGCACCACATCACTGACTAAAATAAATAGGTAACAACTGTGTTAACAACAATGCACTACTTAAAAATGTTGATCAATATACATCAACTAGGCCTAATTTTTTTCCATTTCAAGTCTGACAGTGTTAACAATACTACAAGGATGACAGTTAACTATGATACTTGTTCAAAAAAATACACAGTCACTGGTTTGTGCTGCTTGTTTATTTTACACCGCCCTCATACATGATTTACCCAAATAGAAGGAGACATTGTAAGTAGGACTTCTAAGTGCTTGTTTCACCTGTTGTAATTATGTATTGTGGGTTTTCCCATTCTCAAACAATTTATTAATAATTCATCCTCCATATTTTGTCTTCTACTGTGCCAAAAATTATGCAGAGAGTGCAAAGCTCAGCAAAATGCGCTGAGCTTTGGCAGTTTCATCAGAAGCACCCACCTGCTGGGGGATTATGTTTCCCTCCCTCACATGGACATTGATGGTGTCCAGTGGAGCTGGCAGGAGCAGGTACTGACCGTTACTGTGGAAAGGCTGACCCTAGAGACCAAAATACAGATGACAGTGAACTAACAAAAATGAATTTAAAGACTCCCCCTTAAAATGAAAACCAAGATATTAACATGTCCAACAAAAAACAACAATTTAAAAATCTGTAATTTTAATAAACAGTGATGGGGGGTTTTAGGGATTTAATCATTGGTAGGAGAGCAACTTTACACTTTTATGATGAATGTTGGCTTGAGGCTACGAGTGTTTGGTAACTCACATTGTGTAGGCTGTACCAAGTGCCAGGGGGCAGATAAGCAGCCAGCTCCACTGCCCCCTGCTCTAAGACTGGGCTAATGAGAAGCGAACGCCCCCACAGGAACTGTCGGTCTATGGTCTGACTGTTAGAATCAGTGGGAAATCTATCAAGGGTAGAAAATAAGATGGTTGTAGAAAGACAGGCATGTGTTCTTAGTCATTTCATTTACATATAGAGCAACAGAGGACATAGAGAGGAGAGGACACATACTCCATGAAGAGAGGCCGCGCCACAGTGTCAGCAGAAGCATGTGCATGATGGAAGAGTGTGTAGAGAAACGGGAGAAGAGAGTATCGAAGGTTCAACGCACTCCGCATGGCTGCCTGGGCCTTCTGCCCAAATATATAAGGCTCCTGAGGCTGTGGGACACACATAAAACACACAGACAATGAGATGATATAGTGTTACTTCATTTCATAATACATGAAACAGATTGACTGCTCTAAACACAGCGAAAAAAAACACAGTGCAGACAACTACGTCCAAAAAAACAACAACACATGAACAGTGTTACTGTCTTACAGCGTTGGGCTTGTCATTGTGGTTTCTCATAAATGGGTAAAAGGCCCCAAGCTGCATCCATCGCACACACAACTCCTCAGTGGTGTTGCCTTCAAAGCCACAGATGTCTGCCCCCGCAAAGGGCACCCCGAACAGGCTGAACTGCAGAACAGCTGGTGAACAGAGGGTGACACAAGTGCAAAAAGTCTGTTAAAATATATTTAAATTATCTGTGGTCACTTCAAAAATAATAAGAAAACTGATGATTTGGTTAGAAAATTTATTTTATTATAATGATCCGTCAGAAATAGCATTAAAATGTCTGAAAATGTTTGAACATAACAACAGCACATTATTATGGGAATTGAGAAACTACATCTCCTCACCAGGGATGGTGTATCGAAGCTGCTCCCAGTCACTCCTGACGTCTCCTGTCCACACTCCAGAGAAGCGTCCGATGCCGGGATAGGAGGAGCGGGACAGGACAAAGGGTCTCTTCCCTTGTACTTTGATAAGAGCACTGAAAACCACCCAGAGTGAATACAGATTTTAGTTCAAATAATAAATCCAATAAATGTTTGGTGGCACTCTGGGCTCCAGAAGACTCAAAATTCAAAAGTGAAATGTTCTCAAGGAAGGAAATTACAAAATATTTGATAATGAGAGACTTGAAATTGCCTAGGAGTGACCACCGTTTTAATAATACAGTGTGTACTATGTTTTGTGTATGCGTCCTTAGATGTTGGCCTTTTTTTTTTTAAGGTAACATTTGAAGCTGGACTTGTTTGACTAGGTAATTAAAACATGTTTGACTTCCCTTTCAACTGATGTCAAAAGATTTACCTTTGTTTTTTTTTTTGTTTTTTTTTTTTCAAAGGTGTGTTTTACAAAGGTAAACAGGTGATGGCTTGCATTCCATGCTGTGCTATTGTTGCTATTAAGTTTTTGCTTGTTAATTAGTTTTTGGTCTAACCTGTGTGTGGCGTAGGCTTCAGTGAGTCCATACATGTTGTGCAGGTTATAGTGAGTTGACAGCTTCTGCTGAGCTGACATACAAAGAGTTCCTGAGTTCAACTGGCCTCCAACCACCTCTGTTTGAATGGCAGCCAGAGAGACACGCAGAGTACAAATTAGTGCAACATTTTCAGCACAAAGTAAGGTCATTTAAATTAAGTTCTGCATATGTTTTAAATATGAACTGGCTGTAAATGTATCTTTTTTTGTATTCCTGTGTTGTTAATAGGGTGCTACACTGATCTAGTACACTCACTGGGTGTGTAGGGAGGGCTGTCAAGATCACTGTTAGGACAGCCCTCCACTGAGCCCTGCACAAAACTGGATGGTTCATTCATATCCTTAGTGAAGCATGGCAGAAAAACAACAGGACACAAGTTATTCTTTATGCAATTCTAAGATAAAAAATTAAATTAATTTTAGAACAAAAATCCTGAAATTCTTGGTGTCTTATTAATAGGATCTGTGCCTAAATAACCTGTTCACTGTAGCGTGTGTGCGTGAAAATACTCACAATCCACAGACCATCCACAGGAACTTTAGAATGAAAATCTCGGATGCAGTCCTCCCACCAGCGTCTCGTCTCTGGGTTGGTGAAGTCGGGGAAGGCTGTCGGTCCTGGCCAAACCTGGACTGACAGTGTTGGGAATATGCATGACATAAATGCCCCACAATTGCAAAAAAACTAATGTCTTCTGAAAAAAAAAAGGTCTGACCTCTCCTATCAGAATTTGTCCTGTAGCATTTTTAATGAAGACGTCTCGTTTCACCCCATCATCAAATGGCAAGTAAGTTCCAGGAGGGCTAGTGCTGCTGATCCCTGGGTCCTTAGGAAAAAACCAGAAGAGCATGACTCACTCACAAGTTAAGAAAGTTCTGTTGCCACCTACTGGAGAAACACAGTTAGTGACTATTTATGCTCATATACAGAATCACACAACATTATAACCAATTTAAAGAAGTGCTGTTTTGTGTTTATGTGTTTTTTAATATTCGAATTAAAAGCTAAATCAGCATCAGTTGCTTTCTGTCACGTCTTTTAAATGTAAAGATGTCACACCAGGATGAGGATGTACTTCATGCCCTTCTCATGGAACTCCTCCACCATCTCTGGGAGGTCTCCAAATCGCCAGGGGTCAAAGGTAAACACCCTGCGCTTATTTGCATAGTCCAGATCATTCCATTGCACATCCTGATGGTGAAATGAGCAGAAAACAAAGTAATCTGTTATGGATTTCATGAGTAAGTTGATCATTTTCATTTAATTAATTGTTGATTAGACTCACAAATTAATTTTTCAAATATCACAAAGCCTATCTATTATTATGGTCATATGTGCACACAATGAACTCCCATACACAGGCAAAATGTCTTTTGAGCTTCAATTGTTATTTCCATTTTATAGAGCTTTGTGAGTACTTAAGTTACCATGGGAAATTTTGCATTGTGCATGCGCTCTGTCACATGCCGGGTTGTTTTAGTGGTTGTGTAACCCCAGCGACACAGATGAAAGCCCAGGGACCAATATGAAGGCATCATGGGATAGCCTGGGGACAGATAAATGACAACAAAGGAAGACATGAACACATCCACTCTTTTCCAGGTTATAACTGCGCTGCCTCTTACATACACTACACACAGTGCTTTAACAGATTTTCCATTTCAAACTACATATTTATCTTGTTGGCATGTATATTGCCTAATGGTTTTGCCTACTAAGATGTGTTGCACTTAAAAGACATACCAATGACCTGGAGGTACTGTCGTAACACACTTTGAGGGTCAGGACCCAAAAACACATACAGGTCCAGGATTCCACCGATAGCCACCCAGGTGAGAGCAGGGGTCGGCTGCAGCATCACCTCTGCAGAAACATTTGGATGGACATTTGAGTATTCTTGTAAACTGAAGAGTCGATTGTGTATGGAAAGTGAGGATAAAATGTGGAAGCAGGATGCTGTGTATGTGTGTAAACATATAGGTAGGTACCAATTGCATTGCTGTTGAGAAGGAAAACTCCATGTGCCAAGCCGTCCTCCTCCTGTACTATGTAGAACGGGTGGGAACCATAGAGGTTAGCATCAGCCTGCAGAGACAGAAAAGTGTCAACATTTAAAACT
Organism: Acanthurus lineatus; assembly: GCA_029814665.1. Lineage (NCBI taxonomy): Eukaryota > Metazoa > Chordata > Actinopteri > Acanthuriformes > Acanthuridae > Acanthurus > Acanthurus lineatus. The sequence continues at coordinate 11,737,062 of JAPZDV010000009.1, read as the reverse complement.
TGAACACACAATAGGAGAGAGGCAGGAAATGAAAAAAGGCTGATACTGGCTCGTCTGCAGGGATGGCCTGATTTGAAATGCTTCAAAGGTCCAGTGTTTAGTGGTATCTAGCAACTGAAGTTGCAGATTAAAACCAGCTGATTCATCTTCTCCTTCCGAGTATATAAAGGTGGCCCTCTCTTTTTGGTTTGTCTGTTCTGAGCTTCTGTAGAGACATGTTGATGCACCATGGTGTAATGAAAGAGAATCCATCGCCTCTGTAGTCATTAATTAATTAATGAAAATACCAATTTTTTTTAATTATACACCACAGACAACATACCTATGAATATTATATTACAGTTCTGTTGTGCTCTACCAAAAGATCCTCTTATCTTACAACCTGGACCTTTAGGTCACAATATGATTACATTTTATATAACTGGTATCACTGATATGTCCTACAAACCAGAGCTTATTAAACTTTTTGTCATGCCTCCTTCCAAAGCATTACATGTCTTGCTCATATTTTATTTGTTTTATAAGTTTTTGAGACTAGAAGAGATTAAAGAACAAATATATGCAGTAGTAATATTTTTTCACAATTTATTAATTTCCTCTTGACTCTTCCAACTTTTCTTGTTACCGCTCAGGATTCGCAGGCCTCAGAGTAGAAGCCAATGCAACAGACTAACATGAGGTGAGATGTCTCTGTTCCAGAGAGTCAGAGAAGTCCAGTTAAGGTCCAGGAGGAGGGAAGTGTAATGCTCCCCAAGGCCAGACACAAGGGAAGAGGCCAGTGTGGTGGACAGCTGCAGGTACTGGTCAGCAAACAGCAGAGGAGCAACTGTGGTATTCATGCTGGGCAGGCAAGACACAAAACACAAGAAAAAGATGCACCACAGGATGATCATGATTAAGAAAACAGTTTGTGCATATGAGTTTCTGTTACAAATGTTAGAAATTAAAGGCATAGAATTATACTTGAAGGTATAATTAAAAGAAAACAATATTTAAGTGTTACAGCACTAGTAGTAAAACAGGACTATAGTAGTGTCAATAGGAACAAGCTGACGACACAATGTTGACAATGTTAAACATAAGTAAGGTAATGCAAATGTTACTATGATGCCATCTGCATAAGTGTTCTGGATTTAAACTGAACAGACCTACTTACATTGTCCTTCCATTGGATTTTCGCCGCACTATAAAGCCAAATGGGTCAGACTGGTATTCAGTGGAGTAGAGGGTGTCTTGGGTATCGGCAGCATTGCTTTGAGGAAGACCACCTGGGAGCTCAACTTCATATCGCTGGGCTGATAAATCCTTTAACTTGAGAGAAAACAAATATCTCTTCAGTTTTTTTTAGCATATCCTGATAAACAGAGGTTCTAATAACTTGAGCTTAAACATGAGAATAACTAATAACCTGTATGGTTTGTAAATAATTAAACACATACTGCACTTTAAAAGAATGAGATACTTGCATTTTATTTGAGTGTTTACAGTTCAGGCTACTTTACACTTATTCTTCCTTATTTTTTGTAATCCTTACTTCCACCATTTGATATTAATACTTTTAAGTAAAGTTTTAAATGCAGGACTTTTAACAGAATATTGTGTATAGAATATATATCAAAAGAAAACTTGAGTCAGTTTCATTGTTAGATATTCAAGCTTTCATTATCTTTAAAAATTATAAATCAAAGAAACTTATTACATAATTCTAGAAAAATCGATGTAATTACTAATTACACCTTGCCGCCTTTACGTTATTTAAGAATAAAGTTATCAAACGTAAATGGTCCAAAAAATAAACTACCATTCCATTTTTTTAACTGTTATCCTACTACTACTATTATATTTCAAGTTCAATGGAAAATTTACTCTTAAATCCTCATAATATAGACAATACAGAGGAGCATGGGAAGACAATGTCACACGATCCATTACCATCCTGAAAGTGTTTAAATCAGCCGACTTTAATGACCATGGAAGATTTTACACTCTACTTGTTGCATTTCTATCGTGTATTTGTAGTTACTGCATAGGAGAAACAGAGTATTGGGTACTCACAGTGAGATGTAAACAGCCAGCAGTCTCTTCAATGACTTCTAGGCGCAGAGTGGAGATGTCTCTGGGGAGATATGAGGGATTGGCACGAGACAGGGTGGCAGCCTGGCCTCTTGTGGTGGGAGTGAAAGGGCCCATCTTGTATCCAGGGTACAAACTGGGGTAGAAGCACCATGGTGGTCCTGTAGAGTTGGGCAGAGGTACATAGCAGCATCCCCTCTCCTCACACTCCTCCTGGCTGAGAAACCTGTCCCTGGCACAGTCAAACCGACTCTCTGGGGCCATGTTGCACTTAATATTTCTGGATTTACCAGTCTCGTGGGAGCTCTCTGGGTGCACTGTCCTTTTGTCCACTGAATTTTTCTGTGGTTTTGTTGAATTAGTATAAAGAAGTCTATCGTGTGTTTTGATTTGATTTTGCCCACCATAAAATAATTTGACCAGTTTAGTCTCATGGCTAGAAAAACGGTTGACGTAAAAACATGTTGACAAAGAAAAGGCGAGGAGGAGCAGAGCTACAGCGACCTTATGCAGCAGACCCATACTAGCACAGGTGGATGGGCAAAGGTGAGCTGTGAAATTACATTACACACAATGGTATGGTGTTAATGTTTCGTACTAGAGTACGTTGCGCCTATTACTGAAAGTAATTACTTATAAATAGTTAATAGTTAATCATTTACACTCACAGTATAGTCCATTTTGTGGACGCTGAACTGTTTGGTTTGGTTCAGTAGCAGATGCACTGACGTTAGTTAACTTTAGCTGTTAGCCAGTAGTTAGCTAACGAGCAATTCAATATCGGAGTTTGAATTTAGTATTTTCCTCCAAACAAATTATGTGAAGCAGTGGCGAAAAACGTTTTAGTGGCACAAGGCATCATAAATGCAGATTTTGAGAGGAATAAGATAAGTACATTGAGAGAAAACATGTAGTCGAAGACGAAGCGAAGTTGAGGCTAATATCAGACTATGGCAAGCGTTTGAGGACACAAGTGTTATAATACGTCTACCGCTGCACCTGCACCTGCTCCTCCTCCTTTCTCGTCTTCTACATTTGAAATTTAGAAAAACGAATATATAACTATATTACAACTACATAGCAAACATAACTACACAGTATATTAATGATTCAAGCATTTAGGCTAGAAAAAATTCTACTGATATTATTTAAATCAAGATCTTAAATGTAATGTTTGTACTAATAGTTTATTAATAACAGCAATGTAGCCGACATTTTCAGGGTCTTAAGCCTAAATATTACAGATTTTGTAGTGCTCTTTTACAGTAGTCATACAATAGTTTCTTTCTGATGATCAATTTATAATTAAAAGTAAGTGCATTCTCATATGGTCCTTAACAAAAAAATATAATGTGCCATTAATTACAACTCTCAACTTACAACTTTAAATTGAAAACCTGTAAATCTGAATACCACAAAAAATAATTTAAGGTACAAACACTGACAAAAATTCCCTTATCTATCAATTATTATTAGAACCATAACCATTAACTTGGGAGACATTTTTTATTCTTGTCTTGTTTGAAAGGTTGTTTACTCACTTTAAGACAAGATATCACAATATTATGTTTCTGTTTTAATCTGCATAAAAAATACATTTATCCTGAGTTGACTGTATCTGTGAGAAATTACTTGTCAGTTATTCTTAAAATTAGAAAGAAAATTATACAGCAACAATTTGCACAACTTGCTTGTTTTTTGTCATTCTGTACTTCTAGCTCGAACATATCTAATGGGTATCACAATGGAGAGGTGAAAACACAATGTTCTTTGAACTGCTTTCTCACAAAATAAAAGGATAATCAACCTCTAGCAAGTATGAATTTAAACCTTTGGAACAACCTTACAGAAAAAGATAAACATGTCGTATTTCACTTCAGCATTAAACACTGCAAAGTTGAAATATATCATTTTTTAATCATCTCTGGAGTGACTTATTATTTTAACCCACTTTGTAACTGAAATCTATTCAAGTCTTTGGACTGTGTAAAAGAGTGTGTTATAAGAGCTTGAATTAAGTGTCAATATTTTTTCAATTTTCAAATAAAGGCCAAATACATCTACCATATGATGCCAAATAGTTGCTGCACTTTTAACTCATATTTTTTTTAAAAATCACCATCAGATTTCACGTTTGTGTTTTGTTGAAGGAATGAAAATATGAAACTAAAATTGAATAGAGTATCAGTTTATTGTAGTCTTCAACATTATTGACAAATACATAAGAACATCAGTGATTACAAATATTGTCAAATATTTCTTTGTTTCTTTCAAAAACAAATCATATTCAATGTATAAAAGAGATATCAGAAAGTTAAAAAAATAAATCAGAGAAAAAAAAATCAAGCACAGGGATGCCCTTGCTGCCTGACTGGCTTTTTTGTAGTTTGATCATTAGAATAAGTAGGTTCTTGGTTTATGTACTGTGCATTCATTTTTTCAACAATCATTACCTTCTGTGCTTGAGCATACATATTTTTCTGTACATATTAATTTGTATACACCTTACTCTTCAGCAGTGCAAAATGTTGCTATTTAGCTCTTAAAACATTTATGGTTAAAACACTGGTATAAAGCTCATAAACATAGTTGCATTTTAATTTCATTGCTTAATACACTTTATCAAGGACAATTATTTTGAAAAATGTGAGTTTAAGAACACATAAAATGTGAAAAATGTGAATGGAAATCTGAGTTGAATCTAAAACCAGTGTGAAATAACGTGATACAAAATATGAGCCTAATTAGAAAACCAAAGTCTATGTCAGAAACACTGAGCTAAAGAGAGGCAGACACAGTCCACACTGTTACTCTGAGTATCCAGAGTTAATCATATCAGTCCAGTTTTTCTGACACTTGAGCTGTGTTTTCTTAGTACACTTCAAACTTAAAAGATACGGTATTCATACCATACCATATTCTTTGACATTTTGGTTTCATTTTTTATAGTAGCTACTTCACGAACTGTTACCAGAAGGCTTGTCTGTTTTGTATGAATCTTTTCATACTCCGCTCTTGCCCTTGGTAATGTGCTGTTTGCTTTCCAATGCTTCAGTTGACACACAACCATATTGTGTGTGACCAGATCATTGTTCAAAGACAAACTATTTTTTCACAACAATGTTGCAGGCAACGGGGCCTCTGAATGTGAACCCCAGGTAAAATGTGATGTTTTCATTACCATGAGGCACTGAAGGTAC
>JAPZDV010000009.1:11721411-11731689 GCA_029814665.1 Acanthurus lineatus | reverse complement strand
ATTTCTTTTTCTTTGGGCCTTCAAGGTACACCACTCCATCTTCTGTCCATCCAGAAACACTTTTTAGCATCTTAGATATCTCAGGCTTTTTCCATGCCTCACCCCTATACCACTTCATGCGTTTCTCAGGCACTTAAAACCTATTGGTGACACTTTCAATCTTTTTTTTGTGGACAAACTTGTCCAATCCATTCCCACTACCCAGAAAAAAATGGGTGTAAATCCTTCTCTTCTTGTGAGGAATGTCATTCTTCTTGATCCAGTAGCCTTTTTCAAGGTGTTCAACAGCTGACTGCACAGTTTCATATTTTTTTTCTTTTTCAAGGTCTGTGTCATGATCCTCTGGCCAGAACAGTAATGTAAGCAAGAACAGGGCACTTGGTAAACATTTCCTTTTATCAGATGGGAACTGAAAACTAAGTGTCTGTAGATCTTTTAGTGAAGCTACCTTTTGAGTCTGTGGTGATAAGCAGTTCAGAGTGATGTGGGTCACTATGTAATTGACAATATCCCTTTGATCAAATTCGCCCTTTCTGCAATTGCTGGAGTAAAGAGAAATGATTTTCTGCAGATGATTAACTGCATCCTTCTGGTCATTTAGCTTGTAGAGGATAGATGTTATGTTTCCTCCGCCAAGTTGATAAATGATAATGCGTTTCTGAAATGGAGTTAGATTGGCAGGGATTGAGTTTCCATGTTTAAGAATTGCAGCAGAATCAGCTTCCCTGAAGTACTTTCCATACTCACAAGATTTCTTTGCCAACCACTTCAATGGCTGCCTTATCTTGTCTTCAGGACTTTCAGGGGTCTCTTCTTCGTCTGCACCAATGTCTGTCTGAAAGAAACTGAGGTCCTCTGAAATCCATTCCAAAGCATCTTGCATTGTCTTGTGAAGTTTTTTCAAACGACCATGAAATGGTTTCCATTTATCTTCAATTTCCTTTGGAATGTAATCTGTTAACAAGTACTTCATACACTCTGAATGGCCATTGGTGCCATTTGAAAACACATCCAATGAAGAGATCAGTTTGAGAAGGCTGCATCCAACCTCCACTTCAGAAAAAAATCCTGAATTGTTGACATTTTCCATATCTTCAGCAGCTGCTTTCTCACAGTCTTGAAAACACTCCAGGGCTTTCAATGCAGTCTCCACAGCATCTGCTGTATTTTGAGCTGTCTTTGGTACATTATCACTGTCAAGAGCTTTACATTTTGCTTCGAACCATGTTCTGTACACCTGTCCTTTTGTGTGAAGTATGTATGAGTTGTGAGGCTGCTGCTTAGCTGCTGTTTCTGCCCAGTGTTTTGCCTCTTCAAATTTCTCATGAGTATAATGAAGACGAGCAAGTTGTTGTGCAAAAAATGGATCTTCATGGAAACGCTGAAACGCTTCCTTGAGTAACTCAATTGCTATTTGTGGGCTTTGCTCCTTTTTACGCACATGCTCAATTAAAGGAGAGAAAAGACTATCATATTCATCTCCTTTGCTTATTTTAAATCGCCCAATGAAAAGTGCTCTCAAGAATGACAGATGTTCATCCCTTTCGTATCTGTCCTTGAAAAGCACATTCTCACAGAGCAGTTTCTTTGCCAAACTACTTTGGGTCTGGTCCTTCCCTAGAAGTTTTTGGAGAATTTCCTTTGCAACAAGTGGGTGGATAATTCTGATTGATTCAATGTGCGTCTTGTCATCTCTAAGATGCAAGAAGACTAGCTTAGCTTGAGGGCTGAGTGATTTCTCAAACTTATACTGGCGAAACCTTTCCAAATGTAAGTCTAGAGCAAGCAAAGCTTCACAATGAGACCGAGAGATGTAAGAGTTCTGAACATATGTGTTCAGCAGTGCTACATAGAGAATGAGACGAGTGACAACAGATTGATGGTCGATGTCTTGAAGCAAATGTTTTACAAACCCTTGAATATATGTCTCATCGAATCCTTCACTCATCAAAACAAATGTCAGGATGAACTGAGGATCATAATTTTTTTGCCTCGTTAGTGCCTTTAGTTTTCCAGCAAACTTTGTTTTCTCTTGAAGAGACAGTTTGTGAGTGACAGACACATTCTGCAAAGCAGACTCCTTGCATTTACTCTCTGGTTCATGGGACCGTCTGCAGCTCAACAAAATGAAACAAAGAGTTCCATTCTTAATTCTTTTGGTGTTAGTGGCAACCTCTAGTTCATTCCTGAGATCATCAAGATATTCCTTGTCCAAATCTTCAATGAGGAGCAGCACAGGAAGACAACTCTGTGAATCTTTTTCATCATATTCTCTCAGTTCAACTGCATGTTGTGCAACAACAGCAGCTGGGTATGAAGGCCTCACAACTGCACACCTTAAAGATCCTCTGTTGTCCCACAGCACTTGTCTTGCCACAGTGCTTCCACCACTTCCTGGATGATGGTAGATGTTTATAGTATTCACAGGAGTTTCATCCGCATTTCGTTTCAAAGTGTCATGTAGAAGTTTGGAGACCTCTTGATAAGCATCTCTTTTAATTATCTCTCCACCATCCTCATGTTCAGCAAGCCAAAAATTTAACCAATCCACTTTCCCACCACGGTAAAATTGCTGTTCAATGTTCGATTTCTCCTCTTTGATGAAATCTTCACTTGTTTCATCACAATGATTGACAGTCAGAATTTCCAGAGAATACATCTGATCCTCTAATTGGGTTTCAAGGAGACATGTTCCTTTAACAAAGACTGGCAGGTGTTTCTTGGCACATGCTTTGGTAGGCTGTATTTGCTGAAGAGTTGCATTAATGTGACTCATTTTCATCCCAACAACACTAGAATTGTTTACAGTTTCGGTTCGACATGACCCCTCTGCAAAGCTTTGCCACTTCTGAAAGTTTTCTGGTGATTCACAGATGCAGATGATGTCTTCATGACCTTCCATATCTGTGAAAAACTCATAAAAGGTGTGCAAGAGTGGTTTCTCAACAGGTGATGTGAGAAGAAAAATGACCTGGAAAGCCCCTTTTAGCAAGATTTTTTTAGAGATCAATGACACGGATTCCCGCAGGAACGTCGTTTTTGTCTCTATCCAAGTCATTTCATCACACAAGGTTTCATTTCCTTTATAGTCTGTGCGACCATTACAAAAGATCCAGCTAGTTTGCTCGAACAGATGGAGCTGGCTTGTGAATTCTTTGATGCTCATGTCACCAGATATCCTATAGCTGTGCAGAGAATGCATGTTTGCAGCATGATGTTTAAGGTAGCTACTACAAAGGCCAGATATCTTGGAGTCTGGGTCAAAGTCAAACACACAGAATATGTTCATGTTAAGCAGCCAATCAATGTTACTAAGGTCATCAGGTTTGAATTTATTTGTGACAAGTATGAACCATTTGTCCTTTTCAATGAATTTCTTCCCACTTGTCATTAACATTGTGAGTTTCCTTCCAAGGTCTTGGCTCAAGTTTGGGGCACTGAGGAACAGACTTTTCTCTGCTTCTTCTCTCAGAGCATCACGATCTCTGACTCGCTGGTAAAAATCACTCAAGTCTCGGTCGATCACTGGCTCCGTTTTTGCGCCCACCCTCCGCCGAGTTGTTTCCTTCTCAAATTCTACTTTGTTAGCTGACTCCTTGAAGTTTGGTAGACGAACTGCATACACCTTGCTTTTGACAATACTTAGTGACGGTACAATGTCAACTTCTACCACATACCTCTTTTCTGTACTTTCTTGATCCATAACTTCAATGAACCTTGGTGGCCGCACACATAAACGTACATGCTCTTTGTCAGAAGAGATACTCCTTTCAATGTAGTCCAAAGCATCAACATAAATATCTTTCTCTTTTACAGGTATACCAAATATCTCACCATGCACATATCCTTCATCCTTGCTGTCCATCACACCAAAGTGTATTGTGCCATTTGATCTGATATTCATACAGCCAATTGCAAATTTAAGGACCTCATGGGCAAACTTAGCTTGGAGTCTTGTGCGGTCCAGTGTAGCAGCTAGAGCAAAAGACTTAAATTCATGGCACGGAGATGTCAGATTGAAAGCACCTGATTCTGGTTGCAGGACTCTGTGCTTTACATATACAAAATCAATCCCCTCTCGATCAAATGGTCGTGGTTTGCAGTCTTCTTTGGAAGTTACCACACTCTGTTCCTGAGTAGTCGGTCTCTCCTCTAAGTCATTTTGATCCTTCTCAGGAGTGTGTGCTGGAGGGCCTTCACCTTTTTTGTCACTGGTGGGCTTTTTCTTTCCTTGAGGCTTTTGCTTGGTCTTGATGAGCTCATCTCTTTTTTGAATGATATAATGAGCCGGCCCTAATTTCATGCAAATCTTTGTCTTCAGAAAGTCTTCATTCAATGTAAGAAGTGTTTTTCCATCTACTTCTTCCTCATAGAGCTTTTCTATGTACTGCTCCTTCACTTCAATGGATCTTAGCCAGGTGCTTACTTGAGACTCTGTCCAAGTCTTGAGTGATTGGTCAAGTTCTTCAGCTATATAATAGTGGGTAAAAAAAGAACACAGCAAACATTTTGGTTATAAATAACAGAATTGGATAGTCACTATTAACTTCTCAAAACTTCAGACATATTTGCATTTGTATATTTAGAGATGTTTGATAGAAGCACATACAGTATATGCTACCAGGTAGTTAGTGGTTTTCCTCCAAATTATTGGAGAGATAAGTTCATTCAGCATGTAGAACCAAATAGGAGAGAGCTGGGAGATGATTTTAAAATCTGAGGTTTCATTAAATTCATGCTCTCGACACAGGATTGGGGAAGCCCACTGGGCTTTTTCTTGAAATATCCATGATCTCCCCCAAGTGTCATTTGTCCTCTCTTTTCTCCTTCACCTCTTCCTTTTACTCACAAAATCAAAATACCATTGCCATTGCAACTATTTATCAGAAATATTCCTGTTTGGAAGCAAACGAATGTTGAATGCACACTATCTCTACCTGCTACTCTGAAGAGTTATCTGTCATGTAGGTGCAGAACATAAGCGCTAGTTAGCCGTTGGTTGTCGTCAAGTGCTTCTATTTGGCCAAGACATTGAAAACCCAACAGTCAACTTTCATCACTACTAGTTGTTTAATGCTTGGTGCTTTAGCTGCTTATGATGTTGGTGGCACTTGGCCAAAGCTGAGTAATTCGTCATGAGGGTTTAGATTTTTTTAACAGTTTTGAAACAACACTGTCACTCTATTACCTTAGGTTGATTCGGTGACTGTTTGAGTATACTATTGCGTTTTCCAGGTCCAGCTGCCAAGAAGCAAAGTTAACTCTCATTTAAAGTTGTCTGACCCTTTTATCTATGATCTGGTCTCCAATAACTCCTAAGTGAAATGTCTGTTTTTTTGCTGTTAAATGATATTGCCAGCTAGTTACTAACTCTGTCTGGTGTAAAATTATGGAGAATTACCAGTGAAACAGACCAAAACAGAAAGTTATGCTCTAAAAAACTGTACAATGCTAAAATGCTCTACAGTATATAGCTATGGGGAACTGCAGAGTTGGGGGATAAATGTAGCATTTTCACAATAAGTGACCATTTTCTCATTAAAACATAATGTTTTTACTAGTTAACAATAGGTAATACATTTACAGGCTCATATGCACCAGAACAGTAAATGGTAAGATGACTATTTTGTTGCTTGTGATACCGCGCCTAGTGTTTCTTCATAATTTTATTCATATCAAATCTCATACAGGACCAAATTATTGCTCAACAATAACACTCAATAATACATGCTGGTCGATCCAAAACCTGTATTGCTCAATAATAACACTCAATAATACATGCTGGTCGATCCAAAACCTGTGTTGCTCAACATTTTAGGTATAACTGTTTACTTTGAAAGCAGAGAAGAAAAATAGTAAGATGACTGCATCATCATGCAATTACTGAAAGTAAATAAAATTTTAGAGATGCAACTCATCATGCCACTCACCCATGATTTTGTTTTCTCCTCTCTTCACAATATTAACTTCGGCATTAACTTATTGTTTTCTTCCATCTGCAAAAGAAATTGGTTAGGCTTTTACATTGAGTCCATTATCATCATACATATACATGAATATGTGGAAAATGAAACTGGGTCACTGATTTTATATTAACCTTTGTGTTAGGATATTCAAACTTCAATCACAGATGCTTTGAGTTCTCATATAACTTTGTGTTTTTGTCTGGAAACTTTTGATGCGTGAAGTTTGATTCAGCATGTTACTCTGACAGTTCAGTTTTCCATATGACTCAAACAATTGACTCGAACTGAAACTTTAAAGCACACTATATAAATATATGAAAAAGAAATGTCATTATTAACAGCCACCACATTTCTGGGAAGGCTTTCTTGAAGATTATGCTGTGTGCTTGTTGGAATTTGTGCACATTCAGCCATTTGTGAGGTAAGGCAGTGGTGTTGGATGAGAAGGCCACGTTAATCATTGATGTTCTGTTTCTTTTTTTTAAAATGTGAAATCATGTTTGTCAAGATCAGGTCTCTTTGCAGGACAATTGACTTTCCCTCTACCAAACTTGTCTAACCCGTTCTTTGGGACGGTTCAGAGGCACAGTCATGCTGGAACAACAAAAGGCCTCCCTTGAGCTGATGCCACAAAGTTGGTAGCACCCAATTGGCAAAAAATGTTGTAGCCTTTAGCATTAAAAAGATCCTTTACTAAATTCAGGGACCTAATTCAAACCCTGTAAAAACAGCCTCAGACCATTATCCCTCCTCCACCAAACTTTATGACAGGCACTATGCACTTTGGTAGGTTATGTTCCCTGGCATGTGACACACCCAAATTTGTTCATCAGACTGCCAACTAGTGAATCACGATCTATAAATCATATAATATCATTGGGGAATTTTTTAGTCCTCAAAAATAAATAAGCAGTTAAAAGATTTTCTCCTCTCTACATGTAAACATATGGTAAAACACATCAGGCTAGATTGCTATCTATTTCACTACTTCACATTAACCAGAGCAAATTACTAATTTTCCCCTTTTTTTCTTGTTTTGTTTTGTTCGTTTTGTTTTTCTTTCCTAAAGGGCCTTGGCTCCCTCCAGAACAGGCACTCTAGCTTTGAACCTCTTTATCAAACTTATTTGGTATATAATGTTGTTGAGTACCTGTATGCTCTACAATATAACCTTTGATTAGCCACAGGAAATAAATTATTTTGTTTTGTCATACACAGCCATAAACACACAGGCCATTCACACACAGCAAATAAATGAATAAATAAATAGGTTTAATAATTTTTTTAAGAAATATCCTGACAGAAATTATTATTATTATTATTATTATCATCATCATCATCATCATCATCATCATCATCATCATCATCATCATTATCATTATTTTTACCAACAGCGGAATTTGTCCAACGATGTCACGAAATAGCGTTATTCGCATGACCACGGAGTCTTCCCAAGTCCTATGTCGACTGGCACTGCCTGCTGATGCCCAACTTTTTTTTCAGAATGGTGAAGGTATAGTCCAGCTTTCTCTGACTCCGATTGGAGTTTTACCGGATCCCTGACCAATCGCATTTCCTACACCTTGACCTGACCAATCAAACCAACAAAGATAACAAGTAGGGAGGGTCCTGTCTTCGACGTTCGGAAAACAAAACCTGGCGGGCGATACATTGTGCGCACGCTCAGATCCCCAAGTTTCATTTTTGAGGAAATGCATACACAGTAGCTCACTGCATGAGTCAGCGCTTTACCTAACTCACAAATACAGTTGAGTTTGTGTGCGCTGTGCTCTGATAAAAAGGCCTAAACCAAGCTGTCTTTTAAGAGGATTTTAAGAAAGTAAATTACAAAACACTGCAGTCAATCAGAAATATGTAACTGGAGACAAAATAAACGACACAGGAATATGTAGGCATAGGTCTACTTCACAATAAGTAAGCTTAAAACCGCAAGCAAAAGAAAGTAAGGTAGATTTTTATCAGCACAATGTCTTTTGGTCATTCTTATGAGGGAAATAAAGGCAGGAGATAGGGTTGCCAACTCCTTGAAAAATAAATAAGGGGCACCTCGTTGGCAGGGCCGGCCGACCCCTACTGGCATGGTGATATATTTTTGCCTTTTTTTCTGTGTGTGAAACGATTTTCTAAACATTTGACTCAAACCTGAATTTAATTAGATGCATGTTTGTTAGTGATACGAATAAACATGGAAAACAAAATCAACAGAAGGACGTTCTCCCACTAGATCCTGTACTTTTGCATCCTCTTGCTTTTCTTCTTGGGAGGAGTCGCCAGGTGACCGCTCGAACTGGTGAATCGTCCGCTTCCATGGTGTTTTGTTTATGTCTGTTGTGTTGTGCCGGTATTTTTTTCGCAAGCGACAGTAGCTGGACTAATGAGATGAGTCATTAACATCACGAGTTAAAGGCTACATGACTTTTTCGCATAAAACTCTCAATCTATCAAAATTTTTAATTAACAATCACAATCTTACAATCTGCAAACACAATCTAAAGTAGGGTACATCTCTTGAAAGGTATTTTAGGATATCATTTTAAGAGATATACTAATAGGATTTCAACATAAACATGCTTAATTAATGAACAAGACCCGGCATAGATAACCAACTTATATCTCTTATGTGGTATGTATGCTGACCTAATGACGCATGCTAGCTTCTTCCACCAGTGTCCCTGTTAAAGGTCATTAAAACCGGATGCGTAACGAATAAATGACATGAAATGTTTGGAACAAAACTCTTCACACCAGTTCCAACATGAATATGTGATAGAACACGAGTAAAACATTTCCGAAAAAGTTCTGACAGCTCACTCCGAGGAGGTAAAAAGTGGACTCATATTTCGGTGCCGAAGATCTTGTCCTCATCATGCTTAATAAGTAAAAGGATGGGTATTTGGGTACTTTTACAGATACTAGCGCCTCATCTGAGAAGACACAGCAACAACTACCGGGAAGCTGTTGAATCGGAGCAACGTCTCGCAGTCTGTGAGAGCAAGTTGTCAAAATGTCTGTCTTTCTATCTATCTATTTGGTATGTAAAGGAATTTCTAATTTGCGTATCGGTTGACAAACAACATTTGGCGCTGAGAGAGATCAGTAGTTAACTTGTCTGCCATTGTTGTTGATGTTGTTGTTGTGGGAGACGGACATGACGTCCGCTCCTCATAACGATCTTGATTGGGTGGTGCATTTGTTTGCAGTGTGAAAGTTTGGAAAAATCGGCCTCCATCCGAAAAATAAAAGAGTAGCTTTTTCGCAGCGTGATATTGGCCTTCTGCGTGAGAAAATAATCAGAACTTCGAAAATTATTCGTGCGAGTTATTCGCATGAAAATATGGATTCGGTAAATTCGCTTTCGCTTTTGTTATAAAAGGAACATAAGGGTAAAAATTCCCCACTTACCAGCAACAGCGTCGCTGCCCAGGGCAGCAAAATGTTTCCTCGCTGCTTTGAAACATATTTCCTTTAGACAGATCGCCTTTGCTTCTCTTTGATCTAAGCTACAGGCAGAGTCGCTCATTGTTTAGCGTTTGAGTGCGTATTATTTACAGAAGTGTTGGTAACGATGTAGCACCTCTGACAGGAGGTAGGACTTAACAAACTCACTGGACGCATCTACCCAGTATGCCCTGCGCCAAGACCCGCCTTTTGTGCCTTCTTCCTCTTCTTCTTTTTGGAGTTAAAGGGCGGTTGGCATCCATGAGTTTCATCACTGCCACCTACTGGAGTCTTCATTTCCAAAACCACACTTCTCTTCTCCCTTTACCTTCCTTAGTTAAGTTCTCTGAGCTGTGCACCTCTGCAAATGATTTTGCCATAACTCCAGCCTTTTATCGGGCACTGCTTTTTTGCCCTAATCTATCATGGCAGGATATTCCCACTCTCTTCTATCTCTTCCCATCCTCTTTATCATTCCCCATATCTCTCCTTGTTGTTCTTCCAATTGTATTGCAGAAGTTCCTCCAGCTTTCCCTCTTGGCTTGGTGTGCTACTTTCCTCACCACTGCCTGTGCTTTTTGTACTGGATCAAATTCTGTCAAGTGTGTGTTCTTTTCACCGATCTGAAAGTCCCATTTCTTTCCCTTACCACCTGACAACGCTCCTATGACCACCATGGAACCAGTTTCCTCTCAATCTATCCTTCACTCCTGGCTGTAGACCAGGGCTCACCAACTATATGGCAGAATTTTACCTGACAGTCACCTTGAGGGCCGGACCCTCAAATAAAAATTAAATAAAAATCTAATTTTGGCATAACATTATTATTTGATGTTTATTGTTTATATTTTTT
>JAPZDV010000009.1:11690896-11721311 GCA_029814665.1 Acanthurus lineatus | reverse complement strand
CACAGAAAAAAAGGCAAAAATATATCACCATGCCAGTAGGGGTCGGCCGGCCCTGCCAACGAGGTGCCCCTTATTTAATTTTCAAGGAGTTGGCAACCCTATTGGCAACCCAGGCAGGAGATAAGATCTATGGGAGGCCCAAAAATATGGAAACTAACCCGCAGATATTCCTCACATGGCTCTGAGCTCTAGCCTAACATGCCAGGTTAAAACTTAGAGTGTGTAAATTTATAATACTTAATATTACAAATGTAAGCCGAACATCACTTGAATTAAGACAAACACTGCAAAACTGTGCAAAATAGCACAGCACAAAAAACTTTCAAATTTAGTCAACTATAATGTGGCAATACAACCACACGCTTAATATTTTTTTCAAAACCCTGCACTCATAAGGAGAAGCAGCAAGATGTCTCACTGTGTCAATATAGATCCTCAGCCATTATTTTGATTATTAAAGACAATGCAGTTATGAACACAGTTATGTAATGCGAGAAAGAGCAACTTGTTTTTGATCTTGCAAGCTTTGACCTGTTAACCAAATTATATTACTTTATGGAATGACATGCCAGCATAAACAATGTGGTTACTTTATCAGAAAGAGTACCAGCAAGTCAAGTCAGTGACATCAACAGCTTTAGAGATGCATAAGGTAAAACTGTTTTTAACAGCTGTTCTATATGCCGCATGAGATGTAGAGCTTGCTTTACCAGGTACCCGCTGGACCACCTCTTCTGACTCCTCTGACAGTCTTCGAACAAAGTTATGTTACCCCTTTGTTCTGAATGCACAGAGATAAAAATGATATAGATCTCTTCATCTGCAATGTATTTTCCATGATGTAGGAGTGTCCCTTTCGGGCTAAAATTGCATTGTTGTTCATTTGTATTCATTAGTTTGTATCTTGATATCTGAGTCTGTTTTCAGACGCAGTGGTATACTAGTCAGTCACTTGGAGATGGCTCAGTCACAAGCACACTGGCTCTGTAAAGTTGCTACTGCTGGTCCTTTTTGCCTGCTTAATTTGCTCGAATTAAACTTTCTACATTGCAATGCTCCAGAACTCATAACATTACACCATATTCAATTCTACCTAATGAAAACTGTAGCAATTAGCTATCCAGACAATGCAGAGTATACTGGAGCATGGAGCATGTTTAATAATAGATTTAAGTATTTGTAAAATCTAAGTTTATCTAAGAGCAATGAATGTTTAAATCTTTTGCATTTAACCAATCCCACCTTGAGATGCAGCAATCGATCAACACGCAAGAGTTGAGCGTATATATTTATAAAAAAAATTTAATGTGCAAGTCATTAACTTCACTTTGACACCCTTGAAAAGTTATTACACAAGATTTCTGCAGCCCGACTTGTAAACTCACATCTGAATACATGATCGCATGAGAATAAAATTACCTACTGTACTCAGATGCCACCAATGAACACCCTTTGGAACAGTCCACTCTTACCAAGTCAGCACAATAGTCTTGATTGACAAAAGAGAAGCATTCTAGCAGCATTAACTGGAATCAAGCACATTTAGCATAGTCAATTTTAAAGATACTTTTTTAAAAAAAGGCACATTGGCCACATTAAATGATTAATCATCCATGATCCAAATTCTGAATCAGTCTATACAAAAATATACATACAGTATCTGTGCAGTGAACAGACTCACTGAGAAATACAACATTGCACAATAAAACTACCCAAAAGTTGAACAATATCCAGACAAGTTTCTCACAATAAAGGCCAGATATTTTTGAGACAAACACTTTTTGGACATGCCGTTATAAAATAGAAAAAAAATGAAACATCTTTGCTCATTTTAGCTACATGATAATGTCCAACAACACCCTGTTGGTTATCACACTTCCTCGAGACTTGTGGACGGTTCTGTTGGGGACATTTTAACCCAAGTGAGCAGAAGGCACTTAACTAAGGGTACAGCTGCAGCATGTGGCAGTGAATCCCAGGCACTGCAGGCCTGGTCCTCATCAGCTCACAATGCAGCAACTGAGACCCACTTGGTTTCCACTCTCGAAGGCAATGTCCCGTCCGTGCTGGGTCCACCTAACTCTGGTCCAGTTCAGACTGGTTCACTGTTCAGTATACAAGGATGTGGCAGTGTGTGCATCTCAGATGGGCTGGATTCTCTTTGCTTAAGGGGATCTGTAGGTGATCCTGAGGCAAATGTGGGGTTTTCTGTTTGACTCTGAAGGTCAGTCTGTGTGGACGGTGCTGGCACTGCTGGCTGCACTGTCTCAACTGGCAAATGTAAGGATGCAGGCTCATCTGGTGATGTAGAGGGCACTGATTCAGCAGGTGCTGTGTGAGAGACCTGCACAGGCTGTGAAGACTGTGTAGGTTCCTGGAGTTGTGAGGAGGGTGATGATGTCTGTGTTGGCTTCTGCTGAGCACATGGCTCATTTTGTCTTTGTTGTCCGAGATATGAGTCCTGGGTCTGTGTTCTTGCAAGCTGCTCAGCGGAGTAGTAAGGCAGGAATGGCCTCTCAGATGCACAGGTCCGCATGGCCAGGTAGGTGTGCATCAGCAGGTGGGGGAAGCGGGAGGTGAAGTAGGAGACAAAGTCATCAGGGATGGAGCCAAGAGTCTCCTGTACCTCAGGAGGCAACTCTCGGTAATGGTGTTTCTGTAGGAGGAAGTTCAAGCCTTAAGTCTACCAGGAGAGATCAGTGTCTTTTTAAGACATAACATTAGAAAACACTCCTACCTTGTTTCTCATGGCACGCAGCAGGTCTCTGACTGAGCCGCCCTTATAGGAGCGGAATTTCCGTAGATCTGTAAAGGAAAGATAGAAAAATTAAATTTCATTCATCAACCACAGAATAAATTCTTGGTAATTATCTAATAAAAAACTAATAAACAGAACCCTGAAATGATAAAGTTGCTTTTTTATCATTTAAATTAAAAAGACCAAAGTAGAAATGATCAGTGAAAAACAAAAAAACATCTGGGGTCAGATGTGTAAACAATGTATTTGTACAAGAACAATGCATTTAAGGAGAATTTGTAGCTTCATGTAATTGGTTGCTGCCTTTGTTGAGAATAACAGTGTTATTTCTATGGGGCGGTGTAAATTTTAAATGATAAAATGATTTTTCTTTTATTAGAAACTGCTTTGATGCTCTTATTCCATGCACTTGCACATTGAGGCAAAGGTGCCAAAAGAGGACTAGTTGATGTTGTGAAACTCAGATGTTGGCAGTGCTGACAGGAAGCAGCAGGATTGCATTAACCACCTACTGCACAACATTTGTGGTGAGAAACAGCATTTAGCGCAGCTATGAATGTACATCCTGCACAACAAAGCATTACACAAACTATTTTAACCAATAATATCAAAGGTTAATTTGTGTAGCACTTTAATAACCCTCAGTTTGAAGTAACATTTAAGACGTGACTTTCTCACAACCAGGGTTTTGTGTTTGACATGAAGTTTGAAAAAAAAAAAGTCTCATACCTGTCTGCAGTGGCACTGTGATATGCTCTCTCCAGTCACCCTTGACAACAGCCCTTCCTCCTCTCTCCAGCTGTCTGACGATTGGTCCATCCAGTGGCTCTTTCTCTATTCTGTCACTCACATCCTACACACACAAACAAACACAAAAACACTTGAAGTGAATGGGGCACATTTGTAAGGATAAGTGTAAATGCACAGTCTATTTTGATAGAGTACCCAAATATGACAGAAAAATCTATCCAACACATTAATGAAGTTCTTTAGGTCCATGTGCGGCTGTAGAGCAGTGATTCTTAAACTGTTGGGAACAGGGGCATGATGGTGGGGGGTGCATGTGACCACTTGTGGTTTTCTTTTTTCCTGATGGAAAGTTTGATGGAACAATTTAGTGTATTGTTGTTCTAGCAAAGAGACTCGAATTTCTGTTGGATTTTTTTTATTTTTGAAAAAAGGACAGTCTGATGTAGCATTCCAGTGACGGGTTGTCACAAAAACTGGTATACAAAGTTAAAATGAAAGTTGTTTTTCATTTCTAAATACTCAGAGATAGGTGGAAGAAATCTTGACTTTTTAATAAAGGTTAAAGTTAAAGTTTAAAGTTGACCCTTTTTGTTACAATCTTGTTGGGGCAAGGAGGCCTGGAAATTCTTCTTCCGTCAAAGAGGGGCATGACAGAAAAGATTGAGAACCACTGCTCTAGAGATGAAGTAGACTGAAGAGAAAACCTCTGTACACCAAAGTCTACACTGCATTTAGATGTGTCTTGACTAAGCTTTTAAACCACATCTGTGGCAGCCTGGAACATGTGATCTTTGTAATAAGTGATGAAATCATCAGGTAAGTAAAAAGTAAAAAGCCGACCTGAAAGAACTGCAGCTCCTTCTCCAGGCTCCAGAAGAAAGGGTGTTTAAGAACACTCTCAGCTGAAGGCCTCCTATGTGGCTCCATGCTCAACATCTGCTCTATCAAATCTCTGGCTATTATGTCACCTGAAAAATGACACAGGCATGCTGGTTTTGACAGTGTGTTCACACAGTACACACTGTTAAAAATATCCTTTTTTTAAAACTTAAAAATAACTGTAGAATGTCAACAATCGTCATTTGGCCTTACCTACCAAACAAACTACAAAACTTTTGTTGTAGACTTCATCAAGGATTTGAGAAAAGTAAAGTGAACTTAAGTCCTCACCATGTTTGTCAGTTTGCAGATGGTCCAGGCTGTATGTGCCCAGCAGGATGTTTGCTTGCCGCTGCAGAGATTTGCCGAAAGGATGGCTTCCTTCAGACACCACATAGTAGAACACACACCCAGCAGAGAAGATATCAACAGCGCATGTCTAAAAAGGGACAAAAGAAAGACAGGATGAAAGTTTACAATTTGCCTTATAATCACACATTTACTGTCATCAATATATGTAAATAGTAGGGGTCTGATGGTATGTTTACTGATGTCAGAAAGTAGCACAAGACACTTAGTTGATATGAATTCCTCACATAGGTTTACCCTGTGACCCAAACAGTTACTATTAAGAAATTTACATTTACGTGCTCTCACGTGTAAAACATAAATTCTAGACAGTGATTTTTACTAGAAAGTTTTGGCAATAAACAAATCATTGTCAGACTTCTAAATCAGGGGTTTTGCACCTTTCCAAAAGCATGAACTTTGTGTTTCTGTTGTGAGTTCTGACAACCAACAACACTTGAAACACAATAATGCTACTCTGCCACCAACTCACCGGGTTGTCTTTGCAGTCCTCACTAAGAACCTCGGGGGCGATCCAGCCCTCAGTACCTGGTACCCCAGACCTCCTGCTGAAACTGTGGCGGCCCACTGCCAGCTTCTTACATAAGCCAAAGTCTGAGATCATGGCCCGCACCCGACCATGGGCATTAGGCATGGAGACCAGGATGTTGTGGGGTTTCAGGTCTCTGTGGACTGCAGGAAAAGCATATAGGTGAAAGGGAAAGACACAGGCTTAAAGCTACATAAGTGATGTGGATATAATTATTGTCTGTTTTATACTGCAAAACGGTGCATTAAGAATGTGGTTTTGCATTCAGTGATGGTTACCTATGTTGAGAGAGTGCAGATGGGCCAGTCCTGACATTGTCTGCTGAAGAAGCATAACTGGCTCTAGTCCATGTCGGTCAAAGTCCTTCCTCTCCACATACTAGCAAAGGTAAAGGATTACAGTCAGTGATGTATAAAACAACAGGATAATTTTAGCCTGGGGAGTTCTTTCCTGTGTTTCTTGTGCTCTATGAATAACGACACAATGACGATGAATCAGTTATTCCCTCCACTTGCTGCATCAAGATTCTCTCTTGAAGAAACTCTTCCTGGACTCCAGAGAGTGCTTAGGTGATAATGAAGCCATTTATTACCTCCTGTAGTGAGGCAGCACACAGCTCGATGGCAATGTACTGGAACTGACGGTCTCTCTCGGTGCAGAAGTAGCGTATGACGTTTGGGTGCTCGTCTGACTCCCTCAGCAACTGCACTTCTCGGTCTGCAAAGCTAAAGCACTCTGGGAGAATTCTCTTCACTGCAACTGGACGGTTGTCAAACTGACCCCTTGTGGAAAAGCAATGGATATTTATGACATATTTCTTTAGTATTTCACAAATGAAGCATTAAGAATAATTGATAATAGTTCAGACTTACTTGTACACAATGGTACCCTCAGCGCCGTGACCCAAGACCTCTTTGGGACGGAAAGTTATGTTGCCCACTCTGACAATATTGGAGTCTTCCTCTGATAAGACAAAATCATAAATGCAGACAGTGAAACTTGGTTTAATATTGTTACTGTCAAGGTTAACAGGCACCAACACGGGTGTACACATTAGTGTCTCAATCTTTACCTCCATCATCATGCTCATTGGCAGAGCTTCCCAGCTCTGATACAGACAGGTTGGAGTGGTTGGAGGCGCGTGGGGTGACGTTGGGGCTGCTGTGATCTGAGCCTTCAGAGCGAATGCGGGCGACCTCCAGGAAGTCACCATCTGGGATCAAACCCAGACCCACATCTGCAGCGGGGAATGGCTGCTGTCTCTGGAGGAGCTCCAACCTCTCCTCCATCTGCCTCTGGAACTCCTGGTGCTGTAGCTGCTGTTGCTTATGAACACTCTGTGTTGAGAAAGGAGACTATGTGTAAAGCTCTAAGAGTAGCAAAACTGTATGATTACAGGTGCACAAGTTCATGTGTGCATGGATGAATCCTGAGTTGCATTGTTAAGTGCATTGAGTGGTCGAAGGCTACAAAATGCTACACATAGAAGTCTGTTTACTATTTGTTTGATCTGTCCAATGCAATAACAATGCAGGGTTTATTCTAAAATTATATCCACTTTCAAATTCGAGACTTTGTTGTACATATTTAGTTACCACTAAATCATTAGGTAGTTGCCACCAGACAACAGTCCACTAGGTGGTGCTGTCTGACTTACTTTAGGGTAGGTTATCACAAAGGCAACCCAGCCAGCCAGGAGGAAAGTGGAGAAGATGATGGTGGCCATGTCTTTGAGCATTGTGTCCACAGGTGCCTCTGGACGCACAGGGCGACCACTGGCCTTTGGTTCTTCAATGTCAGTCAGGGGAGGAGGTGGGCCATCGTCCATGCCGCTATCATTCACCTTCTACAACAGTTGTGGGAGGGAGGAGTGAGATTGAGACAATATGCACATACCTGAAAAATCCTATGATCAAAATACCTTGTGAGTAATTTACCTCCTCAACTTTCTTATCAGAAGTAGGTGGGATGACGTTGCCTTGATTGCGAGGAAAGTTGTCAGGGAACTTCTCCAGGATCTTGTTATGAGCTTCAGGGGGCGTCTCATGATGACCTGAAATGAGTGAACCTTTTAAATTATCATCTGCATCTGCATGTGCATCATCATAATCATCATTATCCTCCTTCTAATCCTCATGACTATTCACTGGAACCAAACACTGGTTACAGCCAAGACACAGTATTTATAGCTTTATGTTTAAATGGCAACACTGTATGATGATGTTAAATTTATATTTGTGTCATTCATTTTATCATCCAGCAGGTGGCAGTCTGAGTACAGTGCAGTGGACTATTTAAGGTATTAGACTTTAAAATGTGGTGAACAGTACTAAGAGTGCCCTTGTGCATAAATTGTAAGTGAAACTAGGACTTCTCCCTTTAAAAAAAGGTGCTGGCCCTGAAGTTCTCTTCTTTGCTGTACCAGGAAATGTTAAACTAATTTAAGTAGTTACTTTTGGATATTACTTTGTTATTCATGTGTTGATGCAGTACCTATGAGGAGCAGATATTTCCTCATGAACATGATGCGATTGCGCTCACGGAGTGCAGCATTAAACTCCACACCGGTGTTGGGCGTGATGACACACTCTTTGTCCTCTTCATTCTCCTGGCTGTCAGGGCCCTCCAACATGGGGAAGGTGCTGCCCCGCGGCTGTATATACACACACAATAAAGTTTGAGAAATTCCAATGAATTTCCAATAAAATGTCTCATAACAGTGTTTCTTTAACAGATGTCCTTTAGTGAGTTAGGGGGTTTCTGGCAAGGGAGGTGATAGAATATTTGATATTTGTAACAGGGAAAGAAATAGGATTGGCTATTTTCTTTGACAGTAATTTGTAGCGATCCTTTTTTGTTGCTGACTGACCGAGTCTGTGATCATATTTTTGACATGCACTTTGAGAACCCCTGCCTTAAAGGATTACACTAAAAAATTTAGCCTCACCAATGAGGCAAAGTGAAATAGGCTAGGGCAAGCAGAGACTCAACTGAAACAGGATGTTCTCATGCAAACTCACAGGCATACCTGGAAACCACTAACCAAAAATGAACGACTGATCAAGATATCATAAAACTAGCAGATAAACTACTGGGAAAGTTTGACTTAATACAAAACTTGAACTTATATTAATTACAAACCTTAATGCCCATCTTACTGATAAGGACTGTGTTTTGCCTAAATGAAGATATACATACAACTGTCACTCACCACAACAGTGACTCCATCGTGTACCACAGAGGGAGAGGCATACAGACTGGTGGAGTATTCACCAACATACAAAGTGGCCCTGAAAAATGGAAAAAAAAAAAGGTAAAACCATTTCCTTGTAAAGCAGTGCACTGTCAACAATTCATGCCAATCATAGGTGTGACAGAAAACAATTCTGAGAACACATCCGGACTGTGTCTACTATTTCAGATTCAAAACGAATAACTTTTAGGGTTCTCGTCATCCACTTTAATATGTGAAACCTTCAGAGAGAACCAACTACTGAAAGTCATGTTTGTCCTTTCCAGAAGAAGCAGGTGTGAACACAATATATAAAAATAAAAAACAGTTCTGCAGTATGAAACCAGAGCTGAAACCAGTTCTCTCTGCAACCAAGTGAGATATTACATGTCTAGACTTCATCCCAACATTAAGCAATTTAACATCTTACAACAGCTTGATTTCGCCCTTTCAGCAATTTAGGCAACAATGATTAATAAGTAGAATGTTTCAACATGTTTAAAAGAGTCTTAGATTGATGTTTGTTCCCTGGACAGCATTCTAGAGTATAACAGCATTGAGATACATTAATCATTTATGTATGGAAATGACGAAATGTCATTAAACAATCATCAGAATTACAGCTTACAAAACTGAATGTTGACAAAAAAGCAGGGATCAATCACATGTTTAACTTAGGCTGCTTACATGAACTTGTTCTGGGGCTTCTTCTCTTTGGGAAATGGGTATTTCCACTGAGTGATGCGACCAACCTCTCCAGACATGAAGGTGAGGTAACGCAGGGTCTCCACAGCCACATTAGTGTGGGTAACTTTACGGAGGCCCTCGCGCTGCCAGATGTACATTGCCACCACTGGAGAGTTATAGTTTTGCACCCACTGTATGTCTCCTGATTCGTTGTCCACTGTCACAACAAGGCCGTCACCGTTGGACACAAAATGAGCCATCTCTGTGGAGCAAGATAAGTAAATGGCCCCAATCAGTCAGAAACTTAACAAAAAGAGCAGAAGTCTAAAAGTGTCCAAATGTCTTACTGTATTTGGTGTCGTCATCAGGAAGGGTGGAGGCGTAGTCAGAATAGGTGGCATTCCAGCGCAACTCTCTGCTCTTGGTGTCATACATGGTGATGGTGTACTCTAACAAGGAGATGAACAGCAAGGGCATATTCACACCGGGGAAGAAAAAAAATTGTAGTGCTTTGCTTTCCTTACGTAACATACACAAAAGCCAGGTGCTGGGTATCAATTTCTGGATGCAACTGCAAAGTGGTGCTGAATTTCCTTTGCTTCAAAAATGGGATTCATAGAACGGACAATGCGGAGACAGTGAAACATAATCCGTTATATATGCTTAGGGTAACAAAGTGAGTGAGGACTTTTACAGGAAGTGTTCACCCAGCAGGACTCTCATGCTCTACGTCCTTGTCTACAATTGCCATCCCAGCTTCTGTAGCCCTTAGCACTGCTGAGACACACTGGGGGCTTGTTAAGGGAAGGGCAGGGATAACAGTTGAGATTAGCCTTAGGTAAATAAGGGTTTGCCAACACTTGGAGTCAGAGTATGCAAGACAAATAAGCCTGTTAATTTGCCAGATTAAATCAGCAATTAAATGAGGCTGTGACGATGATCTGACTAGGATGAAGTTGGCCAGGTTAAGAATGGTCTTGTTTTACCTGTGCGTCCCAGGTAGAGCAGAGATGAAGAGGGACACAGCATCTCAGCGAAGGAGGAAGTCAGGGTCTGTTTTTTCTCACCAGTCAACAGGTCCACCACATACCACAAGTCCTGCTTCTTACCTATACATGCACACATACACACACACAGACAAAATAATTTACCCCTGCCATCATAACAGCATTAGTGTTGCCCCTGGCAAAAACACAACATATATTTCAGCTTTATAATCTAATCTATTGATGAAACTCTAGATATGTTCTGCATTTACTTGATATTGTAATTCTATTACTCCTACTTTTGTGTACTCTATAAATGCATGTGTTCTGGTCTGATATGAGGGACAAATGATTGACAAAACAAATTTTAAATTGTGACCTATCTAGAAAAAATGACTTGAATTCTTACATAACATTGTATAATTGAGGAAACCAGTCAAAGCAGTGGCAGAACAGTCAAACAGAATACCATTTAATCTTAACAGTGAAGGGTGTTACCACAAAACGACAAACCCATCACGGCTTCTTTGTGCCAGCACCTCATCTATTCTGTCATTGCAGGGAGTGTCAATATTGTTCTAATCGTAGATTATTACAGATGTATGCATAAACCATGGATGAGGAAATGGCAGCCTCAATTTATAATGCATTGTAAGGAGTGATAATGCCTGCAAAATCTATCTTACCAAAGATGTCAAAAATGAAGAGGTTTACAGCCTGAGACTTTGAGTCTGTGGCACTTTCAGACCTTTTCATGTCCAATTTGCTTTGTGCCAGCAGCAGCTTCAGTTGAATGAAAACAAAAGCTTCACTGATAATGACTGGGGAGGCAAATGTCACCCGCTTCCCTTTAAACAAAGACACAGTCACTATGGTAATTACCTTTTCTGTTAACTGTTGTAAATTCAAAAGAGCACAGGCTGTGACCACAGGTTGAGTGGAATTGAAAGGTACTGTAAGATATTTAGTTAAAGCCAGATGATGCCAGCTTATACAGGTGAGCAGACACACTGGGGCACAGACTGCACAAGTTCATGGAAACTACAGAACAATAAACTAAATCATAAAGGTATCATATTATATTACCCATGTAGAGGACTCCATCAGAGCTGCGACAGGGAGAAGCCTGGACCAGCTCAGGGATAGTGAACGGTAATTTCTGTTTGGAGCAAAAATTAATTAATGAAGATTAGATAACCTAAACATTTTCTGTACAATGACAGTTCATAAGGACAGTATTTGTCGCATACACCACCACAGCTGCAGCTTCAGAGTGATGGAGCATGATCTCAGCATAATATATATATTTATATACTTGTATGAGGTGATAGCATATTTTTCTATAGAACAGGGAACCGAGCAACGTTTCTTAAAAAAGAGTGGAGATTATGGTTTGTGATAAAATGATTTCCTCTTACTGTGAGGCCTTCATTGTTTTTTCCTCCCAGAGAGTACAGGCTGCCATCATTAGGGTCAGGCAGAAAGGCTGGTCTGTGGTAAAGAAATAAGATGATGCATGACATTTCGAGACCAGTAAAGGGAGTGACAGATAAGACAAGTTTAACATGTTATTCTATTCATTTGCATTCAATATCTTTTGTTACAGACATTTGCGGTTCATGAGGACATACACAAGTACACCCATGTTAAAAAAAAAAAACCTCTTAAGTACGTACTCTGCCACATGTGTGGGGACCTGAAGAACTGGATCTGTGAGGAGAGAGGACACGAGATGCAATTCAGGACTGACAAGAATATTAACCAACAATGGCAAACACGGCCACTAACTGTTGGGTAAGAGAATGACATGAATGTCGGTTACATTCAGCGGCACAGAACACAAAGTCCAAATTAAAACGAATTCCCCCGAGGCAAACATGCAAGGCAAATAGTGATGTCTGCAAACAGCTTTCCATGAAGAAGCCAAGCATTAGCAGTGATGGGAACAGAAAAATTCTATTAAATGAGCTCATATTTGTCCATGACCTCTTAAAAGTACTAGAAAATATTAACCTGTTGATGAATCATCCAATTATTTTGAGAAAGCAGTAGAAAATTTCAGTGTTTTCCTGGTTAAAAAAATGATGTAGCTTTCTTTTTTTTCTAATATTAGAAATAAATATATCTCCTAGGTATGGGTGCTTGAGCAGGATGGTCATGTTTTTGCATCATTAAAACCATTTACAACCACTTGCATACATTTTTCATTATACTATTTTCATTGTACCATTTCCCAAAGTACACAGTAATTTATCCACCCCTCTGGGCAGCAATGTGCTTCCATTTAGCAGAAAATAAAAACGAGAATAGGATGAAAACAAACTCTGTTAAATGGGAACTGTCACATTTCTCTTCCTGCTTACTGTTGTATTTTAAGCTACGGAAACCAGGCTGTGTTTAAGGCATGTCGCATGACTAGAAACTGAAAGCTTCCTAGGAGGAGGAAAATTTATTAAAAAAAAAAATAAACATGATTAGCAATAATGTAAAGGTAAAACACTACAATTGCTCTTAATGGCAAGGGCCAAAACATGAAGCCCAAACCTCCGTAGACAGTAGACAAACAGACACCTCCCTACAGTGTGAACATACAGGGCGTGGACCAGATGGTGCTGATCCCTTTGGAGGTGCCTGAAGGGGTCAACAATTGCAGAGGGGGGGAGCATAGGATTACCTGAAGGGGGTCTATGACTCTTGTGCTTAAGAGGCATCAGCTTTCATTATGTGTAATGCATAGGGTAAATACAATGGAGAAAACAATGGTTCCCTATAGAATGCATAGACGGAGGCTAACTGTGGTTGGCTGATATACAAATACATGTTTGCAAAGTCAACAGAGAGTGACAAGCAAACAGTGAGTGGATATACATGTGGGCTGAGCTGCACTGACTTGGTCCAGGGAAAAGATTTCTGCTTCCCCCTCATTATGTGGGTGTACGGTTGCCTGACTGAAGGACAACAACAGGTGTGTGCAGATCCTGGTACAGAACTGATCGAATTTATATTCAACAGCTTTCCCAGGAAAAACAGATGAAGCGGAGGAAGCAGCCTCCGCTCCGGTTTATTAATGATTTGGGTATTAGGTGTATCTAACCAAGACTTGTAGGTACAAACCAGTCATTTTTTCTCTTATTAAAACTTGGGAGCCCTTGAAAAGTAAAAAGATTAATATCACTATAAACATGAATGTCTTTGATCAGGGCAATTTTTCTAGTGACTCTTGCATGTTATCTTATCTAATGTAATTATCAAGCATATAGTACCTGCATTAACACAGTGACCATAGTTTATGCTGTGTGAGCAGGTGATACTACAGCAGAGGTGCTTACCCTTGCCCACTCTAACCTTGATTACAGGCTATATTTGCCCCTTGCTCAGTTACTTATTACCCAGTTTCAATGCCTAACAGAACCTTTAACCACATTTTCCTCAGCTTGATCCCAAAAAAACATTTCCTTTAAGTCAAAAATACAAATTAAAAAAAGCCCTATTAGTACTATTTGGCCCGATTAAATACAGGTATATGCTTTTAATGAATCAGTGTAAGTTGTGGATTTAAACATTGGTAAATTAGCTATAGAGACCAAAAGGCCATAAACATGTTTATGTCTGCAATAAAGTTGAGCTTTTTAATGTTGTAAAGCCATGTTAAAGTTTCTGAAATTGACTTGCTTGTGTAGCAGGCCTAAAGTGGCCATTCAACAAACTGCTGTTTTTGGCACTATGGTATTGGCTTCATTCTTGCCCTGAAGGTTGCCGCATGGTTGGACACCCTTTTGTCAACAGTAGGATCACAGAGACTACTTTTTAATGAAAAACAACATACCATTCCAGACAACAATAAAACCAAGTGTCTCAGCCATGATAAAGTATCAAAGTTTCATATGTGGCCTCTACTTTTATTAAATTCTTAAGTTAATTAAAGCCTTACTTGGCCCTTCATGACAGAAATTAATGCTGAAAAGAAAAAATACCAAAATCAACTTAATGTGGTTCAAAAAATAGGGCCAGGATCTCATTGTTTTTTCTGTAGCAACATACAGAAGCACTTTGTTTTTATGCAAAGGTAACCAGAAGACCGAATGGTGCCTTGAGAAAAAGAGAAACAAACAAAAACTTGACTCGGACGCACACTTGAGTCTGTTCCTCTCCTCTTACCTTCTTTAAGAGTCCACTTGATAGAGCCTGACTTCTTGCTCACGGCATGCAGGTTTCCATCCAGGGTGGACACAAAGAGCAGGCTTTCAGGAAGGGAAACTGTGCTGGCATTGCAAAACCCCTACAGAAACACAACACACAAAAAAGGTAAGTTTCTGCATCCAAACCAAACTCTACTCAACACTGAAATACCACAGTCACACCTTCTTTTAATGCACATGAATTAAAATAACAGCATATTAAACTTGGAAATTAGCAAGCAGGCATGTGTGAGCATGCATGCTCCATATTAAATACGTAGGCTAAGTTAAAATGCTGTGCTGCTGCATTGAGGCTCTGAATGATGATTACTAATCACTCTAATCACTCATTACTTTTTCCACACACACCCCTCTTGCATAAGTAATATGTTAAAAATCAAAGCATGCTAATAAAAATATTCACATGCTGATATAAAGAAATCTGACGGAAAAAGATCTATTGTCTGATAGAAATGTAAGGCCAATTTCTGTCATTACTCCAGTTAAGAGTGAAGGGGGTGAGGGGTGGTTGGCTGCCCCAGGGATCACGCCACCTTGGCCTGCTTTACAAATCAATGTACTTCAAATCAATGCCTTACAGGGAAGGAGCTCACTAGCTAGGTAACAAGAAGCCAGTTCCTGAATGAGATCTCAGAGCTTTAAGTAGCCGCCAAAGTAGAAAGGCTGCAACGTGGCTGAAGGTAAACAAAACTGGGCATGGGAGTGAATCCATGTGCACGTGCTAAACTTCAGCATCAGACTCCTAATACCAGATAGCAGACCATACAAGGTTGGTTTGTTGATTTTTTTCTTTCATAATGAACTGAGTTAAGAGGGTGATTCAGCTCCTCTTTGCACGGCTAAATAGTGTGCCCACAGGCCACATGGGAACCCTCATTTCCAGAACCTTTTACTCCCACTCAGAAATACAGAGAGACATGAACAGTAATGGGAACACTTGGATTGATTTATTACATGACAGACTGCATTTCACAAAAGGGAGGTTGGACATGTGCAAAGAGAAAAGTCAGAAGAAGGAAAAGCAAACAAAGATGCAACCAATCCACCAAAAACAATTCAACCCACAACCCCAGCAGCAGCTAAACAACCTGGCCCCATGACTTGGCTTATGCCAGAATTAACATGGTGGGTGATGTGTACTCCATTCACCCACTATAGAATCCTAAAAACACTGATTTTGATAACCAAGCCACAGGCCTCTTATAGTTTTGGAACTAATGTGCAGGTAGAGGTCCAGTCAGGGTGTCCTGACAGCTCTGACTGCCCCTCAAACCTGAGAGGACTGATCAGTCTGTGTACTTTAACACTTTTCAGTCACCCACTATCAGGGTCGGACTGGGAATAAAAACTCAGAGAAAAACACCAAACCTGCCATCTTTACCAAGAAGAGTCTTAAGAGGGCTCGACACAGAGACAGAACTCATTCTCCTGCTAAACCACAGCGATATTGATCAACATCCCTGACTAATCCCCCTGAACAGCTCCCTGGGGGCAGTGCAAATAGCCCCTACATATAATGCAGATTACCAGTCTACTATTACTACCACACTCTTCTGAGCATTTAGACACTGAAGATAAGTAGGCTGAAGTGCTCTTAAGACAGACATGGACAAACCACCAGTGCCAGCAAAGTGAGGCCTGGGCGTTGGATATGGTGAGTGACTCAGGGTGTTCCTCTTGGTCACACTGCTTGCATTTCCTCACAAAAATAAGGTCATAAAAAATGACCAGTGAATCTCGAAAGGGCAAAGCTGTAATTTTTACAGCTCTCATCACTTTCCCCCCTTGTGTTCTTCATCTTAAACTCAAGATGGGAAAATACTAGTCTGTTGAAACTGACCAAACAGAAACCAGCCTCAAAACAACCCTATAAACTGAAAGTTCTAAGTTTGCCTACTGATCCCCTGCTGTAGTCTCACATCCTATGCAAGCATTTGTGTCAATATTGTGCACCTGTGACTGTTCTCACTGGGCTGTTGACTAACGAGCAACACACAACTGTACTGGAGAATCAAAACTAACTTGTTTTGGGGCCCCCTGTAACCTCTATCAGGGTTCTTGGTTTCACAAGCAAATAACTTAACATCTGTCAGCCTGCTAGTATTGGATGGATGTTATTGAACAACCGTTGAACAGACCATAGCCTTAGGCCTCAGAAATATCTACTTTACAAAGTTATAAAGCATTTTTGATTTAAATGTGGGGACATTCCCTCTTATTTCCTCATTCCGTGTAACAGAAATGTTTAGTTGTTGCGTAAGCGAATTACATAACATTACAGAAGTGGGAGAGACCAGAGTCTTTGGCAGATCTGAGGTCTTCAGTTTTTTGTCTGCAAATAGGCCAGACATGGCTTAAAGGGACACTGACTACTATCTTCATGATATCACTGGTAACAGTAAGTCTGGTGTCTTGTATGGCAGACCAACCTGCAAACAGGCTGTAATCAGCCAATGAGTGCACACAAGCACTTTAGTAGTGCACCTGCATTATTACATCCTTTTCAGATACCATAATATGCTGTCAACAGGATGATAGAGTATTACATCACTAACCAATAGTTAGGAGTGTTGTGGTGAAAACCTGTGAACCAGAGCAACAGCAGTAAAAAATACAATGATTTGCTTAAAAGACAGAGGATTGCTAGACCTAAGACTACGAGACAGACAGACTGTTTCTTCATAGAAAAAAGACCGAACACATATCAAACAGGGGGAGGGAACACCTTTGGGAAGAGAAAAGGTATAACTATGTAGAATTCCTCTATCCAGTTATGCTGCACCAATCTGTGAATTACTTTTGAAATTAGTAGTAGCACGAAAAATTTACAAATAGTTTAACTGAAAATACTATAGAGGAAACATGTTGTAAAGTGGTGGCTTTAGCAGGGTAGGGTAGGTAGATGTAGGTTCCTGCAGAAATATTAAAAAAAGGGAACAATCAACTGATGATTGTTTTCAGAAGTTCAAAAGACAGTAAACTAGTCACCCTAAAAAGCTGCACAGCAGTTTGCCTAAACCGTCACATGCATAGGCAAATTTTTACCACAAGATAACTTCTAGTCTAAACTGCTCCATGTATTTACTGGGCCTACAAAGCAATGCTACCATTTTCTGTTAAAAAGGTGAAACACTCTCTTGCCTATCACCATCTTTTCTGCAGCAGCAAGCTGTCTTCTTGCAGCTTGTTTGGCATAGACAAAAATCAACACAGGAACCGACAAATACTTATCTCGCACCTAGTAACTTGTTATGGGAGGTGCAATTATACAAATAAGTCAGGAGAGGATCTATGCCTTAAAGTGAGATTACTGTTAAAAAGACAATGTGTTACTCTTTTTATAATTTGGTGGAAATCACTGGAGATAGATCTTAGCAATCTTTCTTGCCAACACTGTCTATCAGCTGCACTCTGCATGGTGTTGCTTCAGTGGGGAGGATGTCACGTGTTGGCCCTCATTCAGGCACACTCAGTCGAAGCACAGCTCATCTACTGTTGTGATAAGATAGTGTAAGATCACAACTTCTTTTTTTTGCAAACAAACCCCTCTTAACTCAGACCAAATCTTTATAAACTTACTATAAACTTCATGTAAATGTGTGAGGTTATTAATAAGCACAATGCGAGAAGAGGAATTTACAAACAAACAGCTCCAGTTCTTAAAACAGCTGGCTAGATTTTAGTCACTGACACAACCTCGTAACATTGGAAAATAGGATGACCTAACAAAATAGCCGGATTAAAGGAAGAGACAGTAAACAAGATACACAAGTAATTTTTCTTTTGCTCTTTTACCATATCTCTCTCTTTCTCACACAGACACTCATTTGCTCACTCTTTTATTCCTCCTCTGCGCCAGCAGCCTGTCTGAAAAGAACTTGAGACATGATAGGGGATTAAAGTGCTACTTTAATCTGCTACTTAGCTTGAGTGGTTTGCTAGCTTCTTAGCTAATGTCCCTGTGTGGAGATTTCCTCAGGATCTGACTCCGTTTCAGCAAAGTTAGCTACTGTATCTCCCATTTTGCATCAGCCACTTCAACAATGGAATCCATTGTCTGTTTGCAGTGTCCTTTAGTAAACAACACAATACATTTCAACTTGATTTATATTTTTATTTCATTACAGCCTTCCCTTGTAAACAAACTGGTGCTTTAAGGTCACAATATTTGCATATCACATTTTGCTGCATGTTGATCTGAACAGTAACAGAGTTGTTTTTGTGGTTATTTTGTTCTGGCCTGGGATAGATGGTGCATGAGTTCATCACCCTAACCACCAAGATTCATAATGCATAACAATGCCATGCCATGGAACTTTTTAAATTAGAGACTACAAACGAAACACACTACTTTTCTTGTGGATTTGAGAACAAGTTTACTCTATGAGCAGACTCCTTTCAGTGAACGACTGAAACCAGGTCCCATAATATACATGTTAAATACAATCCTGGCATGTCTTGTTATGGTAGTAACATCAGGACTGAGGGGGACATTTTTCTATGTTGCACCGGTCACCAAAATACATATATTGAACTCCATTCAATTATTCAAAAAGATTGAATTGTATATTTGATGTAATAGCACATATAAAATCCATGCTTAAAATCCCTGCAAAATTTGGCTGCATTATAAAAGTCAGAAGTGTTACTATAAGAAAAACTGATGGGGAGCCCAAACATCTGGCTCTTGTTGCAGAGTTGAGCCAAAATGATCTGGCTTACTAAAAAGAGTTCACTGGAATTCCCGTCACTAGCACTGTTTCTGTCCTGCTGCCCACAAGCAGCTGTAGATAGCTAATCAAATAAAGAGGAAGGCTTTTATTAAGTCCAATGCAAATGTGTGTGACTGGTATTGGTAAGAATTGACTACCTCTGAGCAGTAACAAAGACATTCTTACATTAAGCATCTGTTGATCTTGAGCTGCAACAAGTAGACTGAATCAGTTAGTTGATTTTGAAACAATTTTGAAAATATATCATTTCACTTATTTTTTTAAAGCAAAAGTGTCAATTATTTGCTGGTACAAGATTTTTTATGTGATGATTAGATAATTTCTTTGTTATTTATGACAATACATTAAGAATTTGGGGGTTTTGACAGTCGGTTGAACAAAGGAAAGAATGTGAAAAAACCCTTACTTGTGCTAGGCTTTTTTTTTAAACATTTTATTGACAAAATGAAGAGATTAATAACGAAATGAATCCTCAGATTCATTATTGAATTAAATGTTAGTAGCAGTCGCAGTCTGATCCAAAGTTTCTCTGGTTTTGAGCATCGTTCGAAGGATGACTGTCCATCTAGTGGAACATCTAGTGGTGAGCCTAAAGACTCAGATTTCACCAACAGATCAATCCATCACCTTTGCACCATGCACTGAGCACAATGCAATGAAAAATACATAAAAGACTGGGAAGAGCTAGAGCCAAATATTAACCGTACAGATAAACAAATCCTATCTGATAGATAATGATAGATCTCGGTTATAGATGTCCCTTCTAACGTTTCTCAGAGAGAAGATGAAATCTAGTTTTCATGACATGGAAGAACTGTTTGTTTTCTTGTTTGTGACAGTGGGCTAATGGACCAGAAATGTTGCACACTGACTATGACATATTGTTATTCTTAATAACGTAGTTTCCAGTGCTCAAATTAGTTAAAACCAGTCGCTTTGAGCCAGCAAGCTAACATTAATGCTAGCATAACGTTACTTCTGTCATGTCAAAGACAACACGCAGCACACAGATTTAACAGTTCAATTAGAAACAAATATTATCGTTTAGACTCGTTGTATTTGTGTGACTGGAGGCAGTAAAACACCTAAGTTGAATGAAAAAAGTGCAGTTTGGTGGGTAACGCAACTCCAAGCTAATGTCATCTAACTTAAGCTAGCTTATCCAGTTAGCCCCTCTTACCTTTTGTGGGAGACCAACGCAGCAGAGCAACACAAAAACCCACCACAGCCGGGTTGGACTGCTCACGGTCCAGTCCATGTCGTCTGGTGATAACCGGGATAGACGGTCGGTCCGAAAAGCTGTTGACTACATAGAAAACGTGTTGTGGCTAACGACCTGATGACTCAAGCAGTGAAAAACGTTTTAACGTTAAAGGCACTGATCCAGCGGGTACGACGTTAGATCCACTTCTTCCTGAAATGAAACTCGTGGGGGTTGGACTTTGGGATCCAGATATCCACACGAGTGGAGGAGGGGAAACGTAACGTTTGTTTCAACCAATGAAATACACCAAACGGAAACCGGATGTGGTATAAAGAACATCCGGGGGACATTTTCTGCACGAGTCCAACGCGTTGGAAGCATGCTTTCGCCGCTGAGACCGGCCAAAGTCAAAATATTTGAAGTAAACATGACCGAGAAGAGCGTGTTATCTGCATTTATTGATTGTATTTTTTTGGATTTAGTATCATAATATATATTTTGTTTGTAAATGAAAATCGTGCATGTTTAATGAAGCATAATGATGCAAGGAGGAGAAATGTGCTAAGGCCGCAATGGCGTTAAAATGTGCAGGTAAGTTGGATATTTTTAAAACGTAAAATGACAAATAAAAGGAATAATCGTATACTAACTGTCAGCATGGGTCCACATCCACAGGGTCGAGGATGAATTCAGGCCGAAGTAGCTTTTTTCAAGGGATCGCACATCTGCACGTGGGCTGAAGGGTGGTGTACGTACAGATGAATGTCTGCCAAGACCTTTTGAACTTAAGACAGTAAGTATATCTGAAAAACACATGTATTTAATTCATTTACAGACTCATCAATGATGATTTTTGTGCGTTAGACTTCTGATGCAGAAATGAAGTCAACATAAATAATCTGACGACCCACAAACACCTGTCTGATGTGTGTTTTCGTGTGTTTCCTTATATTCACTAAGATTTATTTTTTAAACTGCAGGAAAGCAGGAAATGGGTGTTTGAGTGGATAGATACCTCAACTAACAATAGAGTAAGTGTCTTCAGTGAGCAGAAAGTGGCTTGTAATGTTTATGAATGATGATCGTAATGCGTTAGACTTCTGATTTTAACAATGAAGACAGTTTAGATCTGACATAACACACAAACTTGTTTGTATTGAATGGTGTTTTTGAGAATTTAATTCAGTCCGAGTTGTTTTCTTCCACAGAAACCAGACTGCGATGACCAGGAAACAGACATAAAGTGGTAAATTACAAGGTGG
The DNA here is from genome assembly GCA_029814665.1 of Acanthurus lineatus. Taxonomy (NCBI): domain Eukaryota; kingdom Metazoa; phylum Chordata; class Actinopteri; order Acanthuriformes; family Acanthuridae; genus Acanthurus; species Acanthurus lineatus. The sequence continues at coordinate 11,699,723 of JAPZDV010000009.1, read as the reverse complement.
CACAATGACTCCTTTGGGTCAGATGTTCTTTACATGTCATTTGTAACCATAAGATATGCAAATACATATCTGTATACTTATTTCTGCACTGTAGTTTGTAACAAATGTCTTGCATCAATAAAGCATTTTTAAAAAGCACTATTGTGGTTGATTTTCTGCATCATTTTTCATGTTGTAAAATGATTTTTAGCACCTCTTTAACCTGAATGGCCTTTTCCTTGGCCTTTCACACAGGTCAAGAGCAGTGCAAGATCATGCCATGTCTTGTCATAACTGGGGTTTCTTGGCAATTTCACCAAGTTTCTCTTTTAAAGCAAGACACAGAATCCCAATGCAGCCCAGAGCAGTAACTAATAAAAATAGACAGATACTTGACATAGTTGAAACAAATAAAAAACAATGCACAATCTATTATTAATGTGAGCTGCTGCAATAGTCAACAAATACTTGCCTAAAAATGTTTTGTGATGATTTTGACAGATAAGTCCTCTAAATTTGGGTAGCAAATAATGCAAAGGGTCTCTGGTTTCACCTTCGTTATTGTGCGAATTTACCCATTTTTAATGTTATGTCCTTGTAAATTGAGCAGCTTTTGGTTTTTGATGGATGGAAACAGGTCTGATCACATTACTTGACACCCACAGGGATGTTTGATAGAATTTTTAAATATTTTCTTACTTTTTGTAGATGAAATGATTAGTTGATTAAGTGAAAAGAGAGAAAACGTAAATAACTAGTATCAATGAAATTTGTTGCAACCTCAAACACACTTTTAAAACAGAAATCTGAGATGCACAGTTGGGCCCGGATTCAGGTGTGATCTAATCTTCCTCATTTCCTGTGAAATCTGCAAAGCTGCACAAATTTCTTTCCAAGCAAAAGATTTTTTTTATTGATCCACAACGGTCAGAACCAGAACATTCTGTGACATCACTGAACACAACAGCAATGTTTCATATTTTCATCACTGTGCAAATGAACAACACCGAAACCTGTGAAAACAAAGGGCATGTCCTGACAGACAGTAATGGCACAAAGACATTTTCTCTTTTATCCTCAACTGATGCAACAAATGTAGCGGCTCACTATGGAGGAATGTTTGATTATTTTTAAAGGCACTTTCTGCCTCATACACTTTGCCTGCACACACATTTGAACATAAAACATGTAAAAGTTGACTGTAAAGCAGCCTTTTGTCTTGGCAGAGTACAAAGTTACTGTTGTAGTTCATTGGTGGTATCCCTCTCGAATGTGCACAGTACAGAAAGAACAGCAAATAAATAATTCAACAAAAAAGAGCATTCAGTAGCTGGATGTCCTCTGACAACATTAAATAATATGGCTAATATCCAGTATGTTATTTAAATAAGATAGTAAGAGTGGGTATGGTTTCTACTTTTCATCTAAAAAACTCTGTGTCACAATGTTCAGAACTTTCAACCTCCTGCTGCTCCCACACACACACACACACACAAAAAAACAAAGTCACTCCTTGCAGATTATATCTCTTTCTACTGAATTTGCGGCTAAAATGAACCAAACTTGGACTTAACATCACTGCAGTGGCTTCACTTGAACAGAAGATAATTCATGTTTGTCACCGTTAACTCATCAAGTAGCCTCCAAAGAGGACTGAAAGATTGCTTTGGCAATAAAAACAAAATTATTACTCTCGCTCAGCTATGAATTTAACATGAAAAAAAGTCTTGAAACATGTTGCATCATCAGTGGATGAACTATTCCTCTCACAGCTACAAAGCTGCATTTCTTTGTATACATTCATCAGACCTAGGCAATGTTCAGTTGAATTATTCTTTTTTGTAGCCCCATCTTCTGCACTGAACCCATCAGTGGGCAGCCACTGTGCAGCACCTGGGGCAAGTGGTCTGGGTCGGGGGCCAAGATACATGTGGGGAACCGGAGCACCCCTTAGGAAACCCACGTAAACACTGGGAGAACATGTGAACTCCACACAGAAAGCTCTCGCCCCAGGACTCCAACTCAGGACCTTCTTGCTATGAGGCAACAGCGGACCAGTTCAGCTGCTGTGTTTTCACATATGGTTTAATTCAACCCCCTGACACAGTTTCAGCTCTAATCCCTACCACGCAATTGGAAGCAAAAAGGCTGAATGTCATGATAGTGTTCATTTTGGATTAAAACTAACCTGGTATGTTCGATGGACTCAGTACCATTGATCTGTTTGCATATAAGTGCCAAGCGACTGGCACAGGCAGCAGTGTGGATGGATAGTAAATGAGTCCTGATACCCCTGTGAAGAGTGTATTAATGAACTCTGGGGCTTTCAGCAAAATCATGTCCAGATTCTTTTAATTATTCCCTTGAACGTCTTGCTCACTCAGACATACACACACTTTGTCAGTGGCCTCAAACTTATCGTAGAGTCATAGCAGACAATAAACAGCTCAATTAGACAAAAAGTTACAACTATCATGTTTGGTGCAGCTGTACATCACAGGCTTTATGGTTCTTTTTGTTGAATTTGATGGCTGTTTGTCAATCAACATATTTATTAGACAGTCTAGACATTCCCCATGTGTTGGATTTCATCAGAGAATTCATGACCATGTTTGATGTCACACAAATAAAGCTGTGTGATTGGATGAAAACCTATGAGTAACAATCCCATTTCACTTGCTTTAAGTCACCACGGATGATCCTAAGTCCACCCAGCACTTCTAGTTTTGTTAGTGGCCACAGACTGTTGCAACAATGGGACTGGAATCATGGGTAAAAATATCGCAGTCGGCCCGGCCTGGTCACTGTACTCTCTGGTATCTGAGCTGAGGGCGGGGTCTTGTCATATTGCCATGGCGATAATATGTCAGTCTTCACACACTTTGAACAGCAGTCTTCACATGTCCGAGACCTCAGACTCCTCTGGTTCTGGGTCCTTCAAGGCATCGTTTGTCACAGTAACCAAGTTGGTATTTGAACGTGTGTCCATGGCAGAGTGCATTATGGGTAGCCATACATCATCCATGTTTGGCATCACAAATATTTTCTGTGGGTGGTCAAGCACAATAAGAGGCAAGTCATCTTAAATAAGGGGTAGGAGGACACTGAAACAGAATTAATCAAAAGCTACAATGAAGGGAATGAAGAAGAAACTACTAATTAATATGCTTTTTTACCTTAAAATATATATTAAATGTTATATAAAGGGATTATATAAAAGACCTGAAATGCATCATCCAGCGTGTACCCAACCACTGTATTTTTATAAGTTCAGTCTCTGTTGAAAGTGTATCTGTACACTCACTCACAAATGTCAACAGAGAGCACTGCAGCACTGTACTTTACTGGAGGCTTGGTTGAGGGGGGTATATAATAATAACCCTAAGTGGATTCAGGCAGGGATAAATGTAGATGTGTGGTAGACCTGACAGCGACACAGTAGTTTTCAGGTGTGCCTCAGGGCAGTTATCTAGCAGCAGACCTATCATTATTTTTGATATATGTATATATGACGGGTGGGAAAGCCACAGGCACACTGCTTTGAAGTGCATGTAAGTGGGCAGCCATAAATGAATCCTCTTTTATTACCTAAATAGTGGACAAGCCAGGCCAACTGAGTATAAGCATCACCTACTAACTACAGGTGAATAGATTGTATTTAAGAACGCTTGCATGTAGTTTTCTGTCTTTGTCAGCACGCACCTGGAACTCCTGGTCCAGTTTCTTCTCAATCCAGTCGGTCACATGAACCAAAGTGACCTCCCTCTCACCCAGTTTAGGCCTTGCTTTCAGCTCTAGGTGAGGCGGACTCCGAAAACCATACCTGACAGCGAAGAGGGAACAATGTTGGATAAAATGTTACTGGGTGCATTAAAACTGACAGATTTTGCTCATACAACTTAATTCAATACATTTTCCTATTATACAACAAAAGGTGCTTTGTGGAGGAAAAATGTTGCATAAAATAAGATCATGATTATGCTGTAGATCAGTGGCTTGTGAGCAAAGCCTAATTTTGACCCACCTTTAACTTTGAGACATATGCATGATAACTAAATGATGATGATGATGTCCCACTCCCAGTGAGGTGTTATCATTGGAAGAGTAATTTTCTGAATAGGTTTGTTTGAATGTAGTGTAATATTTTCCCTGGTTGAGCTTGTGACTGATGGTTGCTTGACTATAATAAGTGTAACACTTAACCATGTATATTACTGTTATGTTTTCTCTTTGTTTGTGCCTCTTTTTTATTGTTTATTCTCTAATCTGTGTGATTTTGGATCTTGAAAAAACAATAAGTGAAATAAAAGCATTGGAGAGCATCAGAAAAAAAAACGCATCTTCCTCTTTTATTTTAATTAGTCATCTGATGATTTTTTTGGCACTGACCCACTGGTGAGGGATCACTGCTGTAGGTACTTGCGTATGTGATCTTATTATCACCAACATCAAGACATTTTTATAATTAATCTTAAAAAGTACATTGTGTTTAATTAGGGATTTAATATTCAACATCTGTAATGAATGGCTACCTTTGTGACTTCATTTTTTAATTCTTTAAATATGCTCAGTTCAGTGGTGATTAACATTTTTCTTTTACTGTGTGCATGTCTGCATTTGGCCAGCAGAGGGTGCAGATGTATTCCCTTAGTACATCCCACAGTGTTCAATGCACTCCTCCCTAGAAATGAACATACCATATCCTGTCTGTGGGGGGAGGTGGGATGTTTACAGCCAGCGTCCCACGGCACTCTTGCACCTCCACGGTGAGCAGCAGGGGTGTATTGGACACCTCCTCCATCTTCTTCTTGATAAACTCTGTCTCTGTGGCTTTCTGGAAGTACTTTGACTTGGCTATCTTGTCCACAAAGCGCATGATCTTGCTGGGCCTGTGGCCTCCCACATAGCTACATGAACAGAGGATGGAAACAGAGGAAGAGGAGGAGGCAAGGCAAGGAGTGAGTCAGGTTCATCATTTATTCATAACAGCATCTCTTGCTACTCGGCACCCACGATGGGAGGGGAGTGACCGGGTGCTACACTAAATCAGCGGCAAGCTTTCAAACGTGTGAGACTGAGTGTGTAGGTGGGCGGGTGGGTGGTTGGACTGAAAGGGCAGAACATTCTGCCCGTGAACATCATCATGAATCTGTTTCTGCCCATTTTCAATTCAGATATGTTGTGATGATGTCGTAGAGAGCCATTTGCTCACCCCTCGCCTCCAGGCAGAACAGCTTTGTCACTGAGGAGTTCTGGGGGATCCTCCTCATCTGATGAGCCAGCACTAGACGATTCCTCATCACTGTCCGCCAGACAGTATGTTCGTGGCCTGGGCCTGTCACACACACACACACACACACACAAATAAACATACACTTAAAGCTGCAAAGTCAGTCTCGAATGGCTTTGCACAGAACCATTAAGAATGAAATTAACAAAATCCCATTAAATGCAACCCCACTGATATATATATCACATGAAATGAATCTCCAGCTATTTACTTAAGAAAATAAACTATTATCCAGAACAAAATGTATTGTTTCAGTGGCAGGCAGCTATTCCACAACTCACCAGTCATTGACAAATCCACAGTGGTAAGCGTCCAGACAGAGGATAAGTAAATTAAGAGAAGGGAGGAAGAGCCAACAGAAAAAGGATAGGAATTGTGAAAAAAACAGATCTGACCACTAAATTGATTCTAAATGTAAATCTACCCAATCAACATCTAGTTCAGGGCTGATTTTGCACAAAGAACAATCCTTCAAACATCCTACTTAGTTATTAATGAGAATGTTTTAGGACAATAACAAGAACAAACAAAGAGAAGAATTGCAAGATTTTAAAAATCAGACACAGCTTCCTGCAAAAGAGGAAATAATTGTGTGTAACTGAATGTCTCACCACTCTTTTCCGTGTTCCCCAAGCCCCTCGCCCTCTTTCCCCAGACGGGCCAGATTCATCTTGGTCTCTAGTGTCATGAGGAAGGAGCCCGTATAGGAGACCTCCAAATCAAACCACAGTCCTGGACACAGACATATAAGGTTTCAATATTAAAAAGCACATCACTTTTCATCTGCTACGATGCCACAGCAGCAACAAAACTTATCAACTTTGAATGTTTTTTCTCTGAATAAACAAGAACCCTTCTGCTCAGTGTCTAATTGCTGTGAGGTTCCCTGTAGAGCTGACAGGTAGAAGACCTCTCCTCTAGCAAACACTGGAAAGGTCAGCCCTTGGACTGCGTTGCCTCCTTATTGGCTGACTTCATTAAGCTACTTCCTGTTTACACATCACGAGTCTCAGGAGGCGATAGAAGAACGATTCAAAATCTGATCCCCCTGCTGTTTGCTCATTGAATGCCAACCTCTGTAAATAATAAGTGCTGTTACATTAATCCTCTGCCTCACTCCCGCCTCCTCTTCCTTGTCCACTCTTCACAAACGCAAATGATTTGTTTGTATGTGGCAGTGGTGTCAAAGAAAAGCTAAATGACAGCATTAAGTCAGGGTGCATTTATGTCAAGAACAAGACACTCAAATGGAGGAGAAAAGACAAAGAAAGACCTGATTAATTTTGTAAAGTCAACATATCTTCACCACTGACAAAAACATGTGTGTTTCTACATGAAAGTGGGAAATATAATAACAGCAATATTTTATGAGACAAGATATTGTATTGACTCTAGGTTATTGTAATATGTAAGTTTTATATTGTTTTTTTTATTACAGTATAGTTGGATAAATTTACAGAACCTGCGTGAGTGTCATATCCACAGCAATTACTTTTAGCCTTTCTAATAATGTTGTTTACGTGGGTTTGTTGGTCAGTGAGTTAAACATGTTTGTCCAGACCATAGACAGTATAATAAGAGGATGGCACCTCCAGGTCTGAAAAGTGAAGACAATACAGGAGCGCCTCAAACTGCATTTTACCTAATTCCCAGCAGGGGGCAACGCCACTGGATGCAAAAAGATGGCAGATGCAGACAAAGCTAATGAGGAAACGACCCTATTTTTCACTTGATTTATATACTCAGTTAACACTTTCCTAATGAGTTTATGTTCTCAGTCCCTGATGATACTGAAATGTGGATTAAAATGCACTGCGGTGCAAACATTCATTTTAATTGTGAACTGTGGGAATTCACTGGGCACTTGCCCCATTTTAAAGTCAATGTACATAAGTCCAATGCTTCAATATATGATAAAAGTAATGACAGACCCATTAGCCTTAGCTGCTCTCCTGTCTAACATCTGTTCTTAATAGGCATTTCAAAAATACTATTAAAGTTTGTAAATTTTACCATTACTAACCAGGCTACCACATTTTTATAGTTTATTTTTGTTTTACTTTTTATTCCTTTATTTTAGCCACTGCACTATTTTATGTCTTAGATTTGAACTAGTTTTCAATATTCACATTTTGCAAACATATCTGCAGGAGCACTGTTAAAGGGAGCTCTAAATCTAAGAATCTGATCGCCAGTGACCGCTCAACTGTGTCTTTTTCGTACATTTTGTGTGGTGGATGAAATTTGTGCCGATAATAAAAGTGGTCCATGTGATTTTTTAAAAAGTAACTGCAAAATAGTCTTTGTCATTCTACAGTGGCATGTAAAAAAAGAAACTGAATGTGTTAAATTTTAGAACAGAGTCTGGTGTTGTGGTACATGGTTAGTGGTGTTAAATTGTGTTAGCACCTGCCACCCCCAAGCAGTCAACCTAGGAGAAACACTGATGACAAGAAATGAAACTTATACTTTAATGAACTTGAACAGTACTTTGTGCTAATTAGCACAGGTTAGCATGCAAACAACTTGAACATAATGCTGAGCTCCACTCTGTCCAAGCTTTTGTCCAATTTGCAGTTCATGATGCACAGTATGAACATTATAAATCAAGTCATGTCTTCCCAGCATTATGAAGTCAGGAGGCACTCTTACTCTCTTCTTATCATCATCACAAGAGAAGACAAATTTTACAAGATATGAAATTAGTTGTGCTATGCATATGTAATGTATACTGTTCGGTTCACAAAGGTTTACAGCACAGCACTTTTAGAGGTGGCATTCCCCCAGGACTAATTATGCGCTGGGATCAACTGATTAAGTATGGTGAGTATATTTGTGTGGGCGTATAGGTTCAGACAGAACACATTAATGAGCATCACAGACTCAGTCGTGGAAATGTGGCTGACAGGAGAATGACTCATGGCTGGTTCGTCCAGCAGAATGAAAAGAGGTGCTACATTTTGAATGCTCTTATATAATTAAAAGTAAGATCAAATTAGACTAGACCGTCTTTGGACAAACTCTGAATACATTAAAAATTAGGACAGAAATTAGTCAGTTCTTGCAACTAATGATTGAAACACACCTCCCATGACCTGTTCCCTCCTTCAGCTTCTTTTTTTCAAATTTTCTCCCCAATCCAACCATCTCAGTAGGAATTAATATGCCCAGCCTCTCTTTATTGTCTCTGTATGTCGAACAGTCCCATTGCTGGGGCTCAAGGCAGGCAGGGTAGGCAGGGTGAGTCAGTGTGCTGGTAATGGATAAGGGGGGCCCCAGACGTGAAGTTTAATTACTGTGGTTTAATAGAGCGAGTCACACAGAGGGGCTGCACTCCAGATGAGAGAGGGAGAGAGGGCTGAAGGGGAGGGGAAATGTCTTAATCCAGCGAGAAGAAGAGCAAAGCTTAGGGAAGATGGAGGAATGATAGCAAATGGAGCTGCAAGAGATGGATTGACTGAGGGTAATGGAAAAGACAGGGTGTTGTAATGACAGAGATGCAAGATTTGGAACTGATAAACAGTTTGAGTTGTGATGAAGAATAGCATAGGAGGGAGA
>JAPZDV010000009.1:11650711-11690796 GCA_029814665.1 Acanthurus lineatus | reverse complement strand
GTGATGAAGAATAGCAGAGGAGAGAGACGAAGATTAATGGCAGGAATATAATAAATTTCTACTTTAGCAGACCATCCAGAACGCTGTGTGAGAAACAAAACATACCAAGGGTAGCTGTGCTTCATACCTTGGTGGTCCACAGAGGGTGTAGAGGCATGGAGGATCTTGGGTATGGAAAAGCCCATGTCTAGTTCTGTCAAAGTTAACTCATTCATAACATACGGCAGCTGAAACACAAACAAAAAACGCCCAAAAAACAATTTAGAAAAAAAGCCAGGAAATACAGCCATACGAGACACAAAACTGTCTTTTGAGCTCATCACACTGAAAAATCAAGACACATCACTACTACCAGTGCATACCCTGATCTTACTGAGCTTCATTTGGATCTTTTTGGAGACTACATTGGCCCAGTACTTCTCTCCCAGGAAGTCCCAGAATATTCTCCCCAGAAAAGCATTGACCCAGGCTTCAGGCTCCACAGTCTCCTCTGAACTTCTGTGTATCTGAAGGACACACATACAGGAATGAGTTGTAGCTTTAATCTTCATGACATAAAATGAAGCCAGTAGGTTCTAGTCAAAAATAATAACAGTCAATGTCAAGCCTGGGTTTGATCCAGGCTACATCATCTTCCATAGCCAGATTAGTGGGGCCACAGGGCACAAACTGGCTGTTAAGCCCCATTTAACCTCCCCTTTACAACTTGCTCTGTCTTCTACCTTTTTGGTAGTTTTCGGGCTGCTCTCGGGGCTGTGTCCAGCACTGTCAGTTGCAGTTGGGCTTCGCTGCGGTGCCTGGGGGTTGACGTATTTGGCCATGTAGACGTTATAGTCCAACAGCATCTTCTGCTTCAACCCTCCAGTAGGGCCACAGGAGAGTGCAGAGGGGGTCTCTCTGTGACGAGACTGAGACAGCTCCTCAAGGCTTCCGCGGCTGCTGCTCCTGCTGTCAGCCTCCAGGCCTCCTCCAGACTGGGTGCTGCTACTGCGGCTGTGGGAGGGCAAGAAGGCTAAAAGTGGAAAGGGGGGGGAGTGAAGAGTAAGGGGAAGTTAATGTGATACAAATGCAGCTAAAACATTTTCACATTAAGTCCAATCTATCCATCATATTTAACTTACATAACATATGCTCAAGACGTTGGTTAGTTCAACATACAAAATACTGACAATGAAACTATGAATCAGCATGCTTTACAGCTTTACACCAGATGGCACACAGCATCATCTCTCTGACTCATATTAGCACTCAACATCAATGCTATGTATATTCACAAAACAGCTTGATATTTATATCATCTTTCCAGTAATCCCGTTCACCCTGGACTGCCTTTATCAGTGTACCCACACAGGGCTAGTGTTTCCCTTTGAATTGGGCCTTATCCTTGCAGGCTAATATCCCACAGGAGAGACTGGTGCTATAATATGCTGCCTCAATGTGCATGTAATCCTGCTGACCCATTCACACTCATCTGTTCACTCAGTTGAGGGGATTGGCAGTCCCTAAGCTGAGGCTTATGCACAGATCTGATGGCTATGCAGTTACATACTCAAGAGAATGGCTATTCTGACTGTGGGAAGTGATGTGTCTTTCCGAATACAGTATGTGTGTGCAAAGGGTGGGAGAGACAGATAAACCCATCCACTTTACATGGTGTTTGTCTCTTTGTGTGTGACACTGAACAGGGCTCAGTCTAACACTCACCACTCTTGCAGATGCTGGGCAAACTGCCGCCTCTCCCCTCTGACTTCATCCGGGACGCCAGGAGAAATCTCCGGAACCACTCTTCTTTTTCCCGACCTGTCCTACCAAACAGGTAGATTGTCAGGTCCCCCCCTCCGGATGTTGGTCTTTTGGATTCCTCCGATGGTCCTGATGCTTCAGCTTTCTCAGATTTGTCCGTTCTTTCTAGCTTCTCACTCAGCCCTGTTAATTTGTCCTCCCCACCTTCGGGTCTTTCTCCCTGGGCCTTGGACATGAAGTCCTCCTGCTTGGCCAGCTCAATGCAAATGGGATACTTCTTGTTCCAAATTCTTTTCCTGGCCAAGCTTTGGGGCACAAGCTGGATCTATTGGGAGCATATGAAGCAGGTTCATACAGTCAAACACAAGAAGATCACATGTTCTTGCAGTAGGAAAATAGGGACAATCAAAAAATGTATTAACCCAACAGCACACAGAAATAATGAGTAGTACATGGCAGACTTGCCCCAGGGTGTGAGTGTTGGCAGCAACTGCACACTTGTAAAACAGTAAGAAAAGACAGAAAGGAACAATGTAGGCAGAAATATGTGTGCAAATGACACATCCATTATGTATTCATACTTGTCTAAACCAAAGGTCAATTTTGTTTGATCAGCAGTGTAAGAACCTGCTGTTTGTTTTGTTAATGATGAAAGTAGCTAGCGTAGCAGCAGTGTTGGAAAGGTTTCTTTTGAAATGTAACAGGTCATGAATTACTAGTTGCTCTGCAAAGAACTAAGTAAGTTATAAAACAGTTTTAATCACTTCATCAAAGTAATGTAATCAATTCGATTTGATTACTTTTTCTTTTTCTTTCTAACAAATGTTTGGGTTTTGAAACTTTATATTATATGACTGACAGCTGTATAATAACTGCCTGTAAATGTTTCCTCAGGTTTGATAATGCAGATTTCGATGGTGACAGCATTTTCAACCTGGTAAAGAGGCTTTATGCTGTAAAGTCATGTTAGAGCCCTTTTCTGGTTTTACAAAGACATTATTGTTAAATTTTCAGCACTGAAAGGGGTTCTTGTCCATCTGACAACATGATATGATTGACTGAACACAGACATGGCAGACTCAGGCTACCCCAGGCGGTGTGGATTGATATTATTAGCAGACAAGATGTGGTGCAAATCAAACAAGAGAACAATCAAAAAAATTGCCCAAAATTTTTCAGCATTACAGCGTTCCACAATATGTTGTAATGGTAAATGCTGTTCAGTTCACATTCATTCAAGCATAAATCCTTTAGCCTTTAACAGTACTAAAATATTAGCATCCCATTGTTATTTCGTTCTCTGGGGGTGTTTAAAACAATCAGAGCTTGACTGTGAATGCACGTTTGGGGGATGTTATTATGTGTAATCCAGCATCTATAAATGCAGTCAGGCAACATTCAAGACAGACTAAACATCACAATAATGATGGTGAAATGTCACTTTAGGGAGCCATTCGGTTCCAGGAGAAGGAGAATAGAGTCGTTTGTACACATGAGGACAACCATAATGACCCCTCTGCTCTGTGATACACTGACATTAGAAATGTGCTCTTACTGTCCTGCCTCCAGATATACTGAACCATCGAGTCAGCACACTGATACACAAGACACACAGTTGTTTGTCCAGGGTCAGCGACCTTTGAAGTTCACATGTTTACACACAGTATGTGACTGTGAGTAGCTTTGTCACTGAACATGAACTGTTGGCAAGCATGCACTCAGGCACAGCAAATATGAGGGGACGTGTGCTTGATGTCACTATCTGTTAAGCACACAAAAATGCTGGCGAGTGAATATGAGACACACACAATTAACACATTAACGTCCCAGAGACACATAACATCTCTTTTCCATTTGGCATTACCCACATGTACGCACAACCACCTCACCTTGCTGTCTGTCAGGTCATAGATCTTCTGGCTGATGTAGGTGACATCAGGTTTTGGTTCGTTGTGTGTGGCACGGCGGGATATGTTACGGTTGGGTTTGGACAGACGCAGGACGGAGCCCTCTAGACGGACGTAAACAGAGTGGGTCAGGGTGGCGTGGTACATCTCCGGGTCGTAGCTGTGGATTTCATTCATCCAGCCCTGACAGATTGATGGGGTGGAGAGGGGGAGACTTTTAATGTAATGAGACAATGACAGCACATTTACACACATCAGACTCTCAGTCAAACACTCGGGTTTGATGATTTCGTGATACGTGTTGTCTCAGTAGTTGAGTTTTCTTCAGGGTACTGCTGACTGTAAAAGGAAGGAAGACACGACAGCACCACAAAAGTGAAGCCAAAACATCCTGATTGCAACATGGTGTCTGGTTGCAGTGCAGCTCATGAATCCCCTGCCCTCTACATTTGTCAAAAGGGCAGGTGTTATTTTTTTTTCAGATAAGTTTGTTCTTAATTTGTTGGCTGTTTGATGTTGACAAAGGGTGTCTTACATCAGGATTGACAACTAACTATAACCCCAAATTTCAGTTCTGTCGCTGTATGACTAAAAACCAAAGCCCCTCTAGGCAAGTCCCTCCAATCAGCAGCCATCTTGGCAACGCCCCCCAGCTTTTATTATATCTGACAAGGCCCCTATCTAAATGAACAGAGACTTTTTGAAAAAAACCAAGGTTGAAAAGGTTGATTTTTTTTCTTTTAAATAATAAACTTCTACTTGCACGCACAAGGATTCACAACATCAAATTCTCATACAGCTCATTTCAGAGAACCAACACAATACTGTTTCTCAGTTTGTCTTTTGTATAGCATTTGATTGGATTTTAGAGAGAAGGGACTGAATATGTGTAATACAACTGTCATTGCTTCAAGCAGTTTCCTCCAGCTCCATCAGCTGATCACTACTGTGCAGACTGTGTCTCCAAATGACCACACCAGGCATATTTTAGCTTTATATTAACAGTGGGAGGAAGTGAAGATGTGTCATCTATCTTAACACAGTCAATGACTACTGCTTAGTTGATATTGGTATTTATTCTACATATATTTACTGTCTTGGTTACAAGCAGATACACCCACATACCAAAATGTTATGTTTTAATTTTCCTCTGTCAAATGTTTATGTACATATGTTGTTTGGGGGATGACAGAGGACAGCATCCCTCAACCTGTCAATGAAAATTCAAAGTCTCTAAGGTCAAAATGATATCTTTCAAAATTTAGCAAAAGGTAGGTAAGTGTGAGAAAAATAAACTGAACCTGCTGCTACATCAGTTGGGATATATTCTAATATTCTTTTACATAAACACATTTAAAAACATTTTACAAGGACCCATTAAATTTGGTTTTAACAGAAAAACTTAACTCTCAAGTTCTCCTTTTTTCCCCTTAAATTATGTAACAATGACAGCAGACAGCATCTTTGGATTCTCTGTATTGGACTTTCTTGTTTCCCATCCACCAACACACTAGCCAAGAAACTATATATCTGCGATTACATAATATCACGACAACAAACACTTTCAAGAACAACAGCGAGTTCTCTTGGTTTAATTTACTACTGTTAAAATATAAAAAAAATGTTTTGTGATACAAAAGATGATCTGCCAACTGTTGTCATCAATAAAAATCACTCTGTAAAATTATAATTCAATCAAGTATCAATATATTTCAAAACAAAATTCTTACTTAAACTTGCAGTGCCATAAAGTTTAACAAACAAAAGATAAAGTGAAGCATCTGAAACACTGCCTCTTTGATTATCATCAAAGCAAAGGAAAAGACGAAGAAATGAGTTTATCTTCACCGCTGTGACCCTGCACTCGTGTGCTCCAGGGTCCATCGTTCATGTGCGTGTATCATGTTCTGAACAACCGCAGAGATCCTCTTTTGGAACAGCTGTGCCCTCCAGTCACAACCCCCTCCTGTGCAACAGCTTGGTACCCACGAAGGCACACACACATACAAGTACACATACTTACATAACTCCCTCAAACTACTAAACATTTCTCTTCTAGGAGCTTCTACAACAGTGAGTGCGGTTAACTGAAAAAAAGGGGCTAAATGTGGTGGGTGCTCATTCATATGTTTGGTTGAAGCTAAGCTGTCACTGTCACTGGATAAAAAAGTGTAATGTAACCTCAATATGTTGCTGCTGGTCCCGATGAGGCAGTGACTTTCATTCTCATCTATAAACTCCCACCTCATCAGTCTCGAAGGAGGCTCTGAGAACAAAGCCAATGCAGTTGGAACAACAAGGGAAATTTCAGAGCTTTGATGGTGTGAAATGATGTTAAAACGATAGAGGGAGGAACATAAAAGCTCTTGTGGACAAGAATCCTACAGACAACACAATAAACAAAAGAAATTTGGCAGTCTGCATACTGTTTGGCTTTCTCACTTTGATTAGATTCTCAATGGCATTGACTAAATGCTGTTCTCTCCCATATATCATGCCAGTTCTATCAACTACATGTGTTAAACCTGCAGGGCTTATCGGGACTTAGGGCCATATACAACAAGGTCACTTGTGCATTCTCAGCATTGAAAGTTTTATGGTGCTCCAAAAACAAGAGAAGCAAGAACACCTGTTAAAAATCTAAAACAAAAAGTCTTTAATGAACAACAACATATTTTGAAGTCATATATAGCAACAGGCCGAAACATTCTGTGCTTTATCTCACCTTGAAGATTCCTGGTTCTCTGATATCAAGCTGGGCCACATTCCAACGATCTATCCTTCGCCTCCCTCTTCTCATCCCTATTGAGGAGCGTCGAGGAGAGGACAGCCAAAGGACCAGCAAGGCCAGCATGAACCCAGCTACTATCCCGTGCACCACCGCACACACATACGGTGGCACTGGAAGGACTAAATACCAGTACACCAACTGTGTCAGGAAGATGAGGCCAGTCACAGGCACAGTCTCAAACTCCTCCTCCATTTTCTCCTCCTCCTCTGTGTCAAGTTCACTACACAACCCAGTGCTACCAGTATGGGGCTGCCGGGACCCGGGGTGATCCCCATCTGGTGTTTCTGTATCGGTACATAACTCAAAGTCTTCACTGTACAGTTCACAGAAGTCCTCGTCTTCCTGTCGTGCTACCAGGGCCGACATGGAGCAACGGCCAAGAGTGAGAGAAGGAGACTTGGGAAAAGTGGATGAGGAGGCTGGTGCCAGGGATGGGAAGGAGAAAAATACAGAATCAGGGCCTTTGCCTGTAGGGGTTTCTTCCTCTTCTTCCCCTTCCACTCCTTCCTCCTCCTTGATGCTATAGTTGTTACTTTCTGCATGTCCATTCACTGCTGTCACTCCACTGAGCTCTGACGCACTGGCGGACAGCGATTTGGCACGATGAGTGGCACTTCCAACAGCCCCTACACCAGACTCATCCCCCATGATCTTACTGAACAGCTGCAGGGGGTCTGACATCACCTCTGATAGCCGCCGCTTGGTATCTTCTATCCTGGCCTCCACCTCTTGGACCTTGAAGAAAGACCTACCATCTGGGGACATGATGGGGGAGGATGGGGCTGTCTTGGAGTCTCCGCTTGTGTGTGTGACCGTGACAGGGCAGGAGGATAAGCGAGGCTGGGAGAACTGTTTGAAGAGCTGCATGTTGCGAGGTGGAGGCCGCTGGGATGGCTGCCCTTGCTGTTGCTGTGGTGGAGGGTGATGGAGATAATGATAAAGATGACCTTCCTGATGTTCAGCTTTTGAGGTGTCCGTGGAGAGAGACTTCACAAAAGATTTCATTAAATGACGGTGGCGTGCATGCGATGGTGTAACAGTGGTAGGTGCGGGAGGGGTTTCTCGAGACTCAACATCATTGGACAAAGACCTGACCAGGCTGAGAAAAGGTTTGGAGGAGGGCAATGCTGAAGACTTGCAAGGGGAGGAAGAAGTGGAGCTAGTGAGTGGAGGATTGACTGCTGGTCGATCAGAAGGCCAGGAGGAGCTGGCAGGAGGGTCGGAGCTAAGATGGGTGGAGGTGGGGATAATAGTCATGGCTGGAGAGGGCGAGTGTGGGTGAGGGAGTGAGGGCTCCACAGACAGGGTGGTGGAGGAAACAGGTAGCACAGCAGCTCCCGAGGAAGTCTCTACACCAGCAGATTCAAACAGCATCTCCTCTCTTGCCTCCAAGCCTGTGGCCACATCATTCCCTGAAGCTTCTAGACCATGAAATACCCCTGTGGCATCAAGCCCGGATTTATCTCCGGCAGGTACCCCGTAGAGCTCCTCTTCTTCGTCATCTTCCTCCTTCCCCAGAGCAGAGAAGTGGATGGTGATGGTGTCACGAGAGCGGGAGCGCTGCACCTGCAGCTTGGGTCCCGGGGCATGACGAGGGGGAGGAGTGTCAGCATGCTGGCCACTTCCCCTGCTGCTGCTGCCCTGACTGCTCATCACCACCCTGTACAGGGCTCACAGCCTGAGGGAGACAGACAGATACAGAAGCAAAACACTGTTAAAACAGCAACACTGAAACACTGGTACAAAACATTAGGACAAGAAAAGAAGGTTGGGAAATTTGAGTTCAAACGGTGAAAAAAGGTGAACGGCCTGACAGCTCTTTATTCATCCTAATGTGAGTAGACTGGACAGGTATGTCTGTGTTCCACAATCCATTAGCCCTCATTATGCAAGGCTGTAGTTGACAGACTGAGTCGCTCTCAGTCCTGGCCTTTCTCCGTCCTACCAGACACCTACTCACTCACTCATTCCCACCATGTCAACATAATTAATGGGTTACTTCATAACACGAGCCTTTGGGAGCAAAGCTGTAATGAAGCCCACTCTCCATGGGGGGCAGACTACAGCTGACTAAATAGTGTGAGTTAGTGAAGAGCAAGCAAAGGGTGGCTGGAAAAGCATCATTATTAGGTGTTAATTATTCAAAATTAACAGGGTTATTAAAAATCTATCTTTAGCTGATTATTTTGTTTACCTTGGGGCAGAACAACATGCTAAAAAACTCAGTATTGGCATATGGTGCAGTACTAGTACCATGCTAAGTTCAACCAAGGCTGAATATTGAATATTCACTGTCATTTTACTTCTGTTTGGTCTCCACCGGCTACTGAGGGAACTATCCGGTTCTTCAACCCAACAATGTTCAGCTGATAGTCACTTACTTGGTCTGTTACTGTTTCCTGTAAGCATGCTGTCCTTTTATCAGAGCTTTTTCATTGAGTGCTACTGATGGAAATGGTGATAACAAGAGCAGTGAGACTGAAGTAAAACAGTACAGTTGTGGACCATTATAACGACCAGAAAGATGCTAAAATGATGTTCATAACTGAGGGAACAGCAGAATTCAGTAAAAGCACAGCAAAATCCTTTTAATAACACATAATCATTTAATCGACTTTTAATATGAAAATATGAATTAGAATAACTCGAAACCAGTTAGACCACGTAACTGCTTGTTTCTTTTCATTGTTTTTTGTCATTCAGTCACCAAATATGTCTTCAGGATCTGTCTGTCATGCAATTTATTTAATTTGTGTTCTAACGGGATTCAAAAAAAATTTAAACATATAGACATAATACAACAAGCTCTACTTCTTCTAACCAGTCTTACCAATATGCAGACACAATGACACAACAAAGAAGCTGTTCAGCCTCAGTGATCACAGGAACAACGCGTCTATTGTATAGTCTCAACATAGCGGAACCAAAGTCATTCATCATGCAGTAATTTCACTGAATGAGGCCTCGACTTGTTATTGGGTTATTGTGCCTGTTTATTCTTCCACATCACATAGAGTCCATCATTCCTGGTTAGCATTATCAAACAGGCAGAGCAAATCAAGCACACGCATACATAGACACCCATGACAAGCACAAGAACGCTGATTGCACACACACACACACACACAAACACACACACACACACATAGTCACTCTGGCTTTCGGCTGGTTGATAAAAATGGCCTGTAATGGAAGAAGGAGGTCTGTCTGCATTTGACTGCATTTGTGAGAAAGCCCCAGCACCCCTTGGGGCTCTCTGGTTGGCACTGCTTCTCCAGAGATTGTATTTGTTGGGATGAAATAACAGAGCATTTGACTTTCCCAGCCAGCCATTTACTTGGCTGTGCTACAATGGGTTTTGTGTGTGTCATCTTGAGTATGTGTGTGTGTGTTACTTCTGCCATGGCTGTGCTGAGGGCAGATCGAATAAAAACAGTGAAAAAGAAAGACAAAAAAAAATGAGCAACAAAAAGGAGAAAGATGAAGAGCCTCAGGGGGTCTGTTGAGGCTGCAGACGACCTTTTGGAGACAAGCTTTTGAAGTGGAATTCACTTAAAGACAGCAGAAAGGCAGAGATGGAAAGAGAAAATGGGGATGATGAAACAGACAAGAGAAGAGTGACAGAGAGGAGAGGAGGGAGGAGACAAATGAGCGGGGAGACAGAGCCATGGAGATGGAAGTGGATTTTGTTTTCATCAAACCTTAAAGGACGGACTAAAACACTGTGGAGGTTGAGTGATCAGAAAGGAGAGGTTCCAAGTGTTCTGGGGTCATGTTTTAAAAGGGCACAACCAAAGGACAGCAGACACACAACATCTATTCCAAATCAGTCAGGTGAAGTATAAACTGTTTGCATACTTATGTAAGTCTACATGCAAACTAAGGCACAATTTCCACCTTTTAGATTCAAGGTAAATAAAGCAAAAAATCATATAGGGTTTAATAGTGCTATTTAAACCAATTTCTATGAGGTATATTTTATTGAGAACTTCTTTGTAAAATAAATTACTAATTTCTAATTTCAGTTTCTTAAATATGAGGACTTTCTACTCTCTTTTGTTTGATAGCTATAAAACAGTCTGTAAGACAAAACAAATTATTTAGGAGATATCTTTTGGGCTCTAGGAGGTTGTGACAGAAGTCTTTCACAACCTTTCAATGTTTTAATCGACTGAACCCATGGCTTTCAAAGTGTAGGCCCAGGTCGTCTGCCATGAAGCAGATCTGCTCCTGAAATTGTGCTAGCTAGCTAGCTAACCTGTTATCCTCAAGCCAGCTAGAGCTAACTCACAAAACAGATACATTTTTGAAAATGAAACACCTAAATAGCATAACAACTCACAAAAGCTCAATTTTAAAAAAATCTATAGAAAACTTCCTGCCAAGACCAGGCAAAAAAAGTGTTTTAGTGGGCTTCAAATGGAAAGGTTTGGGAACCCATGGACAAAACAATTACTTAGTAAATGACTGGCAGAATAAAACTGAAAACAACTATTGGTTACAATTCTAGGCGGACATTAAGCTATACACACATATTCTATGTTACATAATCTAAACATACATAAAATTTTATAATACTGCCATGAATTTGGCTCACACACAAAGGGATCAATGGGTTATGAGAGCTAAAACATAAATGACACACTGGCAACATGTCTTAGGCTTCTCAAGTTGGATAAATTGCCACCTGAACATTGTTTGCTGACACACCCACAGACTTAGTTGCTTTCTTTTATCAATGTGAGGCTGCCATTAAAATCTTGTATTTGTTTTAGCCGCCTCTGGATGAGGAGGAGATGAGAAGAGGAAGAGGAGAGAAGAGGAGAGAAGAGGAGAGAAGAGGAGGGTCTGGCATGAGGACAAGATTCATCCAATTAATCAAAGCAAGCATTGCCACTCTAATCAGCTAAAGCCAGCACCCTGGGAGGAGAGACAGGAGGGGAGGAAGGATAAAAGTTGGAGGGGGGTGATATAAGAGGATGAACAGACAGTAGAAAGAGAAAGGCGCTGCAAAGCAACCATAATTAAGAAAACTGCACAGAAAAACCTCTGCAGTGAACTACTTATAAATCAAAAAAAATGTTTTTGTTATATTAGATATCCACAAACTGTTACTATTCCTTATCCACAATATGTTATTCCTTCCCACACTAAATTGAAGTACTCAGACATAATTAAAATGTAGTGCATGTCTTCACAAGTGGGCACAGAAAGGTAAAAATAGAGAATGAGTGGTGACGAGGAGGGAGGTACAGAGTGGGTTTAGACAGAGTGATGGAGATGTATTTATGGCCAGTTTGTGCCGCCTTCAGCATCTCTCTTCTCCTAAATGAATGAACCACTGAAAACCACCAATTGACTCAGTTCTTTAAGAGCAAAAAAAGCGCTCTTAATTGATTTAATGCCTACTGCTGTGCTTCAAAACAAAACAGCATTTGGTACAGTTTCCTTTATTTTATGCTTGTTTCATTCCAGCTGATACACTGGGCCTGAAGCAGATTCATACAAGTCTACTCCTCAGTCTACCTCTCCTCTTTTTGACAGAGTAGCCTGGTCTCCCTCTCCTCTCTCTGCATTTGATGGATGGGTAGATACTTCAGGACTGTCATACACACTGACGAATATCAGGCCAAGAGGAAGCGTGTGGAGTGGGGGGTGAGGTGCTCTTTCTTCCCCTGTGAGGACCCATGGTCCTTACACAAGAGTCACAGGACACCAGGGAGCACAGACTGAGGTACACTTGACATTTAGAGATTAATACTAAAATACTATTCTTTAAAATGTCTTATCAAGTATGTAAGCATAGAAAAATCAAGATGCTGTTAATATGTCATGCTAAATACCTGCAAAAGAAGTCATAGTTGATGATTATAAATAAATTGTAAAGTTGGTATGTGAGATGTTGCATAAATCATAAGCCAGTCCTTAGTGAATAAGTTGAAATAAAGGCTTGTCTTTGAACAGTGGGAGCTAAAGATTAAAGCTACCAGGATGCTGCCAGTGGAGGACTTAATAATAGCATGTATGCCATGAGAGAGGAAGGTGAAAGGAATAGATGAACACTACCAAAATAATGCTGTCAAAATTGCCTTTTTTCCCAAGCAAACGCCATCTTGTTAAAGCATGATGACTCTGTTACCCACAATGCAGTCTGGCTGGCAACTGACTGGTCTTAGATCTTGAATGCGTTGTGCTAATAGTGGCTTAAGTGGCCTTGAGCTGCTTAATACACATTGTAAGAGATATTAAGATACATTATAGCTAGCAAATTTGACTATAGTTTAATGTACTTTTGAAATGATAGAAATACATTTTAATACCACTTTTTATCAGTAGTTTATCTATAAATGTAGCTGTTCTGGCATAATTATGATGTATTGTATTGTAAGCTTGGATCCAGGGGAGATACCAATTTTTTTTTTTTTGTGAGCTCCTCTGCTGAAAAAGTTTGGGAGCACCTGCTCTATACAACCTTCTTTTCCACATACCAAGTAGCACTCCCAAACACCTGGAAAGAGTCTTTACTGTGTAAAATCAGTTGAGGTATCCTTTAAAACGTCTACAGTCCTTTTTGCACAAAATGGCCATAATGTATCTGTTTATGTGGGAGTTACTTTAAGTCATGGATACATAACAACATCTCAACAGTTATTTTTACAGGTACTGAGGCTCTGAAAAACTCATTTTATAGCCTGAAGTCAATGTGTGAACAATAGGACAATGTGTGCTGAGCAAACTAAGATTATTTGCATGGTGTATGATATATTTTGTAGGTATTTCTGTTGAAATTTTGCTCACTGTGTTTGTTCAATTGAAAATTTCACCATTTGCCTACATCAGTTCATCCAAATCTGAGCCAAAATCTTGTCAGTGTTGCTACTCACTTGCACTTGATAAAAAAAATCCCAAACTACTGAATTCTTCTCTTTGAATAACAGTGTGTTAATGTGATTGGTTGCATCAGCAGGTGTCAAGGACAGGCTGACATGACCTCTGCTTAGGGATGTTAAGTTAGCGTACCAAATTCCTACAGAGAGAAAGATCAAACAGAGAAGTATAACAAGAAAAAAGAAATGAAGGCTGGTGTCTGGAGCATACTGAACGGATGACGGCATGAAAAATGGGGCAGGAGGAAACCGGAGAGCAAGTCAAGTAAAAAACAAGTCGGCGAGGCATTAAAAACTGGAGGATGACAGCAGGAAGATAGATTGGGTGAGACAGAGAGATGGGAGATGAACATGGGATGCACAGAGAGACAGAGAAGATGTGGGGGCAGTCGATTGATGCTAACAACCTAAAGACAAACAGAAGGGATGAGCTTCTTGGTCACATGATGATGTATGCAGCTGCTAATAATGAGCAGAGAGAACCTGAAGAAAGTAGAGAGGGAGAAATAGGACAAAAGACATAAAGGATGAGAAGGGGCGTTTGTCCTCCAGCACATTACAGAGTCACAAAACAGCAGAGAGCAGGTAAACACACCACACACCTTCTTTTCATGCTCCACTGCTCTCTCCAGGGAACACTGGTCCCAGTCATCACTAGCACCCTGGTTACATCACATGCACTGATGTAAACTTGCATTTACGAAGATGTTTTTTATCCATGTAGAAAAGAACGCAGCAAAGGAGTAAGGACAGGAAAAACGAAAAGAGGGAGATTTTCACTGTTGTTTCATCTGTTTTTTTTTAAATAAATTGATTACACAAGGCAGGAAAAAGACAAAGTGCACTTGAAGAGGACAAGCTCATCTCAGATGAAGAGATCCATCTTTGTATCATCCTCACAAGGCCTAACACAAGCCTAACTACACCTTTTTTTGCTTGTCACAGAGGGGAACTCTGACCTGACTCTGACAGCGAGAAAGAAACATAAGCAGTAGCTCTTAAATTAGCTTTGGGCGGGATTGTCGAGGTGTCGGTCCCATTAGGTCAAAGCTGGCTACTTAAAGGGCTCTCTCAAGGACAGGATGACGGAAAAAAGGGGTGAGCAGCATGGTGAGATAAAAGGGTAAAGAAAAAGGGAGAAAAGAGAAGGACAGAGCCTCAGGGGAGATGACTGACTTTTTAGGAAAAGAAGAAATATTGATGCAAGAACAAAGTTTTGGGCATGACTGCTCTTTTCACAGAATTATCTGCAACACACAAGCCAACACTTGTTCAGGTTTGATAAAAACTGCTTTTTTATCAAACAGCATATGACATAATTTTTATTCAATATTAAGGCTGCAACCTCTGACAACTTTCATTTACAGTTAAACTCGGGATTTAACAAAATTTGCTTTATTTTGACTGAATTTTGACTTTATTTTAATTTTTATTAAGGAGCATTTATTCTGACCTCTGTGGGAGAGACCAGTCAACGTCCTCTGAAGAACTTCCTGCAAATTTGGGCATGGTTTAGGTATGACCACCAGTAAGAGTTGTGTTTGAAAAAAAAGATAATTGACTAATGCAAACTCATAGCTTGAAGCCTAAAAAGATGGATTTGCAAGATCAGGTGATCACATGATCTTAAAAACTCAGCTGCTTAGCCAGCTAAGATGTGGAAGACATTCATAGTATCACATGATCTCTTTTTTTGGCAAATATGGTAAATAATTAGTGGTGTGATTTTTATTTTACAAATTACAGACATAGCAGCATTTCTTGGGATCAAGATCATAGACAACCTCCACAATTACTGCAAATTACTAGATTTTCTAGGTAACACAAGTCCCACATGAAAAAGGCTTCCAATATTTTTTGTTTATAAAAATGCTGCCAATTTATTCTGTGTTGGCTCAATAGCCAGTTGAGTCAACACATTACTAAAATCACAAAATATTTATGTAAATCAATTTTTTTTAGAATTTATAAAGATTTCTGTGAAACAGTATTTATGACATAAAAACCTATTGTGACACACTTCTTAACTGTATTTCAGTAGATTTAAGTCTCTGTTGTTAAACATCTTTGGCCTGCGGTAAAGAATCATTCATATGATACATCAAATTAAGAATAATACACAAATATGACTCCACAGCAGTCTTTACAGACTGTTTTGATGTAACAGTTCCAGTGGGGGACCACTATCATGTTGACAGTGAACAACACCGACTGCCTGATACTAAATATTAACATGTGGTGTGTCAATTTGTCTGTTAGATGAATACATTTGCATAACAACAACACATATCCATAGGTAAACACAGTAACTGGGCACACAGCCGCTTCAGGGTCTGAGCACATGGACCAGCAGCAGTAGAGGAAACTCTGAGTAGAGGTCTACGAGTTAGCATCACCGCTCTGAATCACGCAGCCGTCTCTTAATGAAAGGAGGAGAGGGAACAAAACAACAATAACACATAACATAGCAGTCACGCAGCCACGCTGGATCAAACCGGTTTCCTTTACCTCTCCCCCTCTCTCTCTCTCTCTCCCTAACCCAGAATCCGCCATCAGCACGTCAAACATCAAACATCAAACCTCGCCATGCAGATCATTGGGTGGTTGCCATGCCAACAGTGAAGCTTTCATCTTGTTCTGTACTTTTCCCCTGCACCTTTATTTTGGCTGGGAAGCTCCTCCTCATTGTGTAACCTTGGTCTCTGATGAGCGTGTGGACTGTTTGTTAACACAAGATCTTTAGTGAGAGTTCTCAGTCTGTGTGTGCGTTCGTGTTTGAGTGTGAAACGCGTAGGCACTGTACCAAAGCACAAAAAAAGAACAGAAAAGGCTTCAGTTTACCTCTTTGAGATGAGTGAAAGACAGAGAAAGGGTGTGTTTGTACATCACTTAGCGGTATCAGAGAGCATCCTCTCAAAGATGAAAGAGCGCCTGATCAATTAATAACCTCTAATTACGGTTGTCAACATCAATACACTTTCTCCTGACAACTTCAGCTGTTGATGCTGATGTTCTCTGCGAGCTTTGAGAGATAATTGTGCTGGTTGTCATCATTACAAGCTGCTGATTTGCTCAAGCAGTGCCATATGGGTTTTAATGCTCCACTTCGATAAATATCGATGTCTGGCACCGCCT
Source organism: Acanthurus lineatus (assembly GCA_029814665.1). Taxonomy (NCBI): domain Eukaryota; kingdom Metazoa; phylum Chordata; class Actinopteri; order Acanthuriformes; family Acanthuridae; genus Acanthurus; species Acanthurus lineatus. The sequence continues at coordinate 11,674,333 of JAPZDV010000009.1, read as the reverse complement.
AACCCGATTTGACAGTTTAGAGATCAAAAGGTGGATGAATGCGCAATTCTGACTGAACACACACAAACACACAAGCATCAAAATACATTAAGAAATGTATAATCTCTGTAAAAGCCGCTTGACAGCCCACAAACAGCCAGAGGGTTTGGTTTTAGTCATAATCCACCCAATTACATGATGACTGAAGTGATGGAAGGGGGGAGATGAGGGGGTCAAAGACAGAGAATGATGGAAAAACATCAACTGTGAGTGTATTTACAGACAAAGACTAATTTAGAAACACTGTAATGCTTTTATCCTGTATGACTACCAAGAATAAGTGACCCATTTTATTTTTAGTGACGCTGTTTAAAAAAAATTGTCAGTGTATGGAATCTGTGGTTAATGAGAGAGAAGAATCTTAGAATATCTGAAATTTGTGTTCACTGATCCCTGTGTAAAAACACAGTGTCAGAATAAAAAACCCTTTATATCATTTACCATTTATGTTTGCACATTCACTCCTCCTCTCTTCCTATTCTACCCCCTGCTAGACTTAGACAAGCAGCGCTGCCGGCCAGAACGACATCATTAGAAAATTCTAGGCCACTGAAAGCATCTCAAAATATCTAATCCATCCATCCCCCACCCCCTGTTTTTGACAGTGATGTGCCACACAATAGAGGCATAAGCACCGAGACTGAGCAGAATTAGCATATTAGTTACATGATCACACAAAGTCAGCAGTGCTGGTGGAAAGTGAGAGCCACTTCACAGTTTTTTGAACTGTCAGTGACAGTCAGAAAAACACCCTTGAATCCACCTGTAGGAGCTAAGAGTCCCACTTACAGTTAAAAACTTAATAAAATTGACTGTCACTTTTGGTTTTGTAAGGGTGAAGTGCAGGCATTTATCTGTTAAGTTTGATTTCATTGCATTCAACTCAAACGCTACATTTAACTTGTTTGCATTCTGAGTGCAGTGTGTGCATATCAAGTGTGTATTCAGTGCGTATCGTTGTTAGATCTATGTGTGTGATCCCACTTCCTCCTTTGTCTCTAACGTTAACTTCCTGTTTGGGGAGATAGTTGCAATAAGAGGAAAGCACCACCCATCACTTTCTACCTCCCTCTCTTTAGTGTAGGAACAAACAGATATTATCAGTGTGCTTTTATTTAATTCATATTTTGGTGAATAATGGGTCAATTAGTGCACAGACACATGCACACACACCCACACACACAAATGCAACCATGGCAGAAGCCATTATCTGTGACACTTGGCTGCTTGTCACAGCAACAGGTGCTGATGGCTGCTACACAAGCCTTTCCATTTAAACGGTTAGTATTGAGTAGGTTGATGTGTATGTACAATAAATGTGTGGATGCGTTAATGTTTGTGTGTAAGTATGTGCATATATGTGTGTGTGTGTGTGTCCTTCCATGTCAGCAATACTACTGCATGTCTGTTGTCTTGCAAAGATAATCTACAAGAACAATCACACTTTTTGCAGCACTCAACAACACGTTTGCAGTATTTTCTTCACCACAACAACTGACCACAGACACACTGCATGGCCAGAAGCTTGTGAAAACCCATAAGTGATGGCCCAACAAGTGATGTCTGAAACCTGGCCGCAGGAATGTGCTCCAATTCAGCCACAGTAGAATCAATGAGGTCATGCTCTGGTGTTGGGCAAAAGGGCCTAGTTTGCAGATGTTGGATGGGTTTGAGTTCAGGTCTCTGTGCAGGTCAGTCTTTGACACCTAACCACCATGTTTTGTGCGGGGGGATTCGATCATGTTAAAACAGAAATGGGCTGGAAGCACATGGTTGTCTAAAATATTTATTATGTGCTGCAGAATGGAGATTGGATGCCACATTGGAACTGAAGATAAAGGTATAGAAGGTATAGAAATATTAGAGTCTACATACTTTTGGCAACAGTGCACCTCCATTCCAGTCCAGCATTAGATTTAAAAGCATCCTTAAGGACTAACCAACTGCCTGGTAAAGAAATTTTTAAATGAAAGTAAAAGTGCTGCAAAATAACAGCTCATATTGATTTTATGAGGAGAAGTTGAGGTCTGACGACAATGAAGTGAAACATCCACACAAATTTTATCAGGAACAACATACACATTCCATTTACTAATCTAACTCTGTTCTACTCTGTTCTCCTTCCTCCCAGGTATTCACACATACATTGGTTTATCAGTCTCAGTTGTACAGTTGTACCAGTTGTTATATTACCTGAGTAGCAGGAATACTCCTGGTAAATACTATTGTAGAATTCTAATATGAAGTAGGCTACAAGTACAGTACAGACAGTATTCAAAGCATTGGATATGCCACCATTATTTCTTATCTCCTGCTGATAGTACAGCATCACTGTATTTATTCACGTATATGACTTTGAATAATAAAATACACCATTATCAGGTCATCATTTTCTATTTCAATTACATTATTCCAATACATTTTTTAATCTAACTGACCTCACTCCCTAAAATCTCCACTAGAATAAAATAACTGCACCACCACATATGCACACTAACCTGACCTTGACCAGCATAGAGTGGGTCCATGTGGGCTTAATATTAACAAATCCCCACCACTGACACACTGGTGCGAAACACAAAGAGGGGAATGTCAGGGTCGACCACTGACTCAAGCAAGATGCCTTCAAGCTAAATTATTATAATCCTTATCAACTTGAAAGTTTAAAATCATGCAGCACAGCACAGACTTTGGTATAAACACAGATGCATGTGATCTTCAGCTTTACTTTTTAAACATACACAAAGATTGTATTTTTGGCCTTTCTGTGAATATCCAGTGTACCATCAGCCCCTCTTTTTTGTCCACAAACCATGGCTTGCTCAAGTGGTTCAGCTGCCACAGTTTGCCCTTGCCCTCACAGCAATTTGTCTAATTAAGCTTAAGACAGAGCATTCCTTTAGATTTACTGACAAAAAAGTCTCCATTTTGACTACAAACACACCAACATCAGTGTGGGACACAGATGCCAGCGTAAGGAATCAAAGTCATAAATGCAGCAAGTGAAAATGCAGGGAGACACAATCAAGTGACACAGAGAGTAGCTGTTCAAGGCCATGGATCAATTCCAGCACTGCCACCTCCTCCACTAACACAAACACACAAACACACACACACATACACAAGGTCAAAGGAGCAGCAGTCTTACCTTGAGATTTTAGAGGCATTCAATCTCCTCTTGCAACACAGCCTGCACTGACAGACTGAACACCACAGTCATGGATCATGGTGCTGACATGCCTGCAAACACAAAAACAGGAAGATACATTAGTTTAACGGGTAAAAACATGGGAAAATAACAGCTTATACTGATGTTGTGAACTTGTGTCTTGCATCAGACTTCATGACTTGTACGGCCACAACTTCAGATTTGAGTGTTAGATAAGGGTGAGTGTTGGGTGTCATGCAACATTTTACATTTACTTCTACAGAATATGTATTTTAACAGTTTTTAACATATGTGCATACACACCTGTATAAGCAACCACTTCACAGCTTTTCTAATAAACCAGTTCACATGGGGACACTTGACAGAAACTCTCTCTGAATTATCTTATGAGTGATCTCACACAAGCCTACAGTGATCTCTCCCTGGAATAAAGGGTTGTTGTAATTAAGTGGTACAGAGATGAAAGTCTGAGAGATCAATTTCTCATATGGCTGTGATGCTGTGGGCCTGCTTCTAAAAGGAGAACCATGAAGAGAGGACTGAGCAGCTCACGTAAACCTGCACAGTTCACAGCAGGCTCCATGAACAGCACCACCTCTTATAATAAACCCATGTCAGGAGGCTGTAATATGCAGCAAGATCCAAACACTGTGAGGCTTTTAAATCTAGAACAGCCACAAAATTGTGCTTTAATAGGGAAATACAACCACAGTACACTGGCTATGCTGTAGCATCCTGACAGCTATGCGTTGGCTGTCAAAGCAATGAAACATTTCTGCTTATGCGTTTCTACTCTACTCAGACTAACAATCTAATCCAAAATATTTGAAGATCTGTCTCCTCTTGCTGCATCCGCCCCTTTGTCCTCCTCCCATCTTTCGCTCTGCACTGGTTTGTGTCTGAGTAAAGCCGGACCGTAATTTATCCGTGGTGCCAACAGCTGATTCTCAAAGCAAACTGACATGGAAAAAAAGCAAACGTACCTTTCATTTTTACCGTAGTTAATGCATCTTCATGCGCAGGCCACTGGTTCGCTCCACATCCAGGCTTTGGATCTGCGTAATGCGATGAGGATCCCTGAGCGGAACGCGTTTTATCGCAGCCTGCGGAGCGACGGAGGTACGGCGGGCTGCCGAGGGGCTGGCTGGCTGGCTGGCTGGCTGGCTGGCTGGCTGGCTGGCTGGCTGGCCTGTCTGTCCACTCAGCGAGTCCGAGCGCAGACAGCGCCACAGTGATCGAACCTGATCCCCGGCACTGCTCTGCACGCCCAAAATGCACGAGCTCTCTATGGGCGTGTATTGATTTTTGGTGGAAGGGAGATGGTCAGCGCCACACCCCCTCCTCACCATATAAATAATATGTGCACCCACTGATCCCACCGTCGGCACTCTGGTAATTCATATTTTATTGTGTTGCAGCAGGAGCGCGTGAATTGCGTCACGGCGTTGCAGTATGTCTAAAAGACGTGGATCCCCCTCCACAAACACAACAGACCTGACTGTTTTTGATAAAGGCTTCAACCAGACAAGTGGTAAGCTTGTGAAAACAAAATAGCTCAAAATAGATGAAATATTTATCCTTTTCAAATAGCGCCGTGTGTTTTTTATTTACCTATATGTTTGTTTTTGTTTGATAAAAACTAAAAAACGTAACCCTGGATCTGATCCACCAGGTGAACAGTATTTCTGGTGGCCGGCAGAACATCTGAATTGCCACTCGTTTAATCTGATTATATTCGCTTGGACAGGCTGCCACCTACCGGGCTGACGTCATTACGTCAGGCCAAACTGTCCACGTGAGTCTCGCATCTCCGCTTAGAGCACGGGGGGGGGGGTCAGTGCGCAGCCGCTTTCTCTCTCAAACTTGATATCACTTATAAAATACAATTTACAGATCTTGAGTTTTGATTCATCTTTAAATGCTGATCAATGCCTCTGATCATAAGTTCCCTTTGAGTGACGAAGGGGTCCATCTAGTGGATGCTTTGGTAATAGCTAGATCTAAGTCTCACAGAATACTTAAAATTTTCCCAAATAAATCAGAAGTATATTTTTTCTTTTTCTTAATTTTGTTCTTAATCTAAACCACACTGTTTTCACTGATTATAAAAAGTGCTGTAGATAAAAATAATTAGCAGCCTAAAATACAAATATAATTTTAAATCAATATATTTTGAGATAGATGGTCCATTATTAGACAAAAAAGAGTATTAAAATCTGTAATCTGAATAGTAACTGGTAACTTAAGCTTACCTTAAAGTTTAGGAGAGTGTAAAGAAAAATTTCTCCATACATTATGTGTTCTGTAAGACAAAAAAAATCAGCATTTATGATATTTTGATTAATGCTTTAATCTAAATTTAAGCAGTTCTAACTGCAACTTGTGCGTACAACTACATACAAATACATATTGTATCATAATCAATTAACAAATTTGGTTGCTGAATTAAATCTGTTGTTTGTAGTTGAAGTCTATGGTTTCTGCCAGGCACAGGACTCTGCTCATGCACTAGTAACATGGTTTAGCGGCACCACCCTCAGGCCATAGTGAGTTATGCTTTACAGAGAAAACCAAGGAGGGTTTTTTTTTTTTGCAATTAAAGACTATAAAGAGATTCCAGTGTTGGATCAAGAGAAACCCATGAATTTTCACAGTTCCTTGTATTTTCTGTATGTGTCTGACCTGTGTGTTGCTCATCTGCTGATGCTTCACAGTGGAAGCAAGCTGTTTTCCTGATGTCCATCAGCTTCCCAACACTGATGTGAAAAAGACTTTCTATACATTCCTCACAGTGGACATGTGCTCCACCTTGTGGAAAAACAAGAATCCCATTAAAACAAATTACACAAAATTACAATATTACAGTAAAAATACAAATTATAATATGTTGGAGCAGACTTGTGTTTCATAGTCTTGTGCTTGTGAGTGTGCATATTTTTTTACTTTTTTCAAGTATTAATGGGGTATTTTAAATACTGATAACAGGATAAACAAGGAAGATGGATGAAGCAAAGGCTCCCAGCCAGACTTACTAGGAGATCTAATAATTGTAATAATACCTGATAATACCTAATAATGGTAGCAATGACACAAGTAATGAGGAGCTGGTAAAGACCTTCTCAAACCTCCATTTTAAAAAATTAAAGTCAAATATAAATTGCATTTTATAGATGTACAGAAATTTGTGTTCATGCACAAATAGATATGTATAGTCTACATGCTCATACTACCCATGCATTACCCCGGTGTTGTGTTTCAACTGAATTTCAAAGGTCATTCTTTACCTTGGAAACAGCATTTGACTATTTATTTATTTTTTATTTTAATGACAAACTTTTCTGTTGATGAAGGCTCAGTCATATGATCAAACACTCCAGGGCAGCCTGTGAAAAGACCTTGTGGGGATTGTTTTCATAACCACTTCATCAAAGGTCAAGGTTTGAGCCTCAGATTCACAGTCAGTGAGTCATTAAAGGGCTTAAAGAGAGGAAATTTTGACATTTATAAAGTCATGATAATTGGGCAAATCCCATGTGGGATGGTATAATTATAACCTCAGAACACTTCTTAAATGGACCCTGTGACAGTTTTTGCATTTGGCAATTTGTTTTTTCTTTTTAATCTTTAAGAGAGATTTACGTTCTGTAATATTTTTAGAAAAATACTATAAATTGCCTTTTGTCAGGAACATGGATTGCAGTTTTCTAGGGATGTCTATGTGCTAGGTACATCTTTATTCATGTGTTGTATTCGTTGACATGGACTCAAAGTGTAAAAAAAGGGGAGGAAATAAAGAAAAAGAAACAAAAATGGGTCAATTATCACTTATATAACAGGGGCTCGGCCTTTAGTAAGGTTTCAGTAGCTCCCTCTACCTCTCAAAGTTATTTAACAGTATGACTCACATCAAAGCACTCAGGACCCCTGCTGCTAAACTCAAAGGCCAGACAGCCCATCTCCACTCTGACGCTCTAATAACCGTCCCTTTATGAAGTTCATAAAAAACCACTCCTCAGTAGATCACTGCAGATGGTGGGCCAGACTAATAGCTGGAACAGTAGCACCGACCGCCACCTTGCCTGGACTCCTTTGAACTGAATCGTACGCAGATTGAACAGGGGGGCAACCATATGCATGTTTCTGTGTGAATTTGAAAGGACTCGGTCTCTTAGTGTATATGTGTATGTGCGTGTGCGTGTGTGTGTGTGTGTGTGTGTGTGTACTTGTGGGTCCTCGTCCTTATCCTGTCACAGCAGGGGAGAGACATGAAAGCCTTTCTACAGCGTTTGGTAATTGCGAAGACCTCCGTTCTGCCTAAACAGCATAAGAGATGACAACCTCATCAGGACACAGTCGAATCTACACACACACACACACACACACACAAACACAAGTTGTACAGATGGGCGCACACCTTTGGGGCAGCTGACCAATCAATAGTCTTGACTGTGTAAAAGTACACAGAAAAGTGTACAGGGTGCTTTTTCTTTTCCACACAGGCCTGTCTTTGTTGTGTGTAACCTTTTGATCTAAATGAGAAAAAAGGGGGGGCTTAGGTAGGCCAATGTGTTTGAGAGGGAGGTTATGCTAAAAGGGGTAGAGGGGGGTGAGTTGCCACCTTTTCATCTTACCTCTGCTCTGTTCTTATAACGAATGTCAACGCTGATAACAAAGCCTCATTTGCATATCATAATCCCCATCTCTCGACCTTCTGATCAGGTGAACTTGGAAGCACGGCTGTGTTCTTTCAAAAAGAGAAAAAGATAGAGAGCAAGGGAGGAAAAAACTCTGTTCACTTTGAAAGCTGTTTGAAGTTCTCTGCCAGAGTTCAAATAACACTAAAACATGTGCATGGCATTGAGTGGCTGATTTGTATTAAAAAGAAGAAAGGCGGAGGGATGGAGGGATGAAAGGAGGTCAGGGAGGGGAGACTGAGTGAAGTTTCTGGAGCTCATAAGGCCAAAATCCTCAGGATCTCATGTCACAGAGAAGCAGACCCTCATGCATTCAATTTTTCAACTTAAACATGATGTGAGTCTGGCTTGGACAAAATTATGTTATTTTGTTATTCAAACTTTGTTTTAATGTTGTATTTAAATCTTGAATGGCAGGGATTGGCAGTTGAAAAGTAATCTCATGTTATTGTGATCACCACAGCAGCTTTTTTTCCCTTTTTTTTTCCCATTCAGACTTCACACTGACAAACAGCTGAGCAAAACTCCACCGCCAAGCTTCAAAGGGTCTGCTGCTGGGTGATGGCTGGGCAAGTGAAAGAGGCGTGGACTTATGGGACGGCTTACTGCAGAGGTCAAGGTGTATGTCTGCGTGTGTGTATGGTGTTATTAGCAACCCTGCATGTCATAGCAACAGATCCAAAGGTCACGGACCACCCCAACTGTGTGTTCACACACTTCATCATCTACTGCCGCACTGATCAATGGTGACTGGACTGTTCATGCAGGACAGAAGGTTTGGACAGCTACCAACATGCTACGTTTCTGCCTTGTCTCTGTCAGATATTCCTTCTTGGCTTAAACACAGTGTTCTCAGCGGCCTACGGTTTCTGAAACCCGGTTGTGAAGACCAGACGTCCTTTCCCATGAGTGAAGAGGGCCTCCAGCAGAGATGCTTCAACTCCTCCACATTCTCATAGTCCTTCGTTTGGCCGGAGTTGTAAAGCTGGGCCCTGGGAGTCGCCCGCCTCCGCTCTGATCCACTCAGCCCAGCTCTGCAGCAGAGGCTGTCCTGCCAGCTCCTTTATCCCAGCTACCGCACACCCAGGGCGGGCAAAGCCAGACTGACAGTCCCCCGCTGCCTCCAGAGCCTCCGTCTCATTTCCCCCTGTAGCTGCCCACCACCCCTCTCAGCTTTTCAATCTTCGAAGCAATTAGGAGGAGATCCCTTTCTTTTGTCGTCTATCCGTGGAAAGAAGAAAAGCGAGAGAATGAGAAAAAAAGATGAAGGAGGGCCAAGTTGTGGTGGTGGTGGAGCTCAGGCCTAGCCAGGAGCCACTTGTGAAGCCCTGGGTATTAGGACTCACATGGTTTGTTTGGAAAGGCTTCTCCAGGGGCCAAAGTGGGATTACGTTGCAGATTGCAAGTTCCCATGGAAGGGGCCTATACCAGTGAGGGCTTTGGTGGGTGGGTTTCAGGTTGGGGGCCATAGAAGAGGTCTTTATGAGTTTGGGGTCTGTCTGAATGGAAAGGGCCAACTCCCAGCATGCTAGCCCTCCATATTAGATGGACACAGAGAGGCTATTGAAGTTACTCAGACATCCCCCCTTTATTTCTATCCTTTTCTCTCCCTCTCTCTCTACTCTTGAAGGCTTAGCTGTTTGCCAGTCAAGAAGGGAGTTAAAGACTGTTATGGTGGTTGAAATGATTCTTGTGTTCATTTCTGAGATGGAAATACAAGCTAGGATTTTGAGCAAACATACTATGATATGACTGTTTGAGCACAGTGTCTAACATTAAAGTTCTTCCACATTTATTGTGTGAATCTAGGATTACCTTTGATAAAGTCAATAATGCCAGTTCCAAAAGATTTAAAAATCAATTACCTAACAGCGATACATGTAAGTTTTCAAATGTGGAAATTTTTATCACAATTAAGTATTTTGTGCATTTTTTATAAAAGCCAACATTTGACAGGATTTCAACTGAAATGATCAGATAAAAGAACCCTCAAAGGAAAAAAGAACAACACACAATCATACCAACAGAGAAACAGGGTATAAAAGGACCTGAGGGACCCTGGTGAGGCCTCTGAAGCTACTCCATACTGATTTATTTTCTAATGCGTGATCAGATGCTGAAGACTATTAGTTAAATTTGTCAAGGAAAATGGCAGAACTGCAACAGAGAACCTCTAACATAGCAATTTTTGAAAAACAAACAAACAACAACAACACTCAACTTCAGTGCTAAAGTTCTATGTTTAGAACTTAGATGACCAAATCCAGGAAATGGGGTGTGCAAGACACACACCTCTATAACAAAACCTTTATCTGTGGCAGTCATGAAGTCACAATCCTGTGCTAAAGGACACATCCAACTTGGTGGCTGATTGTGTTGATATTTCAAGATATAATACAAAAAATATACAAATACATAAACCATAAAGTACATGTCAAAATAGCAATGTCACCCATAAAAAAGGCATTCAGTTTACCAACATCCACTTTAGTCTGAGTCTGTGTAGCAACTCTAATGATTTCTGTGTAATGTATGGTTTGAACTTGAAGATCTCTCTTTGTTGAAGTTTTTGCTCTCAGTTTTTGGTGTGGGAAAAACTGCATTAAGTCTGGCACATTTGCTATGTGAACTCACCATCATTAACACATCCACCAAGACAAACTTTTCTATTTATCCAGTCATACACAGTTGTTCGGTTTAATATTACCTGCACAGTCAGACCTCGTGGCTGACATTATCTAACAAACAACTAAACTCTACATTCTAGGTAGATTAAATGCGAAAGATGACTTAAAAAAGGTCAGAAAACCATAAACAGGGTGGGCTTAAAAAAATACAATTATTTTTTTAAGCTCTTTTTTAACATTGTGAAATTAGTATATTGGGCCCTCTGTGGAGGCACCTACCATCACCCTCTAGTGTTGAGATTTTGATACTACAAAATGTTGCTAGGACTAACTAACAGTTTCATGACTGGATCTTCTCTAAAACACAAGCTGAATTTTCAAACACACAGGCAATATAAAGGAATGTGACAAAGTAGATTTACTAAAGTACTGTACTTAAGTACAAATTTGACATACTTGTACTTTACTTGAGTATTTTAACTCACTCTTGCTTTATACTGCCACTCTAGTAACAAAGCTGTTTTTTAAGGGACAACCTCTGCACAGATACAGGTCAGTATAGTCAGAGGCCTGATATTTTAGAGGACATAAGAAAGTGTAAGACATAGGTAAGAGACCTGAATACTTCTTCTATCACTTCATACAGGTATAATTTTGAATAAATAACATTTGGGTTGGGCTGTATAATTGAAAGTGCAGAAAATAGAATAAATAATGGTATAAAAATCAAAGGCTACAATTAGCTAATCAAAAGGCTTAAAGATGAAAACAGACAAGATGATGATCTAATACACTGACATTCTGATTTTGCTAATGATCTGCTGTACTCTACACATTAAGCCTAGAGCTGCTTCAGTGTAATTATAATCATAGCTTAAGAGAGCAAAACAGCTTCAGTGCAAAATGAAAAACCCTCATGAAATTATGATGAGAACTTTCATTTCACTTAACCTGACTCAATACTCTTGGTTTATCTAAGAAATGCTTGAGCTCAGGCTGAGTGTGTGAATCCCTTTTCACCACATTTATGGATCAGAATCATTACTCTCAACTCCAGATGTCTTTCAAACCTTACTCTTGTCTTCAACCTGCCCTTCAATCTCTTCTGTCACCTCCAGACCACCCCCCCAAACCCTCCAGAACCCTATCAGTCTCTGTCTGCAGACCAAACAGCATCTCTCCTCCTCTATTCTCCCCCAACCCCCCTCCAGCTATATCCCTTTGAGCTGTGCCGCCGCTATGCATAAATACATAAATCTGGTGTCAGTGTATGCATGTGTGTGTGTGTGCTTGTGTGCTTGTGTGGTGGGGGATGTCGACATATAGACGACGGGCCGGCAACCCCACAGGCAGACCCTCTTTCATGTGTCAGCAGATCACAGACGCTCAGTGTTTACACACCAGACTCATCGAGACACACAACCAGACCCCTCCCAAGTGTACCCCCAGAAACCTGTCACCCCGGCTGGGGGAGCTCAGGGACAAAGGCTGGGAGTCAACCTGGAGGTGGTGGTGCCAGACCGGCTCTCAGATCTGACTGACTGCCGTAGACCTGATGGTAGATACGACCAGAGGTCAGAGGTCAAAGGAGCCATAAAAACAAAAGTCAGCTGACCTTTTCCAGTTTGGCTCCATCTTCAGCGGCCATGGAAAAGCATTGTGACTCCAGTGCCAACATGTGAATACATGGCAAAGGCTTATGTTTCATATGACTCCCACTTTCAGAATTACAAACTTCTCGGTGCATCACGAGAGAAACAAGTACTAATTACAGATGGTTATGAGTGCGGTGGTTACTTTTGAAATGAGTTTTAAAATGTTGTCAACTTTGACTACTTTCACACATAAAAGGTGTATCTCTCCATCAGGGCATTCAAAAGTGACGACCGAGAAAACAAGAGGAAAAGATCAAATCAAATCACAACAGCGTGAAGATAACATCTCCACAGATTCATCTTTGCTTTCCATAAAACAGCTGAATTCAACTTAAAGTGCTGCGATAACAACCGTGAATCCTTTTCTTCCGTCCTGAAGAAAAAAAAAGTTATAAAAAAAGAACGAGACTAAAAGAAAAGAGCTGAAAACAACAAAGCTAAAGGAAGCATTTTATCCTGCTGTGTTAAATTGGGTGTGACTATGAACGATTCGGAGGCCCTGAATAGGATGAGAAAATACACCCACACACACATACACACACACATACACACACAACAAAAACAAATTAACATCTAAAATGCTTCTGCTCGTTTCAACTGTTCACTTCAAACCATCATCAGGCCTCTAATGGGGGCCAAGTTCAAAGCTCCACTAGACTCCTGCTGCTTTGCTGAGATGGAGGAACAACACTTCCATCTCCCTCTCCCTCCCTGTGTTTGTTTATCCTTTGCTTTGCTCTCCTTCCACCCTCTTCTTCCCTACTTCGTTCTCTCTTTCTCTGCTTCCCTTCTTCATTTTTCTTTCACAAGACCCCCCTCTTTATTTAGCAACAACTTCTCTTCTTTTTCATCGCCTTGTCTTCTGCTCTTGCGCTGTCTCCTTCTCTTTCTTTCTTTTTTTTTCAATATTTGATTCCGCGGTACACTTCGCTCTCTTCTGTTTCTTGGGTTCTCCCTCTTTGTATCTCAATCCAGCTTTCATCACATATGCCAGTCTTTCAAATATGACAGACATTGATCAGCACGCAGTAGCAGGGGATGCTGTCCTGTTGCAAGTTTGTTCAAAAAGCCCACATCTAACCCTGGATACCCAAACAGAGCCTTGAACAGCAAGCTCTCAAAAGAGAAACACTGGTCCGAGATAGACAGTTGCTCTGCACTGCCCTGCAGATATCTGCCAGGATCAAAAATCCTTCCCGTCTACCCCTCTTTTTCTCCTCTTGCCTCTTTCTCCCCTTCTCCCCCCTTTTCTCTTTCAAAGATGGCACTTCCACAAATGTTTAACTCCAGCTATCTGCTCATTAAGAGGTCTTCAAAGCCTTCCATTGATGTAAAAGCATCCATTTGAATTTGTAATCACCCTTTGCTGTATAGCTGCTGCGCTCAGCGTAATTTCCCCCGGATTTTCTGATAGCCGGCTCAAAGAGCGAACAACCCGTTTTCTCCTCTCTGAGTAGCGGGAGAAAGAAAAAAAAAAGGACTTTTATCGAACTTTTGGAAGCAGGGAAGTGTATTTATGAAGAGCTAGGGTTTGTTTATATATGCTGACAAAGAAAGTAAGAATATATAGAAATTCATTCTGCCGACAACGCTCACAGGAAGATAAGAGCGGTGAGAAAAACCACTAGAGCCGGATAAGGTTTGTTTGAAGATTAAAGTTCTGTCTTTGTCATAGAACAGGCTATTTTCTTGAAAGGCACTTAAATGGCCCAGAAATTGGCTTGTCTACAGGGAGCGCCTTTAACTGATATTGCCTTTAATGGTTGGTATATATTTTTAATATTCTAGTGCACAAACTTTTCAAGTGTTTGAGGTTGTGAGAAAACCTGCTTTGCCCACATGATACATTATAAAAAAAAATTGCCAAGCAACACATTCGGTAGCGACCTGAATGCATATTTAGCTCAAACATCCTCTGTGCGTTGAGATGATGGAGAGCCAAACTCTGTCACTCAATCACGATACCAAGAAGAAGAAAATATTGGAAATAACGGCAAAAAAGAGAGGGAGAAATCCGTCAGATCCTTGAGGCAGAAGAACATACCTTTACATCTGGATTTCCACACAGGAAGGAAGTGTTTGAAATCTAATACATAAACATTATTCCCCCGACTCGCCAGTTTTCCCTTCACCTGCGGAAAAACAGGCTCGTCTTCTGAGCCACTTTGGGGAACTTTTTCACAACAGTCCTCCTTCAGTCGGTTCAATGAGAAAGCTGACTGGGATTTGGCTCCTGCCATGTTTCATCAAACACACTTGTCTTCAGCCATTGCAGGCCTGTCTGTCAGTCAATCAGCTGCTCATAAACAGCACTTCCCTCAGGTTTCCACCGCTGTCTATTGAAATGTGGATATTAAGTTTAAGTCAAAAAGAATTTAAAGTAAAATCCCCAGGACTCAGAGCTAAAGACAACTGGGAAAATAAGTCTGCTGATGCTAATAAAAAAAAGAGTTAAATGTTTAGGCAACTACTGCTTTGCAATGCGAATATAAAACTAACATTAAAGGGAAACTTTGTTTCATTACAACATTTGTTTTCTTTTTGTGGCTTGGTTGTGGTAAAATTGTACTCATCAAAGTTAACTGCTGATGTCTCAAGCATCAAAGAGGGGTCAGATGATCATGAGGGTTTAAAGGTTTTAAACAAACCTCAAAGCTAGTAAAATCTATTTGGAAGAGAAAGCAAAGGTGAGTGGTCAGATTACAACACAAACTGTTCACAGGACACATCCATCACAGCTTATGGGAGACTCTTGACAGTCAAGGGTCAAGTAAATGAGGCCGATAGTTGAACTAGTACTACTGCTACCTTCTAATTTGCTAGCAAGCACTATTAGCTGACCACACTGCTTGTAAGTTTGATGATATCATTTTTAGGAGTTTTTAATTTTTTTGAATGTTAATAATTAGTGAGATTCTAGTTTTCATATCAATTTGAATATAAGAACACTAGTACTCAAACTAATGCTTAAATAATACAAATATTAACAAATGAATGGAATTGCTAAAAACAATATACTAATGTTCTTTTGATTAGCCTAATCTCTAGGAGGTTGGTAACATTACTTCGACTTGTGTATTTACTTGAATGTGTGTGTGTTTTTGTGTGTGTGTGTGTGTGTGTGTGTGTGTGTGTGTGTGTGTGTGTGTGTGTGTGTGTGTGAAGTGAACTGCTGGCAGACATGTCACCAGGACCATTGACTCCAGCCTAATCCCTTCCTGATGGCCCTTTCTTCAGGCGCAGATGGAGACTAGGGGCTCTTGACCTTTGACCAGAGCTACTAAATCAAATCATTCGTTGGCTGTGAGGGCCACAAGGCCCCAGGACTCCACGAGGCAGATGGGCAGCTGCCCACACACATACACATACACATACAACTACATGTGTTTGCACTATTTTTGCACACACACTAAGTAGTGCACAAACAGAAATGCTTTCATGCACAGACCTGTATACAGCAATGTTTTCCCATTTATGACACACAACAAAACACAAACAGGTCAATACCCTTTGAAGCACTTGCAGGGACACACAGATCGATGTGTATACTCAAACACAGACACACCAACGCCACTAAATAATATTCCTTTTTTTCTTTTTTTAAAGTATTCTCTGTCATCTGTGTCCTTTTACTCAGCCACATCACACACTTTCTCAAGCTCTCTCCTACACTTTGTTTTAAACTTCTCTTCTCTTCTCTTCCGTCCCCCTTTTCAAACCCTTCTGGTCTCCCTGTGATGTGGCTTCTCTGTTTCTGCTGAATAAAACACAGACTAGAAGAGAGAGGGAAAAGGAGGGAGATGAAGAGAACTGTAGACGGCAGAGAGACAGAAAGAGAAAGAGAGAGAGAGAGGTAGACAGTGAGAAAAAGACAGAAACAAGAACAGGAGAGCAAAGACTTCTTTTCTTCAATCTCCATTTTTTATGGGGTAAAATCAACAACACTGCCCACCCTGCTACTTGTCACTAAAAATATGCCTCAGCTACGTCAGCTGAGGTCATGCAATTTACAGTACGTTTTAGTTACAAGCAGCCTCTTTTTGCAGTAAATATGCATGTCTTACTGCATGTTTTCCATGGTGAATAAATACTCGAGGTGGGTCTTTATAAAGTTGGATAATCAGTACACGTTCCTTTTTTTTTTTTTTTTTTCCCAGGCGTTTCGGACCTGCTGTCACGTAGTATCTTGAGGAGCCTCACACACAGTGACTAACATACCTTTGAAACTCAACTTTGAACAACTGCTTTGCATGAGAAGCAGGCGAGCAGAGTTGACATGTGGGCTGGGTTCCCTCACACCGACGTGCTGCTTGCCCACGCTGCGCTCCTGCGGAGGTCCTCCTCACTTTGTTGTCCTCACAGCAGGCACCTGCATTCCTCGCATAGCTGTCTCCAAAAGTTTCAAGAGCAGCTCGCTATCTCTACGTCTGCTGGTCTCTATCTCTCGCTTTCTCTCGCTGCTAAGACCTCCATTGCCTTGTTGCCTAGAGACGAAAAGGAGCAAGAATGGGGACGACGGATAGAGAGGAAAAAGGGGGCCTTACCAGAGGAGGATGAAAGAGGAGAGAGATCAGAGGGGAGGACAGGCCAGCAGGGGAGTGATGAAGTTTGTTTGGGATACGTTTTATTTTTTTTTTTTACAGCCATTGTGCACAGCCAGTATCCTCTCTTTAGTCCTTTGCTCCAAGGAAAATGGTGGCTTCTGCAGGTGCTAGTTCAGATTTTTCAAGCTAAATAGGGAAATACATACGTTAGATTACTCATAATGTTCAGTTTCTGATAAGTCTAGGTTTCAAAAAAAAGTTGACAGGCATCATTCTAATCTAATCTAACCAGTAAGATGCTGTGTGTTGTGAGGTGAGAATATAAACTGGGTTTGAACTGCATGATTACCTAATCTTGTGGTATAGTGGTGTTTTGTTAAAACCTAGTTTTAAAGGCTTTTATTATTTCAGCTTCTTCAAGTGGCTTGTTTATTTAATTACTATTTGATTAGTCACGTCATCACATACCACTTGAAAAAAGAATAAACAGTATATTTACAGATCAAAATCTGTAAAAAAAAAACAAATAAACAAACCTCAAGTTAAGAATATTTCATCATGCTGTCCTATATCCTAAATGGTGATGAGGTTAAATCCCTGGGCCCATTTATTTGCAGAATTCATTGCATCAGATTAGGATGTTTCTAAGAGAAGCTACAATACAAAAAGCTGCAGTCATGTAAAGTCATTCATGATAAATGTTTGGTTCAATCAAACCCTTACAATAAAAGAAAACAGACTTCTTTTGGGACTCATCACTTTTTATCCAACAAGAATGAGAAAACAAAGAGCCTGTTGCAAGTTGCATTCTGGGATTTGTAGGAGGCACGGTTAAAGAACATAAGCAATGAGGGAAATCATAAAGATCAAAAACTTAAGTACAGTCTCACAAAAATTTTACGAGAAAGGAAACATTCAACAACACATAAGCTTTGGGGCGACATGACATTCTGTGAATTGGTAAAAAGTTTATTTTTAAATATCTGGGCACTGATGTGAGAGAAAGGTTACTGGATACAGTATGGTCAGATCTTCTGCAGTTAACACACTTTTTACTTTGAGGCAGCAGAGTCATGATGTAAAACATACGCTCTGTACTGGCACGCAGCAGGGGAAGGGAGTTGTTGTGAAAGCCTGTCATTTTGAAAACAAATCCATAACAAACTTCTAAAACTCATGTTCCATGGTTACAAAACACACACACACACACACACACACACACACATATGCAAACACACTATTTACCACTTTGCTCCGTCTGAAGCCGTTTGTGTGTATGTGTGTGTGTGTTTGTGAAAGAGAGAGACACAAATTTTCCTTCAGGACTCTCAATATTCCCGTTTCCTCCTTGCCTCTCTTTGTGCAGCCGTGCTGGCTTATTTATCTTTCCCTCCTATCCCAAACACGAGAACGCTCCCTCTAGCTCTGATCTCGCCTGCCACCCTGATGTGTGCACACACAACGACCCCCTTGAACCCTTGCGCTCTCTCTTTTAACCACCCTTCCTAATTAAACCTCAACCCTCTTCAGCATCTTTGTTTTTCCTCTCCTTTTGTGCTCTGAGCATTACTTTGGGGCAATGAGGACATTTGGTTAAATGTCCTGTGCCCTCCGTGACGTCATCAGCTGTTGTTCTGTCACAGCTCCTGAGGTTTGCCTTTGAAGCCAAAGGCTGCTCATGGAGACGCATCTGATGGCTTTTGCCCTCTCTTTCATTCGCTCGCTTTCATCCCTCTGTGAAGCAACAGACATCAAGGGAGATTCCTAACAAGCATATTATTTAGACAGTGATGTCATGGCCATGGGGATGTTGTGTTATGTCTGAGGCCAAGCAGCACCGGAAGGGAAAAAAACACAGGTTTTAGACGTGGTTAAATCTGGCTTTAGCAACCAAAACATAATGACAGTAGACAGTTATATCATAAACTGCTCAGTTCAGCTTTTTTGCCCAGTCTCTTGCTTAGAGAGTGCTGAAGAAATTGCATCTGTGCAGTTTACACGATGAAGCTTTGAAATTCCATGGATAATATCTTTGTTTTGACCCATGAGATCATTATTAAAGCTGCAGATAAAGGGCCAACCATAATGTTCTGCTCTGACTGGAGTACTTTAAAGTAACTCTCAGCAGCACTGTGGTCTTTGCATGGCAGCCGCCCACGTCCAGATCACAGTCCACGATAGAGGGACGGCTGGATCAGCAGTGTGCCCACCCTGAATAAGGCCTCTATTGTTGGCTGCAGGTGTGTGTTTGTGCGTATCAGTGGTACTTGGCAGAGGGGAAGGGAGCAAAGCAAGGAGGGTAAGTGAACACCTTTAGTCAGTGTGTGCAGGTGAGGGGTCAGGAGGGCACTGATGGAGTAAACCCTCAGAAAAAATGGTAATGGGAAGACGGAAGGATAATGCTGATGTGTAAAGGTGGTGCAGATTTAACAAGCATGAGGAATTAAGAGGCTAAGGATAGAGAATGGAGCATCAGTGAAGTGTCTAGCGAGAAAATACCAGAGATTTTTTCACAATACCATAATGTAATCCATCATTGTAGATGATGTGCGCTTTACATTTGTATACTTGACTTTTCACAAAATGTAAATTTAAACCATTAATTTTTTTAACTGTAGACAATGATTTGCAAGTGCAATGCATAGACACACAAAAGGGACTGAGGAGTCATATTTCAAAAAAAAAGTTCTTGTAGATTAATCTTAGACTCAGACAAAAGAAAATGCAGAAAATGACACGACACAGAAAATAACTAAAGGAAATGTAGCACAGAACACTATATTTACAGGAGTGATGTTGGCCTTCCGGTTGCCTAAATTTAACCCCAATGCAAAAGCTTTTAATTTAAACTAAGCAAAGACTTTCTCAAACCTCAACGAAAGCATTAGAACCGACATGAAACACTGTATTTGAAGATCTGTCAGGTATCAACAATCAATCAATCACTCGATTAATAATGTGCCCTAGAATTGCAGCAACAAAACTGCAAACAAAGCAAGTGCCTTCCGAACTCTAAAGAGAAGAGGTAGCATACTTTGTTAAAAAAAAATGGACAGCCAAACTAGTTCACAAACAAGTAGATTTCAGTGTCATTATGGTATGTTTTCTTCCTAAATCTGTTTCTGAAATGTTGACAATCCCCCCTGAAGATGGACTGAAATTGGCCAGAGTGTCCTGCATGTTTCTGCGTCTGCTGAAACAATGTCAGATAATACAAAGAGTAGATGGATGACCCTTTCCTTTAAAACCAAGACAAGCCGTTAAAAACAGCACGTACTCTTCAGCTGTAAGCATGCGCTGTGAGATACGAAGCATGAAAACAGGTTTCTGGAAAAGATAAAGAAGATAAAGGGGATATGTTTACAATCCTGCAGAGAAAAATCAAGGCCAAATATCTCAGTGTAAGCTACACCGAAACGTGTTGAAAAGTCTGCTGCTGAAACTTGGTATGTGCTGGCCGGAGGGAGGAGAAGAGGGGGACTAATTTGAGAAGATGAGAGGTGACAGTCATCCTATCTGGCCAAACAGGTCTGGCACTGCTGCACACACATACACACACACATACACGCATACACACAAACACACAGAGGGGTAATTAAAGTGTTGGGTGACAGAGTGTCGCTTCCTTTCGCATCTCAAAGTTGGAGCCGCCATCGGACACTCTCTTTGGTTTTGCTTGTCTTCTTAATTCTATGTATTCTAGTCAGAGTGTCTGGTTTGCCAGCTGGGCAGACTGGCTAGTTGGACTGACAGTCTGACTAAATGTTCGCCTGACTGAAGAGTCGACCAACTGACAAGCCGGTGGGCTCCGCTTCCTGACAATGCGGCTGACTGTTTTTCTGCCCTGACTGCTGCTGTGATCATTGTTTTTTTTCACGTGCATCCATCTTACCTTTATCGACAATTTAGAAAAAGCTGAGAGCAGAATGCATGCTTCCTTTAAGGCTTAAGGAATTGTGAATTTTTTTTTTAAAGGGAGAGGTTGTGCCAAGCCCCAGCCAGAGCCAAGCCCTCGAGCCAGTATATTCTCACATTTCAGTCACCTGGAATGGGCAAAGGTGAGACAAGAGGTAGATTCACTACAAAGAGTAATGTGTGTGTGTGTGTGTGTGCGTGTGTGTGTGTGTGCATTTGTGTGTGTTCAGTTTGTAATTCAACCCTGCCAGATAGCTCCAGGGAGAAGGACATTCTCTGTTGTTGTTTCCCCTTTGCTGCATTCCTGCCTCCTCTTGACGTGTGGCACCAGAAAAAGTGAAGGAGGAGGAGGTGGAGGAGGAGGAGGAGGAGGAGGAGGAGGGAGGAAGAGATGTAACAGGTTGTTTCATGCCAAACTGATCGCCTCCGTGCTCCCTCCCAGCAACGAATCACATTCATTCCAGCAGGCACCTGCTCTCATCAAGGCTGAAAAAAACAAAAAAAAAACAACAACACACAGACATGTGCACACACACTTGGTCTGCACTGCCTCCTTTGAGCCACCTTCCAACCACACTGCTCCGCTGTCAGGACTCAGAGCAAACAAGAGTCTGGCCCGCTCTGAAGAGAGAGCAACACTCTATTTCTGAGTACAGTGGATGATGATGAGGCCACACAGAAGCTTTGTGCCAAGCGCTCAGGGCTAGGGAAGCCAAGAATATACAAAATAAAAGCAGAGCGTGACAGCAGGAAAAGAAGGTATGCTCAGGTATTGTTTGGAGTTGAGCCTACTGTTTGTGCAGCGGATTCAAAAGTTTGTTACAAAGAGCAAAGTAACTCTGCTCCTGAGGGAGGCTCTACATCTGCCAGCCTGCACTGAATTCTAATATCAGCTACTTAAAGTATGTAAATATACTACTTGAAAACTGCAAATAGTATTCAAACTGTGTGCTGTGTTAAACTGTGATAACGCTATGTATTTTGTATGTAATATGATCATTTATGGCTGGGGCCATAGCCATGAATTTAGATTTACTGAGGTGATCAATGAAGTTTTGCTCAGTGGATTTTCACTCACTAAGAACAAATATTTGTTAATTAAACTGTTATTAAATTTTTAACATTTTATCTCAGAATCTTTATAAATTATGTTAAAATGAATGATTCTGCAGCACAAGATCTATGGCTACTGCCAATGTTCACTGCCAATGCTGGATCCTTTATGTCACAGGTTCCTAACCACTTAAAAAAAAGGGTTAGGGTTAAAAAAAAAGTTGTTTTCCCCTCCTATGATTTTTGTATGTTTTCCAACCTGTTTATCATCTTGTGACCCCTTGTGCATTACAGTCTCTGGGAAGAAAACACTGTTTTACACCTGCTTTTCTGAATAACACAAAACATTTTGGAACCTGTACGCAGCCTGTAAAAAAATGTACCTAAATCTTAGTAGAGTTCTGCATTTTCATAACTAATAGTGCTTGTAAAAGTCCATTGTGAAAATAATCACCTGAAAATAAAAAGAATGAGCTCATCACCTTAGAATGACCCTTTTATTTCTCCAGAGAGATCCTCCTCTACAGAGTCTGTGTTGCACTGTCATGTTTCTATGGTAGTCCCAAGTGGACAAACACTGGCTCTACAGAGGGCCTTTTAAATATTTCACGAGTCCTGCAGCCACTGTAGGTTTTTCCTCTGTGCTTCAAAGGGGAGGATGCGTGAAGGGATTCTCAGTTTGTGGCAGTCTGCATATTCCCCACTAAATGCTAAAACCCTACACCCTGGACCCTTATATGTTTTCAACAGGTGGGGAACAATATATAAGACTTTCATTGGTCTTGAGAAGCTGCAGCATTTGTTGACTGACACACTGAACCAATTCTATATTTTAAATACCAGACTGTCGGCTCACTGCTAATCTTTTTCTTCTGCTCACACTCACCATCACTTTTTAGCACTTGACTTCTCTTACTCACTCAACCAAGCACTCACTACACACACACATTTCACATTCTTTCTTCTCAGTGTGTGATTGTTTACTGCAACAAGGAGACAAGCTTTGTTTGATAAAAGGCTGCAGGCAGCAAGACGAAAGACTGCTGGAGAAAAACAGGGGGGTTTAGGAGGTTCTTCATCAGAGAGAAGACAGCGAGACGACTCTAGTTGCTTTAAGTCTTTCTAATCAATCAAGGGACTGCGGTGCTACCTCCACCTGTCAGATCAGTGTGCTAGGTACCTTAACAGAGGGCTAACTCGAAACTGGAGGGACATGAGTTGTAATATGTAATTAACTGAACTGAACTGGACTTTCAGGTGTTAATTCGACCAATTCGACCAACAAACAGTAAGTTGGGGTGTGAAGATGAATGGGGGAACAGCACACCAGACTTTCGTGCTGTATATTGGAGTTTACAGCCTGTCACAGTCCTACAGGTAATGTCGATAGCTTTCCCTCAAATTGTCATAAAACAGTTGGTGATGTATATCTTAGGAACAAAGTTTTTCAAACAATGGATGGAAAACAGACCCACAGGTCACTGATTGTAATCTTTTGTTTTATAGTTTCAATATCCGATATCCAATATCAATCTTGGGGTTGGTCAATTTAAAGGCCTCACTGCAGTTTGCAGAATTAGCCCCACTGCCAAGAATATAATCATTGGGGAGAAATGTTAAATGTCCTGTGACTTGTTTTTGGCCTTAAACAGTCACATTAAAAGTTAGAAAAATTAAAAAGGATAAAGAATTTTTCTAAATGATTGGATCCTGACCTTGTAAAAATGCTTTGTTGTTTGTAGAGAAATGAGACTTAAACATGTGTCCCAAATTTGGAACATGCACACACACACACACCATCACAGCTCCTGCACAGCTTTCCATCCAGGATTTAGGCAAGCTTTGTTAACATGATGTTGAGCATATTTCAAAACAACCCCCATCTCAATCGCCTGCTCTTCCCCACCCCCCTCCACACAAACACAC
>JAPZDV010000009.1:11626562-11650611 GCA_029814665.1 Acanthurus lineatus | reverse complement strand
GCTCTTCCCCACCCCCCTCCACACACACACACACACCCACACACACACACACACAGTTTTCCTCTTCTCCCTCTTAATCTTCCCTTTCTCATTTTCTCTCTTCCTCTCTCTCTCTCTCTCTCTCTCTCTCTCTCTCTCTCTCTCTCTGTCCTTCTCACTATCTCTCTCTTTTAAGCATCACAGCTTTGCTGTCAGGAGAAAAAGTGATCAGAAGCTACAAGAAGAGATCGTGGCAAAGAATTTTGCTCTCGCTCACACACACTTGCACACACTCACTTGTGCGCATACATGCAATATAAACCTACACACACACACACAGGTTACAGTAATTAACTGTCCACAGATCCACAGCTTGATGCCTATCTGAGGCCACTTGAGATGTAGGAGGATGTAATATGTGTGTGTATGTGCAGTATATTCTCCTATGTTAGCTAATTAAAGCAGAGCATGCGGCAGGGGGGCAGCAGACCTGTGTGTCGCATCCCTGACATGATTGATTGTGACTGTCAGGGCTCTCAGCTGGGTGTCTCCCAGCGTCGGCCCCGAATAAAGGATTACACAGGCCCTTGGTAACCTTGGCTGGCTTTGTGCGCCTGGGTCCTGCATAAAAGACCCGGCAGGGGACATTAGCATTTTTAATGAGCGGGCTGGGCCCCGTGCTGGCACAGGATGCCTGATCACTTTCATCAGAAACAGCACAGAGTGGAGAAAGGAGGGTGGCACAAATAGAGGCCGGTGCAAGAAGCTACAAACATGCAGGCAGACACGTAAACATGTACCCAAACTACACATCATAACTCACACTACACTGTTCTTTAAAAACTGTGCACCAGCAGCAACATCTTTTGTTCTCCTAACCCATTTTTCCCCTTCTGAAAGAAATTAATGTAGACGTAAAGTTTTGTATCTCAGTGTGATTCAGTCATCTCCCTCTCCTCTCCTTTTTGGAACCATGCTATTAAAACCTCTTCTAACAGACGTAAAGGCAGGATGAGGTAACGAAAGTGCTCCAGTATCAATTAAACTAAGGCATCCTAGTGTCCTTCATGAAAGTTTTAATAAAAACACAGAGGGTAAGATCGCTTGATATGTGCAGACTTGGGTCTTTAACACAGTTTTGTTTGAAGTGGTGGATCTGTCAAACACATGTTTTGCCATTCTTTGGGCACAGTAAGCCTGAAACAGACTGGAGTTTTAGAAAAGCCTGGCAGAAAAGAAAAGTTAGAAACACAGTGGCAAAGAAGAAAAACACTAAAAAAGAGTGCCATATTGCCTTGAGTGGAGGATATATGTTCAAAAACTGAGCAGCACACACAAAAACAACCCTAAAACATTTCCAGCATGGTGCCTGACTATATTTTGTTCATTTGCTTGAGACACCAGCACCAGAACCTCAAGGAAAGGATGAATAAATGAATGGCTCCCACCTTCTTTCTGGCTGAATACTGAGAAAGCAGCAAAGGGGGCAAACATATGCCATTCGCGCCATGTGACAAGCACATTAAAGCTTCATCACAGAAAAAAAGCTCTTTATTGGCAGCTGTAGTTTCAACACAATGCCAAGAAGAGCTAGAGGACAAAACAATGCAGAAAAATAAAGGAAGAAAAGCATCATCGACAAAAGACATAAAACTGATCATAGCAACAGCAGCTACAAGGAAACAGGAAGAAGAATATGGATAAGAGAAATAAAGGATCAAAATAAAATCCAGTAAGGTAACATCATCAGTCTATCAGTCTTTGATGTCTCCTTTTTGCTCTGTGGTGCGCTATCATCACAGACTCCTCGCAAGCCCAAGACAGCTTGGAATAAACCCCAAACTAAATTGCTCCAAAGCCTGAGATGCAAATATGCCACAATAGCTAAGATAGCGGCTAAATCTCTGCCCATGAATAGCCCTGCGAGAGACTTCCAAGACTTAATATCCCTTTAGAAGTCTATTATCTCTGTCTGGCGACTTGCATCTCAACAAAACAAACAGTCCTGAACCACAGAACTTTAAAGTAAACTGCAATCCTTGCATCTGGCACTTTTAAATAAAGTAAACCTTATCAACAGCTCGGCCTAGGGAAAACAAAGAAGGCTGTTTATATGTCTTTATAGGCTGTTTTTCTTTTCTTTATTTCTTTTTTCGTGTATCTACCACACACACACACGCATACAACTCCCCCAGTTTTTCCTTTGAGGATGACGCCTAGATATGGACATCGTTTGATGTGACTCATCAAAGCAGAGATCGGGGTGTGACAGGAGCGTCTCCCGATGTTTGCCTTGCTCTCCCGCTGTCAGCTGAGCGGACACACAGTCAGGAGCCGGGAGGTGACCACTGGAAACTTTTTATTTGATCAACTGATAGGCAAACACAGGGCATCTCTTCAGCTCAGTTCAAAACAGAAATCAAGGATATGGACGTGGCAGGATGCATATGCAGAGAAAGGTCCCCTGATGGGCTCCACTCTGTACGCAGAACATAAAGGTGCAAAGGACATGAAGGCGTGTCAAAGCTGTGTGTATGTTGTGGTCTTTTCACAACATCTGCGCTGGTCTGCACTCTCTCCCCTCTCCTGAGAGAAAGTAGAGAGAGAGAGAGAGAAGGAGAGAAAGATGAAATGAGAACAAACAAGTGCAGGAGAAGAGAGGCAGCTCTCAGCAGTATCCTGCCTGTTGGACTTTAAAGAGCAGGAAAGAGACTGCTCGGCCTTTTCTCGCCTGCTAGCTCCAACAGATAAGTAGAGAAGCACCAAGAGGAACATGTGGGACAGAAAAAGAAAGAAAATAAACCAACGAGCCTGTGCAAGATGATAACAGTTATTTAAAAAAAAAATAAAAAACAGACCCATTAATCTGTCAAGAATCCATGATGGTAATTACTAGCAATGTGTTCATTGATGTGAGAAATCAAATATGTTGCTTAGAGATTTTAAGCCATGCTAGCAATTCTGTTAGGCTTAAGGCACTGAGGTGCTTAGAATTTAATGCTTACACCAGCGTACTAACGTGCTCACAATGACAGTGCTAACATGCTGATCTAAGGGTATAACATTTACTGGGTGCACCATGTTAGTTTAGTGTGTTAGCCTGCTAACATTTGCTTCTTGGCACTAAACACAAAATACTATACATAGCTATAGCCATATACAGCTTTAAATAAAAAAAAATTAACAACTTGCAAATTGTAAATGTAATGAATAAAATTATTTATAATATTTTAATATTTTATGACATTTAAAACATAAATGCAATCTTCCAACATAAGATGACATATTTCTTTTAATTTAAAGGTATAAACACAAGGCGGAGAGGCAGCCCAGCAAGTAGAGGAGTTTCCAGGTTTAGCATGATGACATTGAAGGTTCTCCAAAATCTCTACAATGTCATTTGGCCACTTGCTAACAGCAGCCTTTTTTAAGACTCCAAAAGCTTCAAAATTCACAAACAAAGTAACAATGCTAACATATTTCTGTGTTAACTTATTTTCTGTGTTAACTTAATTGCCCCAAACTGACATTTTGACTCAGCATCTGTCCGCTACGGTTTTGATGTGCACAAATTCCTGAATTTTGATAGTTTTGCAAGATTCAGTCATAAATGACATTGTAGGACAAGTAGAAGGGTCGGTGTGTTGGTAGGGGGGTTTTAAAATCACCAAAGCTTTCGCTGGTCACCCTGGGATAATAGTTGTAAAGATATTTCAGTTTGAACCTTTTTCATGGACTGAACAACATTGCTAATTACAGAGCCATGCTGTGAGCAGATCAAGAAATCTAACAGGTTTTAAATTAACATATCTTTCTTCAATCAATTTTGAAAGTTGTTTACTAGGCTACATATCAAACATTAGATCAACTGTCTTTCCTGGAAGTGAAAAAGTTAGGCTAGGCAACATCATGTTTAGACCAGTTGTCTGTTTTGCCACATCAAAGGAAAATCCCTGCCTTAATAAACGGTGCTGCACGCCTTCGCCCGCTGCTATGCAGTTAATGTGGCTGGTGTGATGGTTTGTAATGACAGCAGCAATAGGGTGACAGGCAGCGAAGGGCAACTTTAGCTAGTTGAGCTAAAGTGGTGAGATGACTGCAGAGCCTACAGCTGCAGTTCAAAGCCTATCAGCGTTTGAATCTTAACAAGAAGGAAAAAAGGCCCCTGTGCATAGGGAGAGAGGGCAGAGCCTGGCTTAGATCTTCAACCTCTGTGCACACACACACGCAAATCCACGGCGCAGGCAAACACATACACTGACATCAAAACACAAACATTAAAGGGTGCACAGACAATCACATCAAGACACACAGCGAGAGCCACAAGAGTGCTGACACACAAATATACAAAAAGCAAACAAGCTCATACGCACACGTCAAGAAATCACCAAACACACACACACATATGCACACAAACACACACACATACACACACACACACGCCATGACTCCTGTGTTCCTGGCTGGCCAGCTGTGGGAGGTCACACAGACATGACAGTTCTGCTATCAGGCCAGCATTAAGGCCTGCCGCTTTAAACACAGCCTTTTGAAGTCACACCAAAGTCAGACACTAGGATCTCTCATCTCCCATCTCCCTTTTAACACTGCAGTGCCGACATTTCATTCTGCCACCCCTTTCATGCTCCCGGCTTTGAATTCTGCCTTTAAAAGACTAATTTTAACTTCTTCAAGGCTGGAAAAACAGGCAAAGGCGTGTCGTTAAGATTCTTCCGCCTGACGTGCCTCTTTTTTCAGCAAAGTAACGAGTGTTCAAAGGTAGCCAGGGTCCACCAAAGTACGCGGTGTCTCTGATGTTCAGTGTCAGCGGGCTGATAAATGGAGCATTATGCCTTTGACAGGTTTTGCACATCAGCTTTTATCTTGAGGGTATCATGTTAAAGTTGCTGTGAAAATAAGCAGGATACCAAGACACCTTGAAAAATTAGCCCCCAGAACATCTTACAAATGAGTGTGATGAATGTGTTTGCTAAGGATTTTTCTCCTCAATATCTGCTTTATCATCCTTATTGGAGGTCACAATCATCCAATCCTCCTTTATTTGTTGTCGAATTTAACCTTTCTACAGTCATAAAGTACAAATCCTCAAACCAAAACATCACTGAGGTTGTTTGCCTGTGTCCATATCTATATGATCCATTTGAGCGTTTTGTCCCAGAATTAACTCTAACCCCAATTGGTAGAAGAAAACCAAAGTAATTATTCCAAATTCTCGCTACAGCAGAACACACCAGCATTCAGGACAGCAATATTCTCAAGGTTAATCCATTTATTTTAATTTTGTTGCCACAATCATGTATGTTTGCAGAGAGTGAGGGAGTCTGTGTCGTTGTATTCAACAATTCCAAACTTAAACCCGTGAATTTGCATTATTGACCTTGTGAGGGAATACAGCTAGAGTCCAAAGGAGAAGATGCATTTTTTTAAAAGATCAGTTAGTACCACATGCATCTCTTGACTACATTTCTAGCCCTGTGAGTACTCCCTGTAGTCTTGTCACATCTAATCATCAAGCTAGTTTAAAGCAAACCTTTGAAATGAGAAACAAAAAAAAGCAAAGCAATTTAGTTGCTTTTTCTATCAACTAGTTTGGACAAAATAGCCAAAGGTGCACAAGGGTGCACAAGGGTGCACAAGGGTGCATATGGGTGACGGTGTAGGCCGCATCAGGAATGGCTGTAATAAACAGAGTAGAAAAACTAGAGGTCACCAGCCACACAAATTCAGTTCTTTGCAGATTATTATGAATAAGAAGACAAAACAAAAACATTCATCTTGTCCAACTACAAGAGAGAAAAAAGAGAGGTTTCCATAAATGTTTTCTCCTTCTTTTTCTTTTCTTGTAACACCTGTTCAGTCATGTGAGTTAAATGTTTGCTACATCAAAACTTATTTGGAAAAGGTGTTTCCATCTCCCAATAAGAACAAGTTTTTTTAAAAAAAAACAAAATTTTTCAAAATTCGCTCAGAGAAATATGTTGATGGAAACATGACTTATGTCTCCAAGCTTTCAGCGCTTTTAGCATGGGGAGAGTGAGTGAATTCCTCCCTGCCACTTTCTTGTCAAAATTAAGGTTAAAAATTGTATTAAATGATTTTATCTTCATGCTCAAAAAAGCCCAAAGTTGACTGTTATTATGAGGATGAGACCACAAATACAAATACAAATGCCTTAAAGCTGGGTAATGTTCAACATGAACAACTTTATAATTTATAAAATAGCCAGTCAAAGGTTGGATGAAAAGCTACAGTCAAAGAGTTAGGCAGGACAAGATGACTCATGCAAACAGGGATAATGACACACGCTTTCAGACAGTGTCCCTTTGAAGGCATTCATGGTATTGCTGTCATTTTCACACACAAAAACTGACAGAAGTAGAAAAAAAAAAGAAAAGAAAAAAGCTTGAGAGAAAACTTCAAACAAGTGGGCATGCTTGTCAAATTATGTGTTTCAAAAAGAGCTGTGGTCGGACGCACGATGCCAATTCGGAAAGGTGTGGAGGAAAGGAAATTGAGATGCTATTCGACTATCTGAAAGGTACATCTATGGCTAAAGCACTGACACCTTCTG
The DNA here is from genome assembly GCA_029814665.1 of Acanthurus lineatus. Lineage (NCBI taxonomy): Eukaryota > Metazoa > Chordata > Actinopteri > Acanthuriformes > Acanthuridae > Acanthurus > Acanthurus lineatus. Next base: position 11,644,043 of record JAPZDV010000009.1, on the reverse strand, counting down.
GGGTTTGGTGAGGTGCACAAACTGTCGAACGGCAGGGGTCTGTATGCACATAATAACGTACTATCATGATCTGCTTTGCTCCCATCACATTAAGATGTCTGAACAAACGACTGACACTGTTGTTTGTCTGGTGTGGACAGGCTCTGCAAATAGATTACAGAAAAAATGGATATATAAAGAATTTATATATTTAAGTTAATTCCACAGGCAAAATAACTTCTTTGTCCGACTCAGAAGCCCACTTCATTGGATGGTGCCATATTTTTATTGAAACTCAAAATAAGTGATGACAGGCTCAGTCTGAGGTGCTGAAAAAGAGTTCATCATGGCCCAGGGTGAGAACTTTGGTCCGTTTGCTTTTTGGTTGGAACAGCTAACTTGTTTTGGTGTGTATGCCCCCCCTCCAACCAAACGCACATACTCATATACCCCTCCACAGCCCTCCTCTGTAGCTGACCCAGTCTAATTTTTCTGTTTACTCCACTCAGTGTTTCGCAGTTGAACAGATCAAACGCGCTGCTAAGCTGTGGGTTTGTTTACTCCGGCTCTGACCCACGCCCAGCCAGGGACGCGCAAGCACTGCAGCTCTTTTTCCACATTTGGCATTTTTTGCTTTTCATCTGGATCACAGCCTTCCTCTCCCTCCCCTCCCTCATTCCTACTTCTGATGACTCCCCTTGCCCTCTTTGCCCCTGAAAAGTTTTGTTTAGCAGATACCCAAGGCTTTTGTATGTCTTAGTTTTACATAGACATCTGACTAATCGATTACCTCTTTTGCTCTTTCTTCTCTGCACCTGTGCAGGCTTCATCAACAGTCACACTCCCCATTACTTCTTTCATCACATTTATTAACGTTTTTTTTTAACTCGCACGCAGCCTCCGCTTGATATTTCCCTGACTTCTCACACGTTCCCTCTTATCCTTTCTAATTCTCCGCTTTGAAACAATTCTCCCATCTTTGTGCACCTTCCCAGTCATGCACTCCTTTGCAAGCAAATGCACTCACATGCGTGCTCACACGTATGCTGATACAGGCTGTGTGTGATGTGAAGCCAGGTCTGTTCCTTTCCCAGGCAGACGAGCAGGAGTGAGGACCCTCAGCTCAGTTCAACTCCCTCCCTGACTCTTTCTTTTTCCTTCCTTCCTATCTTCTTTTTTATTGCCAGCAAGGTAAAGGCACAAGTTGGAGGGTTGAAAGAGAGTCCCTTGGGACACAGAGCTGTAATGCAATGGGAGCCAAATAACCAGGAGTGATGATTGTGTGAGGCCAGGTGGTAATCAAGTAACGATTTTTGACCTTGGTCTTTCAATTTCACCAGCATGGGTCTTTACCAACAACAGTTTAATGCTTTGATAGACAATTAAGACGATTGGTTTGCTCGGATGGTTTCTACAGCTAAAGAGAAAGTTATTTTTCAGGAGATCGTGAGAATTTAAACTCCCTTAACACGACTCTCCTGTCTTACTCCGTGTTTTTTTTTTAGTAAGAGTAAAGATTCCAAATTGTTTCTGATAGTTGGTAACCTAGTAGGAGTATTTGGCACTTTAAGCCCTCATTCATTTTCAACTCAATCATGTTTAAGTTTTTGTGTTTTAATTATACTGTTTACTTTTCCCGTTTATATATACTTTTGTACGGTTTGTTGTCGTGTAGTTCACTTTTAACCCCTTTTTATTTTCCTTTGGAGCACACTGTCACACTGACTCATAATAGTTGAACATGAGAGTTCATTGATCCAGCCAAAGGTCCTGTCTGTCCAACTTTGACTCATCCTCTTATCCTCTTCTTCTCTTTCGGCTACACTGTAGTATCAAACTATATAAATCTTTCCAAGTTACTTCCTCTGACATAATTTCAAAAATACCAACTTTAAAATAAAGGATTATAAAGATGATCTATTATATCACCTTAAATTAAGGCCTGTTAGTGTTTTTGGTGGTGTGAGAACATAAAACAGCTCATTGCCTAAAGGGCTTTGGAGTTATGTGGATGTTGCTTGTATCTAAGTGGCTGAACGTGGGCTGTGGTTTGGTGGTCACATGGTTCACTGTCTAACTTTTTACTGTAGTTGATTCACAGAGTCAGGAGGCATCGTGCTAATCATTCCCACACAGTTACAACCATAAAAGAAACCTGATCTAGCATATGAAGATATAGATTATTACAAAGGATATAAAATAGATTTATTACATCAGAGTGTGTTTCTGTACTTCAGTGGATAAAAAAGCTCATCATTTGACTTTCTCATTTGAAAATAAAGGGGCTGATTTGTTGTGATCCTGCTGTGTTTATCCAGGGGGCATGAGAGCATTCTTATTGTTTAATAATCAGAGGGATGTTTAGATTGTAGATGCAGGTTGGAGCAAAAAGAAGCCAGACCCACCATCTCTGCATGCAGCGCCCCAAACAAGAACCACATGTCCCAGTCCTGGTTCTTTAATTCTCTCTCTCTCTCTCTCTCTCTCCCTCTCTCTCATACCCCAACTTCCCTCTCTCCGCCCCATCCTCATGCTACAGAGTCTCCTCAGCCCCTCACCCTGGGAAAAAACGTGGTAGCTCAAAGATTCAAAAACACATGTGGTTAGCCATAAAACTTCACATGCACTCTGTGTACCCTAAGTCCCCCCAGCCCCCAACCCCACGCTCACATCTCCTCCAACCACTTAGCCAACCAACGCACATCAGCCTACAAGGAGGAGAAAAGTCATACATGAGAGGAGACGTGAAAACAATGGGACAAGGAGGAAGCAACATCAGGCAACAATCTGAGCTGTCTGTGGCGGCGAGCAAAAACAAAGAAGTTTGGGGGGTTGGTGGTGGGACAATGGCGACAGTCAGAAACAAGGTGACTGCAGGCTACCATTCCTGCACGGGCCCAGAACAATGCCTGTCCTGTGGCTTGAAGGGGCTGCGCCGTGCACTGGGTGAAATTCAAGACAAACGTAAACACCAAAAGAGGACAATGGTGCTCGCTCTCTTTACAAAAGATGCTTTTCCTTCAGCTGCAGGGAGGATGCATGCAGATCCCCCCCAGTGCAGCCCAGCCAGCCATCATACCTCACGTCCTCACCGCTTTTTTAGCAGAACAGCATCCGATACCACTGTGCTACACTGGTTGCAGATTGGGTTTCTGGCCCTCAACATCAAACTCCTGTCTTCTACATTTCCCAAAGCATTTGTGAGATACATAATCTCTTCAGATTCTTGCCATGTGATTAAGGAGAGAAATATAATGCCTTTTTTTCTTTCAGCGCTATTGGAAAAAAAAAGACTACTTTGAAAGATTTGTTTCAACCTTCAAATGTTTTGGTCACATATGTTGGGTATTAAGTTTCGAGACGCTTGTCTTTTAAAAACAGGAGCAATCCAATGTATTGTTCCAAGCTTATAGACATAGGATATCATCTTTACTGGCATTCTGTATGACTTCATCGTCCTATAATGCATATCTTAGTGATGCCTTTTTCCTCTCTACTTCATTTGAACAGTCTATGAGATACAGTAAACCTGTTGATGTCTTTAAGGGGACCAATTTTTGTTCTTTTTTGCCAATCAGCCGTCATCTTGATGAATCAGCCAATTTGGCAATGGTTAATACTAAAGGCATGGGTGCTTATCATTGGTTAAAATAAAGTATAAGATAGAATAAAGTCACATGATTGGTCAAATGACGGGGGATCAGCTACCACAGTGGCGCCTAGCCAGGTTCCAGACGAGGCCTGTTGGTTGACCACAGTCCCATGACTGTCGGGGTCGATGCCTGTGTGGAACAAATCTCATGGCTGATCCATGTTCCAAATGAAGGGGTTCGGGACGCAAAATTGGGGGTCTCACTCACTCACATCTGTGGTGGAAGGATTGGAGTGCATTTAAATTGGGCTGAGGTTCGCGGTGACAGACGGTGAGCAGAGTCTTTTCCCATATCTTCAATGCTCAGTTGTGCTCTGATTTGATGTTTAAGACTCTACATTAAACGTTATTGTGTTCAAATTTATATTGCAATGATTTTTTAATTGATTAAATCTTTCATAGGAACTAATAGTATCTACTGAATAAAGCATTTCCATCGTTTTGTAAATGATTTTTTTAAGGTGGTCAAGATCACATCTTTTGTGCTACGACCGCCCATTTGGAAAGCAACTAGCAAAAGACTGCATATGGACGTCAAAACCTTGTCTTCACCAATCAAAGCGCATCTGTGTGATCCTTGTTCCACTTCCTCTTTTCCTGTTCCTGTGTGCCGTTGTTCACGGACAGACTTTGATCTCTCCTCATGTGGGTGGGACAGGTAGCAGACATTTGATATAATCGGGGGAAACAATAGAAGGTAGAGATGTGGACATGAGGGGCCTGAGGTGGCAAGCTGGCACAAAGTTGTGCCAATTCATTGCAGACCATAGATGACTTTTTAAAGCAGTGAACAGTCAGTGGCCCAGATAGCTGTCAGTACTCATTGCACAAGAGGAGTGTCGCCTGAAGGAAAGAATGTATGGATGTGACATAAAGCTGGAAAACATTGGGTGATTGTGGTGATGTGGGGAGCTGACTGAGCCTGAAAAATCAGACTGACATGCTTAAGCATTAAAAAGCTTGTAGACTAGCTTTATCTGGAGCTTTCAACAGCTTCTCATGTTTTTTATAAGCGACTGAAGTTTGCTCAGTTGACTCATTACACCTTGGGTAGATACTATTTAGTAATTTAGTACTACTTTGTGTATGAACAACATCCCTCTTTGTGTAGCTATACAGTCATGCTGATTTTAACTTATCCATCATCTACCCTATTTATCTGATTTGGCACTCTTTAAACTACTTCCCTTTACCAATGTTTTTCCCAACACAAAACAAGCTAAATAATAATTTGTAACCTTATCAAAAAGAAAAATTTAAGTCATAAATAAACACAAATAAACTCCTCTTTGTTAAAGTACTTTTTAGCAACCCTGAAGAACCCCAAATCCTGATATCTACCTAAATAGCACCTGCATGTTTGAATAGCAGTCTAGAGTCTGCCTAACCTTGTGCTCTCTTCAAAAAGATGACCCCATCCAAAATAGCCCTCTATACAAAGATCGGTTCATAAGGCTTTTTGACAGTGGAGTGCTGCTGAGTGAGAGCCTCTTAGTTCTAAAGAGTCCAAAGGATGGCCTTCAAGTGTATGCACTGACCTTTTCTGATGAAAGGGCTGAAAATGGTATTTTAACAATATCATGATGCCCTTTCAATATGAAAGGCAGCATAAGCAACACTGTTAGCCAATGAAACTTAAAAGGAGAGTGGGTGGCAGAGGAGCGCAGTGCAGCAAAATGTGTGTGAAGATATCAGTGTGCATGTGTGTGAAGCTATAAGCCATTACATGTTTAAATTAAATAAAGTATCACGTAATGTAGCCTGGTGTTAACAGGGATTCTTGGTTTCTTTACATCTCATACAAGTGGGGTCTCAGCTTATACTGCACAGAGCAAAAGCTAGAAAAACACTGCTCAATTAAAACATTACATTGCAATTGATATGTGATTTGGCATCCACACAGTTTCTGAGTGCAACACAATCCCCATAAATACCAATCCTTGATCACTGTATCAGATGTAATTTACAAACAAAAAGTGACTGCATTGTAACAATTTATTGCCGTAAAACCTATGTCTTGTCATAAACATGCATGCTTAGGCAACAAGTTTGCACAAGCACTGCACATGACTTAGAACAGAAGCATGCAGAGCTAGACACCTGTACTGGAGACTATTTAATTACTGCTAACACCTAAAAAATACAAATGGCTAAAACTCTATTAAAATGGCGCCTTATTTGGCTGATAAACAGGAGCAAGCAGTGGTTGAATGTGACTAAGTGCTCAGTACTCAGATTCTGTATCTAAATACAAATTGGAGGCATTGTTCTTTACTTGAGTGTCTCCATTTAATGAACCTTTTTACTGCACGACATCTCAGGCAATTTTTTTAACCTTTTACTCCACTAAATGTATCTGACAGCTTTAGTTACTGGTTATTTTTTTTAAGATTATATTTTTTTAAAATTATTTCTGCCCAGTAAAAATTCTACTTCTAAATTTTGTGATTTTGCACTAAAATATTCTCCTTTAGCTGAATAAACTCCTTAAAACCCCTTTTGGATTTAGCTGCAAAAATGTATCATCACAAAGCTGAAACCAGGCTGTCCATATGACTTTATAAAGATGGACTGTTCTAATAAAGAAACAAATGATGATCTCATAGAAAATAATTTATTTCTGTAGACTAAACCTCCAAATACTTTGAAATTGTTAAAATCACCACAAACATTCTGGCAGTAAAATGCAACATACACAATACTGCTGTGACATTAATCCAAAAACCTTAGATATGATAGAAAAACACTGACAGTAAAAATTTTACTGAAACATGAGAACTTTTGATTTTGATGCTTTAAGACAATTTTGCTGACAATACTTACACAATTTTACTCCTGTCAAGTATTTCATGAATAACTTTAACATGTAGTGGAGTATTTTAAGTGTAGTACTCTTATTTTTACTTAAGTTAACACCTTATAGGATCTATGTACCTCATCCACTCCTGCAAGAAAGTTGACAGCTTTGCTAACACAACCCAAAATCAAGGAAAGGCATCAGCACAAGACAAATAACATATAGCATAGCGTTACTTATCAGTTACCAGAGCAAGAAATCCACATCTGTGTCTTTTTGGAGCCTTTCATTTTGCGATGTTCTCTCCAGTGACTGAATGCCAGATTGACATTACCAGTGTCCTAGTTTATTGCTTGCTCACTTTTTGTTTCTCCTCTCTGTCCTTTTTCTTAAGTATCCTTGCCTCTTGCCTTGATGTCGCCAATGACACCAACTGACTCTGATTTTAACTTTCCCAGCTTTTGCTTGGTCACACTCTCTATTTGCTCCTCTCTCTTGGCCCCCGCCATGTTGTCTGTTGAGGCTGCTCAGTTAGCTGGTTCTGCTATCATTTAGATCTGTTGCCATATTAAGGCCAGTCCCGTGCTCTGCATAGCAACAGTCCTCAAAGGAGTTAGCTGCAGGGCTAACGAAACTAACTAGCGGCTAAAAGTTACAGGTTACTTCAAGAAAGTTGGTAAATCCCAGAGTAACATACATTAAAGATAAAAACAAAGCATTTATATCCATAAAATATAATCCAACTCCTATCAGAAAAGACAGAGACAGAGTGCCATTAAGCAGTTTGCAGAGTTTTGTAGCTTACCTTGTAAATGCAGTTGATGTTAGCTTGTGCTTGGGTCACCCAGTTAGGAATGACTTATTCAAGTCAGTGTACCATCAAAATGATTTCAAAGCTGTTAGTTTAAGGCTGTTTGGTTATGTTGTTTCATTTATGATGTATATTTGATGACTAGGTTGGCCGCACTATGCTGGTGATATATCTTGTTTAATTGTCAATTAATCCAATGTAAAATCCAAATCTGAAAAGGACTTGATATTGTGAAGTCAAAGTCAGTTGTAGATTATCTCTCTGAGCCATTAACCTATTGTCGGAAAACTGTTAAAAACGGAGCAATGACAGCATCATTGCAACTAAACAATGTTTATTTTAGTATTTTTACTGGTATTTATTACCAATAAAAATTTAAAAAACATCAGCATTCAAAGAAAAATGTTTGTTTTTTCTGGCTCAGACTATGAATGATGAATAACTCACATGACCTTTATGGCTTTTCATTATTCCAACATCTCTGTTGACACCTTAGATTTGTACTGTCATAGGAAATAGCTGAATAGGATTTTCAGGTTTATTGTAGTCAGTCTTATTGATCATACTGTCCATTAAAAGATCCCTTCCAAATGCACTATCAACATAAGACAAGGGAGAAAAAATCCACAGTCCTCATTATCCAGAGCGCTTGAGCTGTTAAAATTAGATAAATAAAGGGGATATCTTTAAAAATGACATTTTAGTTTTTAGCATAAAATTCACTATATTTTAACCACTTAAGCTGCAGTGAATTTTTTAATTAAAAGACCACTTTGTATTCAACTTTGGAAGATACTTACTTGATAAGTCTAATACATTGTTATATATTTTTGCTCAAATTGTGGACTGTACACTGCTTTGTTTATCACTTACAGTGAAATTACATCATCAAGGGCCTTTAACGACCGACAGGAACCAAAGGAATGATTACAGCAAGCAAAACCTGTTGAAACGATCATGTAGGCATCCAACTATCTTAAGATAAAAGCTGTCGATGCTTAAAGCTTAATATACTAAACATTTTACTTCACTCTGTAAGTTATCATCTCAGATCTCAGATGAGTCCACACCAACTACATGAAATTCACTTGCAGCAGATATATGCAAAATGTGTCGTTAACACTCACTCTTAAATACTCTCCCTCTTTCTCTCTCATTCCCACACTAAAATACACAGAGGCTCTGGTGGCCAAATTAACACTGCATGTTTTAATTTCCAACAGGGAGTTAATTCAGAGCTGATAATGGATGCAAATCGGGTGAAGATTTCTCACCGGATCCAATGAGCTGAACTCTCCACAGCAGGGTGTGTGTGGTGAAGTTTGCTGTACATACACACACACACACACACGGCACCATCCCAACATCCCAATTAGAGGTAGGAAAATCCATAGAACATCCCATGACAAGACACACATGCACACACAAAACGACAGGAAGCCTTTTGCTAATTTGAAAAATAGAACATTTTAATAAAGGCTACATCTCTTCATAATTACAATAATTAAAGTACCGAGGCATCTTTTCAACTGAGCTCTATAGAACGCATAATTTACAGTTTACAAGTCGAGCCAAGGAAGCCATGAAAAAAAATTATAAAACATAAACATGATGAAACGGATACTAAAAGGCATAAAAATATCTTTTTAACATAAAGCCCCTTGTAAAAATCAAGGGAGTAATAGGACCCTGAAAACTGGGTAAAACATGGCAAGAAGCCATGTGTGCACAGTTACTGTACTCAATTTAAACACTACGGACATAGTGTATATAACCACCATTATTATTATCTGCAGCACATAGTGCAGGCTTCAAATACACAGAGTAACCCTACTCAAAAGAAACTCAGTCACACAATCACATAGGCAAGCATGTTGGGGAGCACATTATAGAGCTTTTTGTTGGCAAATATTAATATTGGTGTAAACACATTTTGGGAACTCAAGGACCTATTCAGGGCAGTTTCCTCTTAGCAAATACGTAGGCTATTTGTGCGATGCCTGCGCCACTGAAACAAAGGCACTAAGACGCGACAGATCAAGGCTAGCTGGGCAGAGTCCCAGAGAAGGGGATAAAACATTAATAGCATTTTTGTTACTTCTTTCATAGTACACTCAGGGCCCTTCAGAGCAGATGGGGACACAGCTACAAATAGCACTGCAGTAGTAAATATATTTCAAACTTTTAAGTGAAGGAGAGCCATTCTCAAAGCTTCAGCAGTAAGCTCTCCAGCCAAGAGATCAGAGATGTCCCACTAAATCTCCAGGAACAGGACTGAAGTTTTTGAAGAGGTATTTTTGAAGTTTACAGTTCAATATGAGGGGCAGAAAATGAAAAAAAAAGAAAAAAAAGAAACACATTTCCTTTGCTTGAGAGCTGATGCTCACACGGGGAGAAAAAGGAAAAAAAAAAATCATGGAAGTGGAAAACTGGAGAAGTTTCTCCAACTTTAAGCAGCTTGTCCATGGAAGAATAACAGGGTTGGGGCAGGGATATTTCCAATAAATAGCAATAGAGATCTTAACACAGCAATACGAGCATCACAATACAATGTAATGTACATGTATATCTGCATATACATATAGGTGGTGTGCTAGCGAGAGCCTGTGGGCAGATGCTAGCACAAGCAGAGTCGGTAGGCTGTCAGTCTGTTTTGAACCCACTGTCCTGCTTCTTTGAGGAGTGGTCATTTACCTAGAGTCTCTGGAGTTTTTCTCTTCTGGAAACACAAAAATGTTTCAGTTTAGCGACACACAATCCTTTATTTTCTTCACTTTAAGGAGGGTTGTTCACACGATAGTCCTGTTATAGCAACAACTTGTCCTTCTTCCTTTTTCCTCTTCATCATTCATCCATCCCGTCTGCCCAAACCTCATTCACATTCCTTCAGCATCTCCAGTCTTACAGTCCCGGCTTTAAAGACACATACTTTGTGTGTGTGTGTGTATGTGAGCATATAAGAGAGTACATCCATGGAGGTTTTAAGTGTCCGTAGGAGTGTAATCCACAACAAGTGCAGGTCCTCACTCCATCCTCTCCACCTTGCCAAGGATCTTGCCCTCATAGGTGGGAAGCAAGGATCCATCATCTGACACCTCCTCAAACACAGCACCGCACTCAAACTCATCACTGGCCTTCTTGAAGTAGTACCTGCAAAAGAGAGATGAGAGAGTTAACACCCGAAGAAAGTCTTTTTCAGACACAAGAAGCATGATTCATGATACATCAAGGATTATATATCTATAAAAAGGAAAAAGGGAGACCCTAAAAGTCAAACAGCTTGTTGCCACCCCCGTTGTTCAACCTTTTTTAAACATAAAGCCTCATTTCCGCCATCCATGAAAAGCCACTCAGAACACAATCAACCAGGCCTGCTGAGCCTACAGACTCGGGTTTCTCAGGGTGGGGTGGAACCTGCTGGTAAAACTTCGTGGTCTAAAATAAGAGGCTTGCCCTCCTCATCCCTCCCTCCATGCCTTCTCTCTTACTTCTCCTTTTCCTTTTTCTCCATCATGTTGTTGTAAGTTTTGCCCCAGCTAACAGGGGCCAATTAGGCCAGTGTGCAAATGAAGGCTTCCTTTGACAAAGGCTGAAATTTCGGGTGCCTGCAAGTCTGCCTGTCATTACCCCCCCAACTCCTACACACCCGCTTATGCACACATTAGAAGACACACATGCACGTGCTTTCACTCGCTCCTCATCCCTGTTTCATTATTACAGGGACAAAGAAAAGAACAAAGTGGAGGAGGAGAAAGAGCAAGTACACTGTGTCCTTCCTTACCACTGTTGATAGCATGAGCTCTTGCTGCGTGCTATAGAAAGGACAGCCCGCTGACAACCTTGTGTGTGTGTGTGTGTTGATGAAAAAAATCAAAAATCTAAGGAGGGGCTTCTGGTCAGCCATGACTTCACTGGGCCATTAATGATGCAACCCCCCCATCCTTCATTTTAGAGGAAGAGAAACCAGCAGGGGTGGATTGGTTCACTCATTAACTATGTAATGGAAAAATGCCTTGGTTTGCTCCATGTGTGGGGTGACTGGAATGTGGGTATGTTTGTGAGCATTTTGTTTTTAATGAGACATGAGGCTGACAAAGTCCAACATGGAGTTCTTTTAAAAACAAGAGCTATAGTCTTTAAAAAAACATCCTTGCAAAGGTGTCTGGGTGCACATGCGCCAATCAGCGTGAGGGTGGTCACTATTAAAAAGCAGCTACATTGAAAATACAGGAAGGCTTCAACTAAGCAGAGCAGAGGAGGTCTCTACTGTGTTGAATAAGACAAAGTGGATAAATAAGGACATGAAAGAGCGCAAGACATGTTTCATTATTGCATCCTCCTCTCCTATCTGGAGGAGGAAGGAGGAAAAAAAAGAAAAAGGGAAAAGTCAAGTCGTACTGTTAAAAAAATCTTCAAAGAGCCATGATCTTTTTTGCTGAGAGAGACAGACAGAGACAGAGAGAGCCCGAATTTCCACTGGAACATGTTTTATGTGGCTAGATCTGTTTTCCCCCCTTCTCTCTCTCTCTCTCTCTCTCTCTCCGTTTGCACTGACATCTGGCACCAATATCGTCTGGCAGGACCCAGCAGTACTGTTCTTTGTTGAACCGCTGCCATGTTGAAATGACCCAACTCCACACATTCTCTGGCTGCTATTAAAGCGCCGCACAGCTCTCTTTCCAAAAAATGTGGATGGTATGACACAGGAACTGAGACAGCGAGCCAGAGAGAATAGAAGAGGAGGGGGGGGGGGGTAGACAGATGTGAAGGACTCAGAGCTAAGTACTTGTCACATTTGTTGATCCAGAAACGCTGCATACATCTGGACTGGAGGAAGTTTCTATTAGCCCTTTTCTTTTTCTTTTTTCTTTTTTTTTTCAAGAAATAGCTTGATACCTGTAATTATTAACACAATATGCCCAACCCATGCTTATCCTGGAGACCATGGCAGCCTAAACAAGAAATATTTGATCTTTTTTCCTTTAATGCCCACTGGAAAGGAGCAATCAAAGTAAAATCTCTCTCAGCAAACAGACATCGAAGCTGTGCGGCCTCAGTCAGGGCCCTGAAGTACAGCAAACAAGCGAATCTGGCATTCAACAATCTGCCTTTCAAAAACATCCATAAAATGATTACAACATGTGTAGACATTGTGCATGTGCAACACAAGCACATTCATGTGCACACATGTACAAACACACACAGACACACACACACATTAGGGCAGGAAAAAAAGAGCCCCTGATAGCATCAGTAAAGAATTTGCACGCTGGCCATTTGTGTGAGTCTTTGTTGGTTGAAATGAAAGGGGCCGGGGCTTCAAAGCCATGTGTATTAAGTGTGCCTTAGCATGGAAATCAATACCAGATGGGACCCAAATCGCTGCAGTTCAAACTCTTCCACTAACCCCCGCACCACCCACCCTCCCTCACTCTTGTCCTTTCCTTTTCATTGCACCCCCCTCAACACACACATACACAACAACTGAGGCCCAGATCTGACGGCACACACTGAAACAAACACTGATAACAGCACTCCACATAGACATGTATAAAGCACTATTAAATGTGGGGGAAATATATGAGGTCACACAGGCACCAAGCAGGATTTAAAGACATAAATTTGCAACTACACAGTGTAGCCTGTAGCCGCTCAGCTAGCTCACATTACATGTTCTTGCTTTAGTGTATATTTTCCAGAATAGATTGTGGCCATTCTGGTGGCTCACAACGTCTGAATGTCACCAGCTAATGTCGAGAAGACGCTAATAATCAAAAAAGTATTTTTCTGTACACAAACATGAAGAGTTTCAATACCAACATTCATAATATCGCAGGAACAACGATGGCTGAAGTTCCCTTAATTTTACTGAAATCACTCTAATATAATTGTTTAACTTTAATAAACCTCTGCACACACCTGTAGTTGCCCTTCTTACGGAGCTGCTCCTTAAAGTGGCCCAGGGTGAGACTGTGGCTCTTCATGGTCCTCCGGTAGGGGATCTCCTCCCCACAGAAGAAATATGTCACCACTGTCTCGCCGCTGCACACCCCATGGCTTCCTACACCTTTTTTACACTCCTTCATCCTGAAATTAGACAAGGAAGGAAAGAAAGGGAGTGTTAGAAGGCGTGGACACCCTCATGGCACAAGATAATGATCAAAGGCGAAATAAGAATCAGAGCGAGCTTGTAAAGAACTCAGACCAACAATCTACTGCTTTCAGTGTACAGAAGACAGGACTTGAAATACAGTAACACTACTTGTGAGTGTGTGAGTGACCCAGTGCCATCACTAAATGTGTACTTGTGTGTTGTGTGTGCTTGGAGAGAGGGCACAGTATTATCAATTCCCCTTCAGCTATGTCCAAGGCTTTGTAGGCCCACTTCAGAGAAGCTCTCTCTTTGCTAAGCTCTGCTCGCCCCAGCCGACTGCCAGCTCACTGAAGGACGGCCAATAAAAATGATACATATATATGAAAGGGATGTCTCAGTCAGGTGGTGCAGTGACTACACACTCCCCACACACAGCACAAATACACAGGATTCATGCAAACAGAGGCAGAGCCAGTGCACAAAGCTTAAAAACGCTTTGCAAAGGGGTCACCTTCTCTTTTGATTGACTGTATGTGGGTGTATGCACATGCATGTGAAGTGTAGGTTTGCACAAGACTACTTGTCTGTCTCTCTACATGCGCAGTGAGCAGTGCAGGTGTCAAGTAGAAAGAGTTAAAAGGGTAGAAGTACACTGTGAGGTGGAGGCTATGGCTGAGAGGAGGAGGAAGAGGAGCAGAGAGGAGGAGAGGAGAGGGAGGGCAGGACGCTAGAGGCATCGTACTCTTCTGATTGGAGACTGGGGTTGGACGTGTGGACGCCGGCAGGGCTGGGATTGGCTACAGACGGAGGGACGGAGCCCTCAATCTGGACAGGCACAAGGTGGCTCTTCTCTTGCTGGAGGCTGGACACTGAATGCCTGGAAAGACACAAGACAGAAGACAGGAACTTAATTACCTAGATCAAAATAAATCCTGATATTATCTTTAATGATAATGTAGAGACATAAAGATAAATCTTGGATGGCTAGAATTTAGGAAAGCAGGCCAAAGCTAACAGTGATTTTAACAAATATTGTCCAGTTTCTGTGTACCTTTGCTTGGTAGTCTTGGTGGAGACCTCCTCCAGTCTGCGGCAGGCCTCCTCCAGCTGGGCCAAAGTGTTGGGAGGGGGCAGGGGAGGCATTGCTGGGTCCTGGATGAATGGCTGAGCTGGTTGGTGGCTTCGTAGGTGGCCACAGCTTCCACCACCACCCCATGTGTGTGTCTGGGTGGAGGACCCACCAAAGGATTTTTTGGTGCTCTGATTACTAAAAGAAAGAAGAAAAAAGGTTAGAGGTATTAACAAAATTCAATGGTGGGACATTAATTTGAACATTTTGGACTAAAAAAAACTTAAAAATCATCAGAATACTAAGCCCTCCTGCTCACCTGTGGGACTTGTGCCTGCCTTGCCGTTTACTTTCAAGGATCCACTGCAGTACATTCTGGGCTGGGTCTGTTGTGTCGCTGGGCAGCTGTAAGGGCCCGCAGTCCTCCATACATCTCTCTGCTACTCCATCCTCGGCCCCTGAACGACACACACGCCTGGACAAAGAGCTGGAACGCCTGGAAAAAGACAAAGAGGGAGAGAGAATTAGTTTTCTGATTTATTTTCCCCCAATGAATGCAAGAATAAAGGAAATAATCAAATTCAGCGCTTGGAACTGACCCCATACTGCTCTCTGCTGAGACGGCCCCACACATTTCTCTGCCAAGGCTGCGGCTGCGCTGGTAAGGCTGGCAGGGCTGGCACTCACCACTGCTGGAGCACAGGCCATGCACCCTGAGGGCTGCCTCCCTTTCAATCTGCTCCTTGCTTTTGGGACTAGCATGATGGTGGATGTAGTGGTGGTGGATGTGTTTTGTGCTCTGTCTGCTTACAAGGGTCCTGTTAGGTCCCAAGGCCAGAGTGATGGCCCCTTGGTCAGGACTAGAAACAGAGGAACTAGAGGGCGCCATCCTTCCCAGGGACTTGATCCCAAAGCCTGCCCGCATGAGGGACTTGTGCTCTGGGGAGCTTGAGCGAGGTGAGTGGCGAATGACAGCCGGGGACTGGCAACCGGGGGTCTTCAGGACACGAGAGAGGTGATCGTCAAGGATTGCCTGAGGGTCCTCATCAGATGAGCCAGGAAGGAGAGACAAGGGATGAGGAGAGAGCTGGGGAGCAGCACTTGCCATGACCTCTATGTCCTCTCTTTCCTCCTCCTATTAACAAAAGCATACAAATTCATCAACTGAGGAATTAAAAAAAAACCCAACAACTTACAATTGACTTTTCTCGTAAAAAAAAAAAAAAAAATCTCGTGCAGACCTCCTGGATCTGCTGCAGCCTCTCCTCCAGAGAGTTGATGGTGTCCTGCTTTTTCTTCAAGCTTTCAAGACGGGATATGAGTTGGGCTGCAAACTCTGCAGGCTCCATGGGGACCATCTCCTTGGGGGGACGGCAGGTACGCTTTGGGGAGAGGGAGATACATTAGCCTTTGTCATCTCTCCATGACCAAGCCCAAGCCCTCTCCAACTCGTGCAAAGACATCAATAGCCTTCTACCCTCATTTCCCTACATTTATGCATTGTTCTCAAACAGCGTTTACTCCACTAGTGGTGGCACTGATCAGGGCACTCTCATAGGCACCCAGGGCTACGGGGTTGTTTCGGGGGGTGCCAGGCCTGGTGTATGGTCATGCTGAGCTAGGCCTCGGCTGGTTCCCTCTGTCATCATCAGCAGGACTCTTTAAAGTCAGCTCACTTCAAAGGCTTCCTCGTCAAATATCAAACACTCAGTGGGGGGAGAATAGGATGGAGGAGGGAGGGATGGAGGGATAGATAGATGGGAAGCAGTGGCTTTACATCTTGGAATAAAAGCCACATATCGACAGGGGGTGGAAGAGAACTCTAGGGTGGAAAGGATGAGGGATTAAAAAATTGGGGAGAAGTTGAGATGCAGAGATGTGTGCTTGCAGGAGGGAAAAGAAAAAGAAAATAAAGAGAGGGAAGGATTGGAAGAAAGAGATAAAGGTGCCAAAAAGGGATGAGAGATCAGACAGGTTTAGGTAATTTATTCTCCCCCTGTCACACTGGGCACCTTTGAGGTACAGTATAGTGACAGTAAGAGATTGTGCGTGTGTGCACACACATCTTAAATTATTTGCATTTTTGCACTGGGGCTTTCTCGAATTTCTTCTTTTTCTTCCTCCCATCCCTTTGTAGTATGGATGAAGGGGAGAAAAGGAGTGAGAAAAAGAGGCGCTGTCTGATGGAGCCTAGGGCTGGTGCACCATGGGAATGGCAGCCATTGCCAAAAATCAGACGGGAAACAAAAACAAGGATAAAAGAGAAAATAAAGCAAAACGGGGACAATAAAAGAAGAGTGGCGAGCACCAATCTGTGGATCTTTTCTTTATACAAGTAACACTTGCGGCATGTCTCACAATATTGAAAGAAAAATAGTTTCATCAAGTTTATTGTTACAAGCTGCTCCTGTCGCAAAAACTTCTGCAAGGTGTTGCCCTGACTCTGATTCAGACCTCCATTCCTGTTATTCTCTTAACCTGGAGTTAGCCTTTAGTTAAAGCCTTAAGCTACCAACTCCCCTCTGACCCACTGAGAGCTCACATGACATGCTCAAACTCTTCCCTAAGATCCCTCTCTACAGAGGAAGGGGGCTGGCTGAGTGTGTGTATGTGTGAATGTAGAGGGGTGGGAGTGCTTTGGAAAAAAAGGGGGCCAGCTCTGTTGGAAGTTGTCACTTCCCTGTGCGTTTGCTCCATTCATCCTTGGATCAAAGCGCTGCGTGTGCGTGCATGTGCGAGTGAATGTGTCTGAGTGTCTTTGTGTTTTTGTTGGGAACCGGGCTGATTTCAGAGCCCTCGGGATAGGCGGCAGAGATCTTCCTCATCTCTCCCTTTTCTCCATATTTGCAGCATCGGTAGGGAAGAAAAATCCCAGTGTGTTCGGAGCGCTGCGGCGATAAACAGCTTAGAGACCTCCCCGTCTTCCACAGACTTCAAGGAACCCTAATGGGGGTGTAGGTGACACCAAAGGTAGCATGGGGGCTCATGTTTGTATGTGCGTTTGTGTGTGTATATGTGTGTGTGTGTG
This sequence comes from Acanthurus lineatus, assembly GCA_029814665.1. Taxonomy (NCBI): domain Eukaryota; kingdom Metazoa; phylum Chordata; class Actinopteri; order Acanthuriformes; family Acanthuridae; genus Acanthurus; species Acanthurus lineatus. The sequence goes on along the minus strand of JAPZDV010000009.1, from coordinate 11,626,613 downwards.
TGTGTGTGTGTGTGTGTGTGTGTGTGTGTGTGTGTGTGTGTGTGTGTGTGT
>JAPZDV010000009.1:11513732-11626462 GCA_029814665.1 Acanthurus lineatus | reverse complement strand
TCAGGACTGTGCTTGTGTGTGTGTGTGTGCGTGTGTGCGTGTGTGCGTGTGTGTGTATGTGTGTGAGTGAGTGGGAGGCTGGATCTTTGACGTTACTCTTCAGATCTTTGCTGGTGTTGTTGAATTGAGAATGCTGAATACAGTTTGTGCAGTACTATTCATAGAACCAAGAGAGACCCGGAACAGAGGGTGGTATGGAAATTACACTGTGGGACCCAGGTTCAAAAAGACTTCTGAGCATGTGTGTGTGTGGTTTTGTGTGTGTGCATGCATTTGTGTACTTACAGGGAAAGCAGGCAGAGAGACTTGGCTGTTCATCCTCATGTTGCGCTGCATTTCTCTCTGTAGATGTTTCTTTGAGCCCAGTTTATAGGGAGGGATGCCATCTCTGAAGATGCACAGAGAGATCACAAAGGTCAATTACCCAATCTGATAAATCATTTAAGACCAAACAGCTATTCAGGAAGGAGCTTGTTAGCCAACTGGGTAGATCAAACACAGTTCAGGCAAGAATAAATTTAATTTATTAATTCTCCCAAGTTGTTTTTAATCTTTTTGACTCAGTTGGAGAACAAAAAAGATACTTATATTCGTGCCAGCATTTCTGGTCTTGTTTGTGTGTCAGAGCAGACCAGGCTACATGGTTCTGGGTGAGGTGATAGGAGATTTTTTTTTGCCCTAGAAATGACACTCACTTTCAGCTCTGGCTTCAACGCAGCACTGGGAACCCTGCTGGCTATTTCCTTTTAACACCACACATACACTTCCACACAAACATACTCTGCAGTCAAAGTGCGCTCTGCTCTACTGGCCAGGAGTAGTGTCAGCATTAGCATTCCCCGCCTGACTTGTACGTTGAGCTGAGGACACTGTTAGCATTAGCTACTCATTATACTTATTCAAAGAGTTACTGCAGGACAGGACCCAAGGGTGTAGCTAGCCTGGTTAAATCTATCTGAGGACCTGAATGGCTGACTGGCTTAAAAAATGAAATCAAACAACAAACAGCAAAGCTCAAGCTTCAAACTGAAGCACTTGACAGTGTAAAACAGTGTCTTTTCTCCATGCTAAACAGCAGTTTCCTGGTGACCTAGCCTAACTGAGGAGCACTTTTCCACTTTTGCTTTGAAATGCCACAGTCATGCGCATAAGCAACCCCCCCCTCTCCCTCCCCAATCTTCATTTGGCAAGCACTGCCGCAGCCAGCCTCTGATCTCCGCACATCAAAAGGCTGGTTTGTAAGATAAGGTAATGTTTGAAGTCTGCGCAGCTGCATTCCCCAGCGTCCAAGCAAATCCATAAATAAGATATAAGCAAAAATCCCCCCCCCCACCCGCTCTCTTTCTCCTCTCACCCAGCCGCCTCCTCCCCTGTTGCTTTTTCCCTTCTCTCTTCTTTTCTTTATCTGTAAATGAGATTCAAATGTTTATAGGTCCTTTCAACTGACCTAAAGAGAGGCAGATATTCTGATCAAGGCCGGAGCGGGCAGGAATTGTGTCCCTGTGTCCCAGGGTTTGTCACTGCACTGGGCAAAGTACAGAAGGATAGGACTATACGAGCCTCGGCCTCTTTGAAGCAGGGCTGTATAGAGATATGCGGAACAGAGGACTCCCTGTTGTAAAAAAAAACTCTTTATAGCTGCCATATATATATGAGTAGCCTAGCCCATTGATTGCACTTAACATCATTATCAGAGTTTTAAGCCTGGTCATGGTAAACCTTGCTGTTTTCAGTGACATCAGTCATATAGGGCTTGATGCCTCCCATGTGAGATGAGGTAAAGAAGAACTTGTACCAAGACTGTTCTGCTTTCTGACCCAAGCACTTTTGGCCTTGAGCTGTGCACTATGCAATGACTTCATAGTACCATGTCACTGGAGAGACACGTGATTACGCAAAGTAATCCTTTGGAAGTACGAGGCCCTAAGCACGTACACAGATAACCACAAACCACATGTGTACAGACACACAACACTGATGAACTACTTTTGTGCTGAAACTATTAGCAGATTCCTTGATTAGTCATTCAATAGGCAGTTAATTGACAACAGTTTTCATTCATAAAAAAAAATCTTTGAAATCTCACAATTTCCTGACATTTTTGAGCCAAATCATTCATCGCTTGATTGGAAAAAGACTTAAGTAGATAATTCAATATTGAAACTGACCATTAGTTGCAATCCCAGACTTTTTTGTGAACCATCTTCCGGCAGCGTCAATGTCAACTGATGCAGTAAAAATGTAAAGCCTCTGCACTCATCCCTATATATCAACTTAGAAAAGTTTCTCTGCATTTACAGTATAAAGTCAAATCAAAAAGAGAGTTGTTATCGAAAACAAGGATGGGGCTTGGCACTGACCCATGCCACATCTTGGCTGATCTACTTTCTTTTAAGTGTTTTCAGGGGGCCATAATTTACCATTACTTCTAGTACAGCAAACCATTTCTCCAGCTTGGCAATGACTCTGAGCCCATTGCACCTCATTTCAAATTCCAAAAACACACTCATGTACTGACGTTATCTCATGTTTGGTTTATGTTCACTTACACACTGCTGTCAGTCAGCGACATGGCATCGTCGGTCAAGGCATCACTGGACACCTCGCTGTCATTGGTGCTGCTGACGGGGGCAAAAGAGCCCGCATGGCAGGGGTTGAATGAGTCTCCTCTCTTGTATGGTCTGGGGAGGTTTCAACAACAGAAATCAGATTAGTACAAATGCAGCACTATTAAACAGCATCCAGCAGATGGGTGACATTTTAATGTCTACTCTGTGAGAATTCAGATGAGTGTGTTTCACTTGTGTAGAGAACTTCTGATGTTTTAATGACAACAAGAGTGATGTAATGAGGGAGCATGCATGTGTGAATATGAACTGTTGCCCTATCAATAACAGCTCAACCTTGTAATGAATGAATGTGGCCGGCTACTCTGAAGCCTGGCAACCTCAAATATAAGTTCATCTGCACTGGGAAAGCTGTGGTTTTCTCCTTATACCTCATTTATGCCTTCCTAAATAGCCTGCAATTTCTATCTTTCCATTTCTCTCATTCAAACTCAATCTTTCCTCAGCACTCATCTCCTGCTGTGCATGCATTCTTGCCATGGTACAGGAGGAGGAGAAAAGGAAGGGGAATGACCAAAAGAAAAAAAAACAGTACAGAGCGGAAGCATGAGAGTGTGTCAAAGAAGGAAAGAAAGGGGAGAGGGAAAAACAGGGGGGTCGTCATGAGGCGGGGGAGACCCAGCAGGACTAAAGCTGTAGGCCCCCAACTCCAGGCTGACCTTCAGAGGGGCTTGCAAAGAGTCAGGTATTTAACACAGCTGGCCTTGCATTCTTCCCTCCCTGCCTCTCTCTCACCCCCTCATTTATCCTTTCTCCTCCCTCCCTTTCTTTCATTAAGTGCACCCCCCCTTCCCGTCCTTCCTTCCTTTCCGCTTTCTTTCCCCTCACTTTCGCTCCAAAAGTATGCTTCATAGTCCCCATCCCTGAGATTTCAAAAGGCAAAAAAAGATAAAAGTGGAGAAGGCAGGGGGGGGGAAGCAGCAAAGGAGGGAATCAGAGGAGAATTGACGCAAACAAGAAAAGAGGGAAGAAGAGAGTGAGAGAGCTGGGGTTGAGCGGGGGCTGTGGGGGGGATGATTCTGTACTGTAGCTGCTGCCGTTCAAGGGGTTTGTTTTTAAAAAGAAAGTCAGATGAGAAGGGTGAGGAGAGGGAGGCGGAAGAGGGAGAAATGGGTTCCACATGTTTTGAATCTGTAGGGTGACAATGGGAGGGGAGAGAAAGGCACCAGGGCTTCATGTCAAGGGAAGGACTGTACTCTCTCTTTGGGCGACAAGCATCACACTTACAGGAGAGCCCCCCACTACTAAGTGCCAGCACAGGCACAAGCTGTCAATCAGTAACGCAGGTAGCTGTCAGTTTGCTTAGCCTGTCATACTCCAGTGTAAAAAGTTGAGAAATTTGTGCAACTTGCAATTCAACGTCCAACTAGTAGGAGCAACATCGGGAGCTGTCCCAATGCTGGCAGAGATTTTTATATACTACCACAGCTCTTAAAGAAAAGCTTTGAAAGCATTTGGGATGCAGTTTGATTTTGCTGTTAAAAATGGAAAGGCCATAATAAGCATCTAAAAAAAGAACATCCGTTTCAAAGTGCCATCTATAGATCTGCTATAGATTTATAACTCTGCCAAAAGCTTGAGGACAGTGTGGTGCGGGGAAGAGAAATAGCATAGCAATGTCATCATCTATTATTTGCTGGCTGGGGCCGGAGCCAGGCGTGCTCTGTGAACTTTTCCCGTGGAAGACGATCCCTTATTCTGCTGAACTATTTCAAAGCTCCGGAAATCCAGGCGAGCGCCAGCAGAGGGCTGCTGCTGGAGACGGTGAGAGGGGCCAGAGAGCCAAGGAGTGAAAGACAGGCAGAGTTTTCTACTAACTTGAAAAGAAACCCTGAGGTGATTTGGAGATGCACGTGTTGCACTTTCATGCATGGCAGCGCTTCCAAATGCTTATTCGGGAGGGGGGGATTATTACATACAGTATGTACAGCATGAGTTATGGCTCTAACTCAACATGCAGTTCAAAAGGTGCTGGAGCATTACCTGTATTCCCTCTCCATCACTTCCATCGCCCTCATGGACACGGTGGCCCTCTGCGTCTTTGCCGACAGTCCGACCAGTGCTTTGGCTTTGAAATCACAACTCCATTCCTCCTCTTCATTAAGCGTGGGCAAGTATCCACATACAACTTTCAGGTCGCCCAAACCGTTCGAGTTGACGTGATTCGGGTTTTCTCCCCCCGTCCTCACGTACTCGAGGTAAATGTCAGAGGTCAGAAACATCTGGTATACGTTCTCCTCCATGTTAGTCTGGATCTCGGTTTGCGCCTGGTCGAACATCGCAGAGTCTATGTGTTGCCTCTTGATATTATCCCGTATGAAGGTTTTGGTCGCGGGCTTGAGCTGTTTGGCGACAATGCTGTTGTTCTCGATGTAGCGCTTGTAAATTGCTTTGGCGACCCTCTGCGTTTTGGTATCCTTGAGGTCCATTTGCCTGAAACCATTGCAGGCGAACCAAAAGTCTAAAGTATCGACACATTTCTCTCGCTCCAGAAATGTCCTAAAAAGATGCGCGCCGTCCTGGTCCCCGAGGAGAGAGTGCAAAGACTTTGTCCATCGGGAAAGCGGTGAATCCGGGGAGGCACTCCCCTCTGGCTCCCCAAGACCATCCTCGTTTCTCCTGGCCGAGGAGCCCGGAGAGCCAAGCAGAACCGATTTCGGGGGTTCCAGGGGTTTCATCATTGCGAGTTTGCCGGGGTAGCAGGGCGCCTCGCCCTCCTCCCCCGGCACCGGGGGTCGAGGAGCATCTTCTCTGAAACTACTGGCGATATGGTCCATAAGCGCCCGGCTCATGGCTCTGAAGGCAGCAGGAGAGAGCCTGTGTGTTGTTCGCCTCCTCTGAGCTTCTACTGTAATCTCCTCACTCTCTTATGTCAGCGGGGGAGCTTCTCTCTGGCTGCTCGTCTTCTCTCTGAAACACAAAGTATTGATCTAATCAAAACCAGATCCGCCCCAACTTCAAAGAGGGAGAGACGCAGTAAGAATCTTCTCAGACCCTCTCTGACTTTTACAGAAGAAGACAGCCTACTTCGTGGAGAAAAAAAAAATCTGAGAAAACGCTGCTGCAGCATTACATAAACAGCATTTCTTCATATCTAAACCTGGAATGTGATTTCAACGGAGCCGCTATTTAGGACGCAAATGAAGTGGAATTAAACAGTGATTTCGCACATGCTATTAAGAGGGGAAACCACCTGAGCGATGCATAAGCTGAATCTAAATCAACCTCCCTCTCGATATCAACACAAGGAGTAGTAATCGTACCTATGTGAAGCGGGGCTATGACCTGAACACCATTAATAAGTCATTAATCCTTGAAAATGCCAGAGCATTACGCACGAACACGGCTCTATTAACGCTTCCGGATCCATCACGCCTGATGTCAGGGTTACAGACTGGCTGCCTACTGCAGAACGCAAGCACATGTTCCTCCACAATCTCTGCCACTTTCTCATTCCAGGGCAGTCATTTCTACGTCTCTACATCTCATCACAAGCGGCTAAATCACGTCAAATTGAGCCTCCCCGTGAATACCTGTAGGACACTGATGTGGGACAAACTCGAAGAGATCGAAAAACGTGACCAACATAGTTAATAGAGTTAACTGGCTGCTGCTGTTTGGTGTACTACTCATGGGGCTTATACCATGCTCAAATGTTTCAAACAGATATCTGCTCTTCTGTAATTGCAAAGGTGATGAGCAGTTTATTGCAGATGATCGCTACAACACCCCGAAGCATTAATGTTAAAAATCAGCGGTTGATGTGCAACGACACTTATCAAATGGCTGCATTGCTCAAGTGTTAAACTTGTCAAGAAAAATAACTTAGGTAAACAAAATCTCTCTTTTTTTCCCAAAACCATGGGCTACTCTCTAAAAACTAAGCAACAGCTCCGTGTTATATTACACAGAACTGTTTACATTATAAGTTCACTCACGTTAATTCTGTCCCGCAGTCTCTTGAGTCTTTTAAAGTTTCTTTTATATTACATTTAAAGCGAAAAACAACCCATCTTTAACGTCCAATCCCAAATCCACCACAGTCTCAGATCTTGTGGGGGTGGAATTCCACTAAAAAAAAAGAAACGAACATCTTTTTATCTATAACTTTAAAACATGAAACCACAGAGATGTCGAAACGAATACGAAATGAACGATACAGAAACGTCTCGACGCGTTTTTTAGTGTTTAAACAGAAGAAAAGTGGTTCGTTTTCCCCAGAACATTACTTCAAAGGCGAGTCAACAGCACATCAAAGGGTACTCCAATGGGGGCCAGTTTGAGGAGGCACACACTCTTGTAACTTACCATCGATCCAGAGTTCTCTTCTCAAATTAAACTCCAGTTGCTGTTTTTTTTATCCACAAAAAGCGCATGTAATCCACAGTTATCGTCTCCACGACGCGTCCACATACAGTCCGTTTAGGTTATAGTCGGTTTACGGAGAGGAAAATGCACTCGAGAGGAAAAAATACCGCTTTTCTCCCTCCTCTTTTACTCCTCCCTACGGTTTCAGGCTGCCATGCCGCACGGTGGGTCTCTCCTGCAGGCGACTCCAGCACCAACTGAGCCGACAGGCTGGAGCAGCGCACTTCAAAGTAAGGAACCGACTGCCGGGTCCCGACAGCTGCATAAAAACAATTGCAGCTTGATGCCTTAAAAAAAAAATAAAACAAGTGGCGGAGCTACCCGATTAGACTGCAGTCACTCTGGATGAAACATATTTTAAAGGTTACTCTTTTTTATTTTCCGACCTTCGAGCTTTTTGTCACGTTTTACTAATCTTTTCCCAGATCACGAAGTTGCAGCTACATAGTGAGGACCTTATCAAAGACAAGCAATCTTGAGCCAACTCCCCGAGGCTTTGGAGCGTCAGAAGTAACTGATCTGCCGCCCCAATAGCATTATCGCTACAATCCCTCTGTTGCTACATAAACTTTAAAGTCGCAGGGATCTTTTCTTTTCAAGACCCGCATAGTTTGTGAGATTAATCCACTGGAGTCCTGGGGATGCACAATGCATGCACCGGCGTGTATCAAATAGCACGTTCATATCCCCATATGAATTTTCGGTCACATCACAAAAAGACAATAGCTCGGTAAAAAAAATTATATTATGATTTTAAATCCCCTTAAATCGCCATTTTGAAGGGACAGAGACACATATATGCCCCTTCTGCATGACTCAAAGGCTTACTGAAGAAAACTTGAGCAAGACAAAAGTTTTCTAAATTAGGTTTAAACCAAGGTGTTTTAGATCTCAGTTTAACTAGACAGACATACAACATGTTGGAATAGGAAATCAAATCACAGTGCTGTTATCACTCCACAGCTCCTACCAGTGGCAATAAAGGCAAATGGTACATGCATAGTCATAGATTAAAACATCTGCTGGGTAAGGATAAGTTCCCAGCAGGATGATTTCATATCATTCATGCAACAGAAGAATGACTCCCCTCTGCAGCTTTTGACAGCACGGCTCTCTGCTTTGTGTGTGCCTTTTAACTGCAGCATAAATAGCATTAAAAAGGAGTAAAGAGCCCAAAGACAGATCAGACATTCCATATACATCCATTCATTGGTCAGGTTGAGAGGAGTTGTTTGGATGCAGACAGTAGCGGATATGTTGAACCGCTACATTTCCTTTATTTGCACTGGACTAGCTACAGGCAGTGATGTTAATAGTGCTCATAGAACAGAATCAATAGTGTTTTGGATAGCTCTTTAGTGTTCAAATGAGCCACCACAGGAGACCCTCTGTACAAGAGGACTGGCTATATTCTTGAAAGGGAGACAGTGGGTGTCTGTGTGTCCTTGTTGTCTCAGTGGACGGAAATTCAAAAAGTACAGTACAAAGACGGCAAACACTTTGATCAGCCTGTTTGCTAAAGGTGCTGTGAAACTTTCTCCCCTGATACCTCACTTCCCATCAAGGTTAATAATAGAGGAAATTGCTTTTGAAGAGGCTATGATGAGTAAGGGATTACTCATCATTCAAAGGCCACTTTATCACATTCACATCCTGCACAAAAACATTCCCAGAGTGTCTATCAAACTCACTGTCCTGGCTAAGGATGAACCACAGTGATTGCAATCCAGGGTCTACTTCTACAATTGCTTGCGGGTATGTGGAAGGTTGGTGTAGTGGCACAACTAATAACAATAATAACAATAACATTTAAGAAAAAAATCTAAATTTTAAATGTCCACTTATGGAGTCAGCTGGAACACCTGAACATCTGAACCTGAACAAGTACATGGAAACTAGTTAATTGAAGCTGTCGTAGTACATAAAATAAAATGGAATAGTTAAAATAAATGGATAAAAATTAGAAATAGTTAGCCAAAGGTATTTAGTTAGGTTAAATAAATCTGAAACAGTTAAAAGTAATAAAATTTCTTAGTTAGCTAAAAGTGATAATTGTAATGGTTAAAATTGATGGTTAAACACATTGAATAATTGGTCTTAAGATGATGGATAAAAATATTTATCTTAAACAGTTAAAAGTTAGCTTAAAGTAATGGAGTAACAGTTGAAACATTTAGCCAAAAATAATGGATAAAACAAATGACACAGCATAAAATGATGGATAAACAGATTAAATTTTAGCTCACAAATAACATGTTAACAGTTGAAACAGTTATATAAAATGGATAAACTGTTAAAATATTTAAATATAAAGGTTTAACAGCTGAAAAAATAGAAAGTAATGGGTAAGCAGTTGAAATAAATGGCAGTATAAGAGTAATTGAGCTAATCTGACAGAGCTTTGTGGGTACACTGATTAAACCATTGATGCAGGCTCCTGTATATCTGACATCTTGAATCATGCCAGATGAGGGACACTTTCGACTCAGAGTAAAGAAAAAATAAAGGCAGTCTGCACAAGCACAACTTCTTATCTCATAAGACTCATCCACACAGCCCAGGTCTTTCTGCAGGTATACAGGTCATATGGCTAATATACCAAGTGCTAACCCAACAATGTCAGTCTTTGTTAACTTTGGAGGGTTGAAGCTGACCTCTGACAGTAAACACACCAGGGTGGAAACCATCACCATGGCGATGGTGTGGACCCCCTGCCAGCATCAGGGGCCAGTTGGGCCCTCATGTCCTGCCTTGTCAAATTCGTCTATGGTTCACGGGAGGTCCCCATAGGTCAGGTCTTCCCTGCTGCCCCTCAGGAGCTGACCTAAGGTCTGTGACTGGCCTGAGACCAGGGGTGTCCTTGGCTCCTGGCCCTATAAAAAGACCCTTGAAAGAGGGCTCCAAGGGGAGAGGTTATGGGGTGTAACTGTCTCCCTGTTTGGGAAGATATTATTACAGGGACAGGTCAAATTCAGCTTGACTACAAAGAGCCCAATGAATGAAGACAAAGGGGCAGGAATAAATCAGTTATGTCCCAATTAATTCTTTGATGTTGACTGCTTCTTTTTTTTGCATGTCCCATGAAATAAACAAAGCAGCTCGATTTTACATGGTATCTAAAGTCACATAAGATAAAAAACGCACCAATCTAACAACTAATAAAAAGGACTAGGGAGCTTTTTACGACTGTGTTATATGGTCTCCTGAGCAGCCTTGGCCTGTTGTAACTGCTACTGGCCACCTCAGTTGCAGTCATAAACACTCAAGAGTGTGTGTGAGTGCATCTACCGGTGCTGTCCTCTCTGTGCTGCAGCTCTGTGATCAGTAACTGCTCTCAATTACAGTATTGTGTGCTGTTCCTTTCGGCTTGGGGTTAAACTCTTTGCAGACCCCTTTGAAGTACTCATCCCTTTATCTCAAGCCAGAGCCAAGAATTTGGGGGAGGACAATGGAAAATGAAACCAAGAGGGAAGCTTATGGCAATTATCAACCAGGGCCATGATGATGAAGTCAGCGCACACAGACACAGAGATAGAGAGAGAGAGAGATAGAGAGAGAGAGATAGAGAGAGAGAGAGAGAGAGAGATGATAAAGAAAGCAGGAGACAGCCAATGTAGGACAGGGGGTTACTGTTTCAAGTTTGTTTGGTGTGTACACACCCCGGGCAACAACCGACTGCCGAGAGAGGAAATGGAGGCTACCTCTTCAAAGTAGGTGACAACAGGGGGGACAATGGCCTCTGAAGGGAGCGAGGAGCTGATGAGAGGAACACTGGTGGTGGTTGGGGTGCATGGGGGTCAAAACACAGCGCAGGCAAGTGCCAAAGAGTAGCAGAGGAGGATGGGAGGATAAGGATGGAGGAGGACGGAGGGAGAAGTGCTGTTGTCAGCAGAATCAAATGGCACGCAGAGAGCTGGGGAAGATACAATTAAAGTGTGGAGTTAAGACAGGCTTTGAAGTTGGACATGGTGCATAATACCCTTAAAAGTTAAGGAAGGGCAACAATTTGCCAGTTTGTTATGGGGCTGTTTTGAAAGAGGAGAGGAGGGAAAAAAAAGTGTGAGTGGTGGGAGTGTTTGTTTTTTAAAGGGTTCAGTTTGAGGGGAATAAAGTTGGATTTCAAGTGCCAATTGGCCCCAGAAGGATTTTTTTTCTTTTTTTTTTTTTTTGCAAGACAGAGAATGTAAAGTGTGAGTGGGAGTTGGCGCCTACCTGTGCATTTTGATGATGTGGATGAGTGTGTGAAAGACTGAAGAAGGGAGTGAGAGATGTGTCAGGAAGGAGTGGAATAGGGAGCGAAGCAGGTGAAAGAGAAAAGCACTATGGAGAAAGAATGAGACATGAAATAGGTAGGGAATTGGTGGCGAAGGAAGGCAGAGGAAATAAAAGAGAGGCGAGGAGGGGGGGTGCTGTTGAAGGTTATTTATTGGTTTTTTTCCCTCGTTTTAATCCCATTTTGCGCTTGACTTTTAAGTCTACCAATGTATAGAAACAATGTCGGATGCACTGTCTAATCCCGTTTGGGCCATGAAGCTCACTCCACACTGACAGTAATGACTTTCATTTCCTCTGCTGCTCGCGCTGAAGCACCATGCAGACACTTCACAGGCCGGACGCCACTGTTCTGCCATGCTTGACAGGACAGCGATCCGTCTCCGAATCACTCTTAACTTGAACCCTGGGCTCCCTCACTCATCCCTAATCCATCACTTTAACCCCATCTTCCTCCTTCCTGACTCGGGAGCACAGGGGTAGTAAGGTGATTAACTTGCTTGTCCATTCAACAGATGCCAGATTTTTATCTCTTTCCCTGCTTCCTGTTCCTCCATTAGAGGAGTGTGATGCTTCACCATGGCAAAAGATATAGGTGTGATGTCTACACAAATGCAGATAAATATGAAATGCCATTCGAGTCAGATACTTTGCATTAAGCACCAAATTGCCACATCAGGAGAAAAAACATGAATGTCCACAGATCATCTGTTTTGTCCACAAAACACAGATGATGCCTCACTTATGTGTCCTAAATATTATTGGGAATTTTCGGGGTCTTTTTTAAACGCAAGGTTAAGTCACATCAAAGAGATGAGGTTTCACTGACGGTTCAGAGGCTTTTTAGCTAAATATCATCAGATGAAGCTGTTAACAAATGAATTAAACAAAGGAAATTTAGTGCTTGCCACCAGAAGAGTGAATTTGAGTAAGAATTTAAGAATTTAATTTAAAATTAATTCAAAGACACAACTGTGCACAAATAGACTGAGACAGTTTTGGCGAGTTAAAGACTTATGCAAAAAAAAAAAAAGTGCACCAATCCCAAATGACTCAAGACAAAAGAAAACATGAGAGACTGCAAAACCAATCCAAACAGAGAACATTTTTTTAGAAAATGAATGAATGGAAGTTAAAAAAGAGAATGTTATCAGCACTAGTATGAATGTTGCTATAGTCTACTTCCTTGTTACCAGTTCTGCTGCAAGGATTTGTGTATAATAATAAAAGAAGCTGTGAGAGATAAAAGGAAAGTGCGAGATAGAGATACCAGACAGAGACATAGGGCAAGCGATACAGACAAACCTCCCACACTGTCTTGAGTGCATGGGTCTCCTGTCCCTCTGCTCAGCCCACACTATAAGCCCAGATGCTAAATTCATGCCACAATCACACAAACACAACCTGCTGTGTCTTCTTCACTGAGTCTGTATAGCTCCTAACCCACTTGTTCTCAAATAGCAGCATATCCTTTTCATAACTCTTGTTGCGTTTGAGTGACAGGGCTGGGGAAAAAAACAAGGCAAAAAATCACTGCCATAAATACCGTATCAACAAAGAGAAGAATGATACAAGGTAGGAAGAGAGACAAAGGCAGAGAAGGCAGAAAACATGACGGAAGACATCGGTGTGTGAGAAGTGTTGGCGATAAACAGGTTTATTTATGCAAGCGGCGTACAGCAGCCAAACACGGGCCTCCTAGGGTCTGACTCAGAATACAGCACTATAAAAAGCTCCATTCGTACGCGCAAACACACACTCATGCAAAGACTTTGTCAATCACATGCTGATGTACAGTCAATCCCAGAGTCCTGTCACAAGCATACAGTCACATGTGTAAAATCTAGTACGAGGAAGAGAAGAGAGGCACTGAACGACCTCTGATCGCCTTTTTTTTATTTCTACAGTTGATTAAAAACTACTGTTAATCTTTAAATCCATGCCCTCAAATAACCTCTGTCATATCCTGCAGGGAATAAAATACTTCAAAACAAAAAACGGGTTTAAGGTCCCTCTGTACAGCAACTCAAAGAGAATCTGCAGTCGCTCTTCTTTTCTGACACAGTGTCACAAGGCCGTTTTTACCTTGCGAGTGTGCAGCGACTTTTAAACGGCAGTCCTGTCATGAAAACTAAATTCCACATTAACAAGCATCATACAGTACCGAAGCTGTGGGCGCTAGCATTAAGTGAGAATATGGTGGCTGAGTGGGAACCTTGGGAGCTCCTCATCGGCTCTCTGCTGTCGTCACACAGCGGTCCACTGTCTGATGTGGAGATAACGGAGAGGAAGCGAGAGCTTTGATCCCTAATGGGGCTGTGTTGGCTGGGTGGAAATGACAGTCATGGCTTGTATTTACACAAGCACAATTATGGAGGTTTATTTTGGTGGTAGACAATCAATTAGAGTGAAGCTATGTCAAAGTAATAATGCAGATTAAAGGAGCGTTTACAGCTGTAGCCTCCGGGTGTAAATAAGCAAAAAACAGATCTGCTAAACAGGACAGAGTGCATATTAACCTTCAGATCTACACTCATAATCTAATAAGGATTCAGCGTGCTTTAAATTAAGTGATTGCTAGATGTTCTAACAGTGTCTGAAACCTTCTTTCTATACAATTTCTGTGAATGAGGTATGAGTGAAACAAAGAAGTCGCATTACCCCGTCTGAGGGCTAAAGTCTTTGTGTGCGGTACTTAAAGAAAAAAGGGCAAAACATGACAGATGGATCATACACATGGGAAGAACCTCTTAAATTTCAAGCAGCATCTTCTTGAATGCACACATTTCTTCATAAAGCAGTTGTGTGAAGCAAGAAAAACCTTAATAGATCTAGCCAATCACTGTGTAAGATAAGGCTGATTGTTGGATCGTCTGTTTAAGAAAGTTTGTCTCACAAACTCTAGTGTCAGAAAGTGTGCTAAGACCTCAGTACGGTTCAAACTTAAAGCTAGTCAGATCAGCAAGGTGTTTAAACCTCTTTCCATGAGTGGAATCAGGTGAGATGTCTCTAACAATATTTGTAACAGACAATCTGACAATCATGTCAGATTTGCTGCTTTATGAAGTGAGTCTTGAGCTCTTAAGCTCTCCTTTTTCACTCTTAGACATACTCCTGTCAATTTTCCTGTGCGTAACTAAATGCAATACCATGAATGGTTAGAGGAGAGGTTTTCACTCAATTTCCTGGTTTTTATCAACTGTTGCCTCCTTACACCTCTATCTCCTCCTGTAGATCAATAAAAATGAACCCTCAAAAAAAAGCAAAAAAAAACCCCTCTTCCTTCAAGTGAAACTACCTCAGTTGCACTACTGATAGGGTCAGGACTAAGACGTACAAAAAGTTCACACTCACTGCTCAACCTTTGAGTTTTCACAAAAGGTTCAAACAATTAACAATATTCTTAAGGCACATTTGAATGATGTGTATTCTGGTATGATTGTCTCATGAGGAATGAATGCAATTACACACAGAGTACATGCAAAAATGTCACATACTTCCTTAAATGCAAGCAAGTGCACATACAGTATGATGCTATGTTGCAATAGTTATGAATCCTCTGCACACTTCTTCCAGAAACAACAGTCTCTACAAAGGCTTCGTGCTGAAAGACTCAATTCCTGTTTCTCAGATGTCGGTCTGACAGTCCTCTCTCCTTTCGTCTCCTCTTTTTTTGTTTCTTCTCTCTCTCTCTCTTTCTCTGCTTGGGCAGCAGAATCAGCACATCAAATAAACACAGAGCGGTATAGTGTTTCGCTTGGAGACGGCAGAACAGGTCACGGACAATGGGAACACATGGAAATGCGTGAATTGTGGGTGTAAAAAAGAAAGCAATTCCAATGCAAATTAAATGTGGGGGCCTCTTTGAAATCAAATCTGATTTTGGAATTTAATAATTCCTCCAAAATGTTTTTCCAGGAAAAAACTGGATACTTTTAAAATGATCAGTATTCAAACCAATGCATTCCTCACCTACCAGAGACACAAAATACTAGTGGACAGGGCCTCATTATGAAGCCCATCCTCGGCCACCCAAATGTTATTATCATCACAAACCTCCACAGTCTGGAGACACTGAGGAGACTTGGAGACATGAAGGCCATTTCATGGACTCCAGCGTCTGAGTCATTGAGCTTGGGTTTGAGTGGAGCCGTCGGTAAAACACAAAGTGGTGGTGGTGCAGAAACAGTGAGTCCAAGGACTGTAGCGTTTGGCCAGAGGTTCAAACAATCGACTCGCAGCGCTCTTTATCTGAACCAACCACAAACCTCCAACTACTCTTTACAGTTCAAATGGGGGCTTGAGCAGAAAGGCAGTGCTTTATAGTGAGGGGGGCGATGGGAATTCAAGGTCTTTGACTTTAGTGTAAAGTTACAGGGCTAATCTTCGTTAACATGCATGTTGTGGTCATATGAAAACAAGGGCAACAGCATGACTTCGCCTAATTGAGAGAGTAATTATGAGGTATTTGAAGAAGATGAAAAACGTGCTCAGAAAGAAAAAAAGCATGACAACAGAAAGAGATAAAAATCCTTTATTAAAAATGATGGATTTTGGTAAGAATTTGACAGTACAAATAACAATAATGTCAATTTAATAATATATATTTTAAAAAATAATAAAAAATCAACAATGTAAACAGTTGTGAACATTAATTTTTTTCCAACATGAATCAGAACTAAAAAGAATGAATAAATATTTGATATGTTAAGAAACTAAGGGACGAAAGCACATCAAACAGAAGAATGACAGGTCCAGTGACAGACAGGAGTTTAAAATTCTAGTAACAGTCAATAATGCTCACGTCTGATGGACGTCTTATCCTTCATATCAGGTTGGAGGGTCAGGTTGTGGCTCTAACTTGACTGCCTGTACAGAAAGAGTTGGGTTAATGCAGTGTTGAGCACTTAAATCAACATTTT
Source organism: Acanthurus lineatus (assembly GCA_029814665.1). Lineage (NCBI taxonomy): Eukaryota > Metazoa > Chordata > Actinopteri > Acanthuriformes > Acanthuridae > Acanthurus > Acanthurus lineatus. The sequence continues at coordinate 11,610,273 of JAPZDV010000009.1, read as the reverse complement.
AATACTGTAAATATGTATTGATATCAAAGAAACATCATCATGAAAACAAAATTTAAACTAAATCTCTGTGATTGACTGTTCCTTTGAGAATCTCAACGTCTCTGTCACTTTAAGTTGTGAGGTAGAGTACAGTGAAATAACTGGATATTTACTGTGATGTGCATGATTGACAGTCCTGAGAGATGTTTGCAGAGATGTGAGCGGCAGCAGCGTTTGACGAAGCCTCTTATCACTGTGTATGTATGGATGCTTTTCATAAAGACATAAATGGTTCTAACAGTATGATGGATGGGAGGCAAATGAAAGCCCTCAGGACTGGAAGCTGTCATCGTCAAAGACAAGACCTGCACCATGAATAGTGTGCTACAAAGCATACTATGACTAATTCTGACGGTTTGTACTTTACTGTACTCATTACCTGAGGTATACTGGTGTAAAAAATAGGGCATGTGCATCAGAGGTATGAACTATGAACTATACACAGGCACATATACACACACATATTGAAACAAGTTAAACGGTCATGCTAACCTCCTGCTGCGACAGGCATCCAGGTCTTCCTGTAGCAAGGACGCTCGTTTCTGAAGGAAGTTAACCTGCAACACAGACAGATAATACGACATTTGTCAAAGAGTAATCTTCAAAAAAATTGACTCACTCTGAATGTGTAGTGAGAAACTAGCCAGAGAGCCAGGAACTGGAAGTGGAGGAGGTATGATGGCTTTGGGTCAATTGTGCTTTTGGGTGGAGGGTTTAGCTAAGTGGAAGAAAGACTTGGTTGTTGAGTCCAGGGGTCAGGACAGCAGGGGTTGGGGGTCAGGAGATTAGGGCAGCAGGGTTAAGGCGCATGGGGACACAGGGAAGATTATGAACCAGGTTAGTTGAGGCTGGGACGCTGCGAGCCGAGGCAATGCCGTTCTTTTGTTTGGCTACAAAGCTTGAGTTTATTTATGAAGTGTCTTTGGCTGAAGAGAAAATAAACCCCATCTACATTTACACGGCATCTCAAGCCTGGCAGAATAATCACCGCTCCAAAAGAATCTGTATTGTTCTGGGACTACCGTACTGGAGCCGAGGGTACATTCCTTTCTGTGGGGGAGACCTCAGGAAAGTTCTAGCATTTCATTTGGCACTTCACAGTGGTGAAGTATATGAAAAACCCCACTGAAATGTGGTTGGATGCTTCCAGATACATGAAAACTCTCCCCACCTTTTTTCCACTATGTAAAAATAATGCACTTTAATAAGCAAAACCCAAGACATTGTCATTGAGAGGAGAGACAATTCTGGTCACGAATTACATCTTATAAACATATCTGATCACAGAGCTGTGGTCTGTGCACCGTAACAGGATCTTGGTAGACCATCTGAGGAAAGCAATGGTTTATTATGAGCTTCCTTTCCAAAAACTGCATGTTCCTATCATCTTAACCGGAAACCTTTTTTTTTTTGTTTGTAATATTAAAGCCATAAAAGTGAAATAATTCCTTGTTCATATTAGAAAGAGACCCAGCTCAGGGAGACAACATGGCTACATGAATGGGGTTTTGCACAGGATGACTGTGATCTGAAGGACAGACAAGAAAAAATTAGGGTTTATAAAGAGGATTGCTGGGGTTCAAAGCTACAGCAATATATGTGATCAACCAAAGCCATCATTGGTGCCATCAAACAAATAATTTGTAACCTCTTAATGAATTTATATATATATAAAAAAACATAACAAAACATAATTGACAGTCTAAATGTCCTAAGCTGAGGCAGTGTGATCTCTGATAAAGATTCATTTTATAAAATTAAAATGTGTTTCATTGACCAAACACTCAGGCTACACTGGGCTGATGGACAAGCTCCACTCCAATGATAAGAGGACTGGATGTTTCTCGTAGGACCACTGTCAGGGTTAATGCACCATTATACACTTGAAATTAAGAATGACATGAAAAAAAAGGCATGAAAAAGAGGAGACATTTGGGAAATATGTGTTTTGAATGAATGAATGAAAGAGGAAAAGATATAAGGAATATTTCTTTGGTTGAAAGGTAGCACTTGAGCCTGCAGGCAATTTTTAACATGCTTGAAACTAAAATCACCAGACTGAATGTGTCAGCGTGTTTGTTCAAGTCCAGCCTGTATCTGATCTGTATCTGGCAAACAGTCAGGTCCTACCTGAGCTTTCAGAGAGGTGATGGTGTCCTCTAGTTCCTGTCTGAGCTCTGCTGGCATCAATCCTTTGATCTTCTCCTCATATTCCTGACGCACCACAGTCACCTGAGAGGACAGAGGCAGGACGACTGAACGTCAGTAAACTTAGAAGAAATACCTGAACAAATACACTAATAAATCCAGTTTAAACATAACATAAATACTTCAACTATCAAATGAATGAATACATACGCTTTATTCATGCACACACAGCAGCTGCACAAACAACAGGCTAAACCTTAATATGTGTGTTTTTCACTTAGATTTATATTATTTGTTGGTCTGTTTGGATTTAAAATACTCTACACAATGTAAACAGAAAAAGACTATTCAACCATTAAAGGCTCAGTATCAAGCGAGCTAATATTAATCATTGCTGAATAAGTGCTTCCTCTAACCATACGCATACACATACACATACACATGCAAGCACTTCCAGACACACACACACACTGACACGCAGACAGCGGGTATCCCCTCTTTATTCATGGCTCAGAGTATTCCCTCGCTCTTCACAGCTCCTTCTCATCTCCACAGGGGGTCCGCAGACTGGCATGACTTGCTCTGCACAACACCCCCTACTGGCTGCTGATGACTACAGCCAGATCTAACACAATGCATTTATGGGCCTGTTACACAGCTGGGTTTGGAAGAGGACAGGGCCACAGTGGAGGGCAGAACACATCAAATGCAGCAGCAGCAGCTCAATAGCTTGCTAGCAAGCTAGCTCCACTGGGGAGGACTGGAGGAAGTCTGTCTGGGGCTAAATTACACTCCACTAAACCAGAGTCTGATTATAGAAGTTGAAAAGGGTTTGGTTGGCGCAACCCCCCCTTTTTACCCACAAACACACATGAATGGACGCATACACACATATACAGACATGCACACACACACACACACACACACATACATGCATGAACAAACAGAGCTTTTACAGTACTGTTAAAGCATTTACAGCATTTTGAAAAAGAGTTGCTGAATCAATTAATCTGGAGCTTGATGAATAGTTTAACAGAGCTTGAGGAGTCAACCAGGGCTGTGAAAAGCAACAGTTTTAACCCACATATTTCAAGGTGTAACCAGGGGAGAGTCTGAGCATTTCAGCCGACCATAATGTCTTTGACAGAGCCAAAGTCCAGCTAACATTAAGATAATCCCCACGCTCCCCCACCTCTACTCTCATCAGTCCAATCTTTCAAGTGAAGGGAGCATGAATGAGGTGAGGCGAGGGGGAGGGAAAAAGATTGGTTTTCCTAAAATAATTTTCCTACTGTGGATTTAACTGATTGTTCTGGCTTTGGCTAATTAATCTTCCTGGGCACAATGAAAGAGACCTGGAAGCACTTCAAAGCAACCTCCTGTATAAATGATCCCAACATGGAGCAGCTCACTTTGTCTCAGCACAGTTTGCAGTAGATTAGTCTGCCATAACTTTGCCAAATTTTTCAGGCTCCTTCTGCCCTTTTCGCTTTTAAGTGTTGGGACAATATTATTGGGTCGAGAATCCATCAGTTTACAGAAATACATCTTTTTCGTCTCTGTGTGAGAATGAAGTCGAGGATAATTTGAGAGCGACGGGTTTCAGAAACTTTAATTTCAGTGTCCAGGAGTTAAAAAATCAGCTGAAGCTACGGGAGTGCACATTTTCAAAAAAGTCTATCTATCTATAGCTGCTTCTGTAGTCATAACAAAATGGCAAGCCAAGACAAAACACACTCCACTACCTCAGACCGAAGCAATAAACAATGGTTGAATAAACACATCCCTTACCAACCACTCTGAATATAAGTCTAGATTCTTCAAAAGCCACGCTCCTTAGCATTGCATTCTTGGTTCATGTATGGTGCAGTCACCACAGCAATGAGAGATCCGCTCTGCCTAAATTACAAGCTCCTTTGTGGCAATGCTGTCTCCATTTTCCTTCCCATACATTAGAATGGGCACGGCTACAACAGCGTATTCATTGGGACTCACAGAGAGCAACGGGGACGACTGGATACTGTACATACAGTCGTAAGGCTGATCAAACTAGACAAGCCATGAATGTTTGCTTTAGTAACAACAGGAGGGAAGCCCGAACTAGAACTAATGTCTTCTGTGATACACTAAGGTTGTGTATCTGGCATCTGTCATAATGGCTTTGTGGTTAACTGCACTGAAAGGCTGGTTTGGTCGTCGGTGTGAGACAGACAAGAATAGTAAAATATCACATCATTATTTTTTATAGTTGTTTCCTAAAAGTTGTTTTGTTTTTTCATATTTAAGCCTTGCTTTAGTTATTTTCTTAATCGACACTAACAGCATGCACATTTGTATAAATATATGCTGTATATTTACGTTAAACCAACTGCATATGATACAGATTTGTACCCTTGTTGCACACCAGCAGAAGAAGAAGGCATTTGCAATCACATCTTTCCACAGCATGTCTAACTAAAGCTTAGCCATAGTTTACTATGCAATGTGTGTGGGTGGAAGCAGCAGCCTTCTTTATAAACAACATCTCTGTTGTGGAAACATATGCTGGGCTAACAGATATAGAAAAAAAAAAATTCTAATTTCTGCCTTCACTGTCTCTCAATGGTGTTTAAATTCAAAACAGGAGCATCTCCTCAAACTCCCCAAAGATGTCTGTCTGAGAGATACTGTTCCTTCAGCTCTGCATCCTCTCCTCTTCCAAGGTCCCTCATCTCACATCTCTATTTTCTTCTTCAACATTTTTCTTGTCTTTTAACATCTTTTTACAGCAAAGGCATGTTTGTTTTTCTGACAAGTGTGACGACATCTGTAGAAAAAAAAAGAAAACCCCTTCACTATTAGGATATGTGTCAGGTGCCTTTGAACAATGCTGCTGATCAAACCTTCCATGAGGTTTTGGTCATTGACGGACTCCAGATGAGAGTGAGCAAGGAAAAAAAGAGAGGGAGGGAAACACACGGGGGAAAAAAAGTGTTTCACTATTTCCTAAAGCATTGAAAAGGGTCTTTGACTTTCTGGAGGAAAATCAGGTTTCATCTCCACAGCTCCTTTTAAAAAAGAGATTTTGTTTGTTCCTGATGAAGCGTGATTCTCTAGTTTGAAGACTGTGAGGAGCGGCAGTCGTTTTCCCCTCCCAGTCATCTTAAAATGACAACATTTCATCTATATATATAGTCTTTAGATTGTGGTTTTGACTTTCCCTTGCATTTGGTACTGTCACATGGCGTGGTTTTTGACAGCTGCCAGCAGAAAGGAACAAGCCCTCAACACTTTCAACGTTCAAATGAAGTTTGTCACATCGTTGGGAAGCTTGATGTATGCTAATGAAGTTAGGGTGTGTGAGTGTGTGTGTCTACAGGCTTGCGTGGGACGGGATGGGGGGGTGTGTAGCTGCTGGAAAGAATTTTTTTTGATATACCCCCCTTGTTACAAAGTGACAAAAACCTTGTCAGGAACAAGGGGGTACATCAAAAATGACGCCACTCACAAAGTTTGCACCTCCACATCCACTGAGTTGGCACTCAGAGTTCACCAAGGAGCGATTTGAATTCAAAAACGCTTTGCTGCGAGAGGGAAAAAAGAAACCGCTTCACAAAAGTAGGAAAAAAAAGAGGAAAAGGCAGAAGGAGATTAGAGGTGGCTACAGATCTTAGCGAAGTTCTTAGAACTATGGGATGGATTGGTAGCTGCTGATGTAATGTGCCTCAACAAAAACAGCACACAGGAAAATGACTGAGCCTACAGAACTTAAGTTCAACTCCTCTGCATTTTTATGTCTGCATCAATACTGAAAACTACAGAAATTTTTATTTTTTATTTTTCCAAGCTCCCATGTTGCAGGAGAATACATCTCTGAAACTTGTACAGTTCACCCTGCCCACTGTATCATTATGTATTTATACAAAGAGCTGTACTCTTCAACATTCTGCTCCTTTCTTCAAGGAGAACTGAACCACACAGTGAGCTGCTGATCCGCCATTTTAGAGTGGGGGAGCCTGCGAGGGCCCTGCAAGTGTTAGGCAAGCAACATCTGTGTGAAGTCTGGGCAGAAAAGCTGTTTTTGCATGGGCGGGATCAGATTACAAAGACAAGTCTTGGCAGATAAACTAGGGCGATATCAGTATGAAGAGACAGAATGAAGGTTTCTTATCATATGCGAAGAACAATGCACATGTGAGCTGGTGTGTACGCAACAATGCAGATGTTAATATGATGTACATTAATGCAAACAGTTACACAAATCCTAAGAAAGAACATACAGTTGAGGGCCAGCTTCTCGACACAATGCACACTTCTATACTCTCACATACACCTGACCTCAGGTATGAGCACGGTTGGTCATTCAGACTGGGAGTCAAATTGTGATTCATACACACACGTATAGCTATGAACAAGACACTGTAAACCTGCTGGCCTCAACCAAAGAACAGACAACAAGTAAGAGTAGGGATATCATGAGAACCAATACTCTAAATATAATTAAATGCCAAATTCTGATAACTGGTTATGGTGATGGCACCTGTTTTCTTGAAGTACTGTAGATACCAGAAGGTTTTTCATTTGGACCTGACAGGCAGGTTCAAAAGAAAAACTAATGTAACCACAGCTCCTGGAAGCAGACTACTGTCCTTTTCATTCCGTCTGTGTCATCTGACATCAAAATAAAACACTTCCGTTTTAAATAAACATCTCTGGGCTATTGGTCTATCACAGTGTCACCTATTTTAAACCCCTGCTTGCACTCTGAGCATATAGAATTGTGTGTGTGTGTGTACACGATCATTGGTACTGGTACAAACTACTAAAATTCTAGTATTGTGACATCTACAGGAGAGAGGTTCACTGGCAGGAGAAGGATGATGTTGGGGACTAAAAGTAAATACAACATTAAAATATTTAGAAAAAAACAACACTCAATAGAGGTTCTACTAAAGCAACACTTATCACTGAGAAATCACAAATATTAAATTCAAGAGGCCAAGAAGAAAAGATCACCAGAGTTCAGTGCAGACATGTACATAATGACCAACTCAGCAATTTGATGGCTTATTATGGAAGACTCAAGAGTAGATGCTGATCACCTGTGAAGATACAAATTCACAGGGAAACCCACTAAATTAAAAATTCAGGTTAATGCGTTTGTCCATACTCAACTATATGGCATTGGCTCAAAACTGTCCATCATATGAGAAATTGCCACAAGCTTTCCACAGGCTTGTTAAATGCGTACACTACCTTCTATTCTCACTCTAATGAAGACAAGCTTTATGTTGAACTACAGCAGTGAGCTTCAGATGTCCTCATATCCTGCCTCAGCTGTCCTATCTGTTGAGGCATCGGTTTTAGCTCAGAGTTGGCTGATGCACAGAGATTCCTTCATCCCTATTTGACTATGGCACATTTCCTGTTTGTGTCTCTGCTGCCAACTTTGACATAGCAAAACAATCTGCGATAAATTAGTGAAATGTGTCTGTGGCAGAGAATCAAGAACTCCAGTGCCTAAAATTGGAACCAAATGCTTTGTCAGATTCTTAAGCCTTGTTTACTCATTTCTTAGGTTCAACATATATCTGATGTAAATCCTATTGTTGCTGATTTCATACCAGAAAGCACCATTTTTGGTATCAGTTTCTGAATATGTGTTTCTTATTAGTGCCTGTATCATAAAATTCAACCATTCAAGACTAAGCTCTGTTGACTCTGTGTAATTGGGCTTCGAGTGTTTTAATGTGCTAAATAAAAGCACACATAATATTTGCAAATAGCATGAACAGAATGAAGTTTGTAGTCTTTGAGTTTTTAGACAACCCCCCTCCTCCTCAAAACTTTAAGCTGTGTTAGCATCTCCAGAGCAGTGGACGCTGACTTTCCACCTACTTTTTTGTCAGTGTAAGAGGTAATATCATATGTAAACATTACGACACAGAGGCTACAGGGGATCTCAAACACATGTTTGACTTTTGTGAAACATAATAAGATTTACTCTTCACTGCTAAATAAAGATAGACATAGGCTCTTACAAGACAAAATGATCTGGCATTAAAGCAGGCAGGTTCAGGGTTCAGCTCCTCTTAAGCTATATGAAACAACGCGCAGCGCCTCTGGGACTGGGTCACTGACCAGCGACTCCTAAAAACCACTGACCCCTTCCTGTAGATTTATGATGGCCAGACACTGAGGTGTGTGATGAGTGTGTGAAGTGTGTACAAGGGTCAGCGGGTGGATCAGAGGGGATGCAAGAGAATGAATGCCTTGGGTGTACATACCAGCGTACAAAGAACAGTCTCCAGTGTGAGTGTAGTCATTAGTGCTTTCTTCTCTGTGTGTGTCAAGGTCAAAACAGAGCCTGATTACAGGGCATTTCGGAGAGTCATGGGGAGTGTGTGCGTGGGCGTGTGTGTGTGCACACAGAGGCTTCCCTCTGAACACAGGCGGAGGTGGCATTCCTGCCCCTAGGCGCTGGCTCTTGAAGCCAAATCTCAAGGAATTTGGGAAATGTGCAAAGGGGCATATCTCAGGCCCTGAACAGGAGAAGATCGTGGAGTGATGGAGGGGAGGGGGAAGGAATCCTTTTTTTTTTTTTGTCTTTTGTGGCCCCCTGCAGGGTTTGCTAAGGATGGCAACTGAGGGGTTAAGGGCTAGGGTCATCAGGTGATGTGGGAGCAAAGAACCCGAAAGAACATCAAATGATTAATCAAAAGAAGTCAAACAGAGGTGGCAAGAAGCCAAAAGAAGTGTGACGAAAAGGTTGAGAGCTGAAAAATAAAAATAAACTTAATGGGCAGCGAATGATGCAACGGTAATGGTGTGGAGCAAATGAGTTTGAGTGAGAGACAGGCTGCTTCTCTTGTACATGTGTGACAAAAATTAAAAATAGACAAAGCAAGGTGGAGGGAGAAGGAGTGACTATATTACCTTTTCCTCAGTCTCGAGCTCCTTGTTGAGCAGCTTCTTCTCTGAGCAGTGCAGCTGCCTCTGCAGACTTTCCACCTTTTCCTGCAGAGCCTGGGGGAAGGGTGAGACAGTGAGTGTCATCGCCTGACTGACAGGAAAAAAAGAAATCAACTCAAGGTCTGCCTGCTATAATGTGTAACGATGCAGAGTGATACACATTACTCTACAGATACGTTTAAGTAAACGAGGGACACAGGATGACTTTAAATGAGAGGAGTCTGACTGAGAAACCAATGGTTGAGACAGACAGAGCTAATAAGAATATACTTAAGACGTAAAATACACAAGACAGATCGTAAGACAGAGGGACAGTGAGAAAGATGCAGGCTGTGATTAGTCTTTGCGTGTTAAAAGGCTAATAATAAAGTCATGACAGTAATTACTGGCCTCATTAAGCCCAAACTCATTTCTAGACAAGGGCATGCAGAAAGAGAGACTTGCTTAATCAGGGAATTAGCAAACTTTCAAGGCTATTGTGAAGTTGCATTCCTTTATGGATAATCATTTCTTTGGTCATAGAGAAATATACTGAATCGTGGTGGATAAGAACACAACTTATATATACTCCGATACCTGAGCTGATCACATTTCCCCATAGGGGAAAGAAAAGAAGAATTTAATCTATTTTTCTTTCTTAGATTCAAGGAGGAAAGAAAAAATAGAGAAAATTCACTGTGTGTGTGTGTATGTGTGTGTGTGCGTGCGCACATGTGCATGTAGGGCATTTTTTCCTTCTTTGCCTGTAAGTGATAGCAGTGGAAAGAAAGGCGAAGTTCCTGCCAGCGACACAGAACCAGGTGTTTTGAGCGCACATGTGGACACTTCGCCTTTGATTAGTCTGAATGAAAAGCAGATAAAGTGATATGCGCAAAAGCACACACCTGTAATTAAAAGCATACTTATGCATTTCTACAAACACACACATATACCATGCGTCCTCAACAAGCGTATGGGGGGACTGGCTAGCATCAATATCCTCAGTGTCTTTCCCCAGTGGAGTTGAGTGAGCAGGCCAGGTGTTGCCTTGTTGATTCTCAGAGCTGAGGGAAACAAAGTCCAGGTGATAGGCATGACGGGTCTGATCTACAACCCACCACGCTGACATACAGTAAATCACACACAGACTGTTAGGCTTCGGGGCCAGGTTGAACTTCTAGGGAGCAGCTTTCTGAGAACTACAGACTAAAAAGGAAAGAACGTGCAACACCAAAAACTAAAAAACAACAAAAAAAAACAACAACAACAAAAAAAAAACACAAAACAAAACAGCTGGGACTTTTGTTGTGAGATTGTTGGATATAGTAGATCTAACAGTAGCTGAAAGTCATTTTTTGACATGTAATCATTTTCTTTTAATAATTTAAAACATCAAGACTTCACCACGTTGTGAGCCAATACCTGAGCTGCATCGATGTAGGTAAATCAACTCTATGATGTACCTCTTTCCTTTGCATTGGCTAATTCAGGCCCCTGGCAGAGGGAGTTCTCTACATTACTGGACTATCATGATTCTGGAGCATGTTGAGGTCATTTTTAGCTCTGCAGCATGAAAGGCAGCTGGTTTCCAGCGTGTTGATCCTATTAATCAGGGTATTTCTTCGCCAGTCACGATCCCATCACAGCCCACATTACAATCCAGTGCAATCCCTTGCCTTCGATTTCATCATTTCATTTTGTTTATTGGTGAATCAAAGGCCCAACGACACTAGAGAAGCATTTTCAGTGGAATTGATACCATTTACACAAGTTTTCTGATTGTATTGACCAAAGCATGTGAGTGTGAGGTGTCTGACTTTAAATTTTGGACTTTTTCCTTATCCACAAGGTCAAAGGGTTGCAAATAGCACAGGATGTGTTACTGTTTGTGAAGACTTCAAGACTGACCTCATATTTCAGGATTTAGCAGTTAATTTTAGCACACACATGCACATTAGATTTCTGTCTTGTACAAAGTATATTTCTTGTTGTATGTCAGTGGATTATATGGTTGAAACTTGTCTGCACATAAAAAGGTGCAGTTCTTACCAATCCTTCCTCTTACGCCTCCCAACTGTGATCCTAACCTCCCCTACATCTGTCCTTTTAGGCTGCAGTGCAGCTAACAAAGGAGATGAGAGACCCTGAGAAACCCCACACCCTCTCTTTTTAAACCCACTTCCAATTCCCCGCACTGTGACACAGCATTTCTGGACTAGGTCTTCTGGGAAGTAAGGCTGACTAGTGGGCTTCACTGATGACGTGTTCGCCTCTTTCATGTGGCTTCTGTATCTGATGTTCTCAAAACAACTCTGAGGATGGAAGTTCCACAACTGTCGCTTCATTAATAGTATAATGGTGGGTGTCTCTTCCGATGAAAAAAAAAAAGCACTTTGTGAGTCAGAAAGAGCCTCAGAAATATTTAATCATCATCATTTTATGACCAAATGGTCATATTATATTATTGTGTACTGTTTTTTGTACTGTTTTTTGGCATAGAACTACAAACATTGCACTAATGCTGAAGGCCACAGATACTAATTCAAGAAAAAGTTTAAGGGAAACAATAAAACAAAACCCTGACGTGGACGGTGAAGACAATCATGAACACCTGCACAGCCTTCCTTATGAAGTACCAACCCCAGTGTCTGACTTTGACTTTGATTCAGTGCTCATGCAGTGCTAGCCCAGGGGCAAATAACTCGAAGGATGATGAATTGGCAAATTTTTATGGCTAATAAAAACAGCTTCTCAATATATAATTGATATGCTCTGTGTATACATACATGTGTTGCAGGCACACATGTAAACACTCAACAGACACACAAGTGCTGTATGTTTCTACAATATTTAGTGTCTGAAGGTGTGTGTGAATGACTGTTAGTAGAGGAACCTGCTTAAGTGTCTCCAGATGCTTAGGGGTGATAAGGTCTTTATCAGCTGTGCAGACTGGGATCATTGTGAACGGGCCAGTAAGAGGGGGGAAAATCTGATTTCCGTAGGCTGAGGTGGAGGGAGTGAAAGGGGTGGAAGAATGAAAGAGAAAGGTGCATGAAAGAGGAAAAAGTAAACAAAATGCAAGGCAAAAAGCCTGGGAAGATAAGACAGAAATGTGATATCAGAAAGAGAGAAACAAGTTCAGAAAGGTGAGGGACAGCAAGATAGTGAGGAAGAGGGGAGGGACATATGTATAGAAACACATGACTGGAGTAAGGAGAAGGGGCAGGAGGGTACCTCCGCTGCAGAGTCCCACAGACAGGGAAGCTTGAAGGCCTCTCTCACCTCTCCATCAGCAATGTGCCTCTGCCTTTCATTCCAAACTTCGGCTCAAAGGATTAGTGAGGCACACGCGCACACAAGCACCAACAAACACACCGCTCAGAGCGATCCATGCAGGTATAGGCATGCATTAATATTAACAGCAAAAGTTCTAAAAATGTGAGTGCTACACTCAGTCAAATGAGTGTGCAATACCACTGTTGTATGCACACAAACATAGACACACACAGGAGTGCAGACACACCAACGCCTGAGTCATCTTTCCTGGGTGGTCCTCCTGCGCAGATAAGGCAAGCATGTTTCCCTAGGGTGAAGTAAAAGCAACAGAGGGCAGGAAAAAAAGCAAAAGAAGAAAGAAGGGAGGGAATAGTGGGAGATGGAAAAAAGGCCAGGGGCCTCTTTAAACTTGGTGTTTTGTTAGGAGCCGAGCTGCTCTTCATGTGCGGCGGGGCCTTCTATTTGCAGCGTGCTGTCAGAAGTTTCTCCCAAAGTCTGGATTAAAGAGATCCTCTAATGACACTGAGGCTGGACGACTTCAGACAGCAGCAAAAACCTCACACTGCACCGCCTCCAGCCAAGGACACACACACACACACACACGCACACACACACACACGCACACGCACTCAGAGCAGATAGACAAGCAAAAGGGTAAGAACAGATACATGCACAAGGGACATGAAGCAAACAGACATACATAAGCAAAGACACAGTATGTGAACTGCGCCCACACACACGCACGCCACACACACGCGCACACGCACACTCACTCTCTCTCTCTCTCGCACACACGCACACGCACACACCAGCTTTAGTAGAACAAGGCAGTGTGTGTATGTATGTCTACTGATCTAATAGTAAATAATAAAGGAGGTGCTAACCTCAAGGAGAGGTGGATGGCCAGAGAGATGAGCACAGCCTCTCTTTTATCTGCACTTTTATCAAAGGATTGTGGGAAGGGTAAAAAGAGTAGCTGTAGGAGGGGGAGGAGGAGGAGGAGGAGAAGTAGGAGGAGGAGAGGGGTCTCCCTCCTGAGGTGTTAGAGAAGTGAAACTTTTGCTTTTGCTTTGCTGTCTGTCTGTCTGTGTATGAGAATAAAAAGACATGGTTTAGCAAGTCGAACAGGACAGCCCCTCTGAAAGATATCACTGATACTGTTATGAATTGACTTGCTTTCAGTTCTTTGATGCTCCTCAGCACTTTTCTAGACTTGATTTTGAACTGAGGTAGGAAGGTACCATGATGGTGGCAGAAGCAAACTCTTAGCAAATAGAATAGTTATCACGTCTTTTGCAATATGCACACACGTCGGCACAGTTATGGAAGCGCCTTTCCTGGTACTGATGAAAATAGTAAGACAATTGCCGCGGTAATGAAGACATGTTGCAACCGAGCTATGCCCAAAGGGGGAACACAGTGTTCTCTATCTTTCCGTCTCTTTCAGCTGCTGTGAGCTACAGTAGAAAGAGAATAGGAAACAACTCTGAAATATGCGCCATATGCCCTCTGTGTGTATTTGCGTATGGGGGCTTACACACATAGTTTATTATGCTCATCAAATAGTATAGGATTTAATGACTGTTAAGTTTACATGACTTGCAAGTACAACTGCAGCTTAAAAACTTGAGACTTCTTCTTGAGAACAAAATAAAACATAGATCCAAGTTTTGTTGCAGGATTTTATGTTAACCAGAGAAGCTGTAACTGATGCCACAGACGTTGCTACAAAGAGTTAACAGTAAGTCTCTATAAACTCCTAGCCGAGATTTCTTAATTAGCTTAGGTCAGTCTTTTTACTTGTGACTGTAAAAAAGGCTAAATAAGATAAGGTGTAGATATTTACACCTGTAAATGTAAGAGCCACTTTGAGTACTAAACCCAGTTATGAGCTCTTTGCAGATTTTAGCCATTTTAGCTCATTAATTTGGTTTTATAGCAACCTTTACATACAATGTTGAGTCTCATTGTCATAGGCCATAGCCATAGGAAATCGATAAGACAATAGTATAACACAAAAAATGACAATTTCTGCAGGATCTGCTGGACAGATTTCTTGGCAGAAGTGCTTAAAAAGTAAAATCCTTCGCATACATTATGCTGTTATTCACAGGTGTACAAGAAAGGTGCCACCACAGAAATGAGACTTGTCTACTTCTGCCTACAGCGTGGATTCTTATCATGCGGTTCTTCAAACAGAGAGGCACAAGACGTTAGGCCGTCATGGTTTCTTTGTACTTAACATTAGGCCTGTGGTTTAATGAGTAATTTCCGTTTGTTGTCCATGAATAGAGTACAGTCTCTATGAGCTGTTCCACTTCCCATGTTCCCCAGTTGCATCCTGGAATGTTATCTCTCTCCTACTTCCACCTCCTCTGATATGTGGATCAAACACTGCCGGGAATCTGCGCACAGCCAGAAAAGTCATCAATCAGCCAACACTGGGCACACAAGCAAGTGTCGCACACACACACACACCCACACACACACACCCACACACCCACGCCCACACACAAACACACATATGGACATGAACACAGATGGATCCTTACATAAAAATACATAAAGACAGGCAGAAAGATAAATGAAAAACAGGGGGGATCCTTGCCTTCACACATACATATTTTTAGCTTACAACAATGCTAATGTATAGAACAAAACAGGACTGAACTGGAAGTTGGAACTGTGCAGCCTTACTAAGAGCACTACACTCTGCAGGATGACCTTCAACAGTTGCTTCACAGAGAGACACAAACTCAGTGTTTCAGCTAAAATAACTGTGTCAGGCTCAGGTTGAGTTCAGGTCAGGCTTGGTTGCTACTATCTGACTTGGGTTGGCCAGAGCTGCACTCCAGATGGTATCCATGAGGAAATTTTCATGATTTTATCTATAACCAAACAAACACACTGCCTTTGTGAATAATACTATACTGAAAGAATTAGTTGTCCTGATACAGACAGCTCATGATGCTTAAAGTGCAGTTTTGACCTTCAAATGCTACCTCAAGCAACTTAAGACACGAAAACTTGTTTAGAACAACAAGCCCTTATTCAAAAAGAACTGATTGACTTCAGATGGCTAAAATAATAGTAAAACTTTAAATGTCTTCTTACTAATTCAGAAACAAAAAAAGAAGGGCATGACATTTGAAACACTTTAGCAACTTTTTGCCTTTAAACCTCAGTAAAAATCAACTGACACCTGAGTAAAAAACTGTATGTGTCTCTTTGCCATGCTAAAGTTTTAAAATAACCCTATTACATATCTCACTGGATTAATTAAGTACACGTTACAACCAGCATGTGTGAGCTGGGGGCAGTTGCGTGCGACTTAATATACAGAGGGGCTGTTTTGTTTAATTTGAAAGGCAAACCAAAAATTTTTTGAGAATACATTTTTAAATAAACATAAAAAATGTGCAAGTACTATTCATGCCTACACACATGGAAAAATAAGAAAGTGACAGAATACAGATGGCCTACCAAACTTCAGTTAAACCAATGTGCAGTTCAAGGTTGACAGAGAACATGGACACGTGTTGAAGGACATGGACAGACACACAAATGGAGAAGACAAACGCACACGAGCATACACTCAGCGATTGAAGCAGCTCTTTGCCTCTGCAACAGAGGGTATCCAGCACACCTGTTCTTGATCCACTGCTGCCATTTCTTCCCACAGGCAAAGTCATCCTTTCAACCCCCCCAGAAACTAATGCATATATAACTAAAGAACTACAGACAAACTGCAGCTGCTACAACTCACCCCCTTGAATGTGTGCATGTTTGTGTGGCTGTGTGTGTGTGTTTGCACAGGAGTTTTGTCCCTCGTTACTGGTACGAAGGCACGGTACCCAGATCACACAGACTCCATAGAAATTTGACAAAAAAAGGTGCACCCTACACTGTCTGGTGTACAAAGCACACTGCACCTCATTTATTCACTCTCACCCTCACACAGAGTGAGACAATGGTCAGTGTTGCATTATGTAATGTGTCTGCTGTCACTTTACCCAGAAGACACTACAACAGGACTTTCTTTTTGACTAGCAATAGAAGTTACTGCAAGATCAAAGGTGTGTATCCCTGTCAATGTGTGATGGTGTGTGTGTGTGCAAACACTGGGCACATGAGGGTTTGTGTTAGAAAATGCAACACTATTGAATGATGTAGAGACAAGGGCACTAACTCAAAGCAATGCTCCTGTGCAAGTTTGAGGGACAGAAAGATAAAGATAAAGACTCTGTGAGGGGAAAATGGTGAGAGACAGTATATGTAGGCCCATGTATAAGTATGAGACACTAATTTATAGGTGTGTGTATGTGCACATGTATGTGCATGCGTATGGCAGCATTCAGCAGGCAGAAAGACAGGAAGCACTGCTGTGGGGAGCAGGAACAGCGGTGCTGATCAAAGCCCAGGCGGGTGACACTATGGGCGGAGTGCCATTGTTTATTCACCAGCCACCTCTCCCTTTTGGCAGGGCGAGGTGAGCATGTGTGCTTGTGTATGTGTGTGTGGAGACAGACAGAGAGTTTGAGATAGAAAAGACTCCGAAGATACAGAGTTGGAAAGATAGGGTGTGAGAGAGAGAGAGTAAGAGAGAGAGAGAGAGAGTGAGAGAGGAGACAAGGCCTGTGTGTCTGTGTGTGTGAGTGTGTGTGTCTTTGTACCTTTCTCTTGGCAGGCTAATGTGGGCTTGAGTTCTGTCAGATTTGGCAGCTGCACATTTTAGGCACACTCATACACACACTCTTCCCACACAAAGACAAAAACACTGCCCTGTTCATGTGGCCACACAAACACACATCATGTACTCAAGTAATTTTCAATAACCTCACTATTAAACCTCACCTTCACCTTAAACCCCCGAGTCTCATCAAAGACAAAACTCATCCAGTAAAGGAGACACCTCACCCAGACACCACATGTAGGGAAACAGATGACATGAGGAAGTGAATAATCCTGGAACCAAACGCTGGCTATGCCCCAATGCGCTACAGTGGCTTCCTCTATATTGGTTCCCATTCCCCTTACCTGATATGAATAGACTGGACAGATGAAAGCAAATACATTGCTTTCATCTCGCTTTCACCTTCCATAGTCCTTTGACACTGGCCTGGTTCCAGTGCATTAAATCCGTGCACACCCTCCTTGCCCACTGTTATGAGATAATTAGTAACTTAAAAATAACTGGCTACATTTGACCACAACTCCATATGAGAGATCATTCACTTGAAACAAAAGCAGGAAGTAAGTGTAATATTGGAAGGGGAATTTACAAAACCTTAGCTTATTTATTTACTGTAAGTGTAACACTGCAACTTCCTGGTCTTGATGGATGGATGTGTTAATTGTTAGTCCACTGGCATATTGTCAAATTGAAACATGCTATGTCTCAAACCATACAACAAAAACAGTGAGCTAAAATTTGTCAAAACCTTTAGAATTGCGTTCGACAGTAAAAGAAGCCCTAATTAATAAGGGAGATCTCTTTTAGTGATACTTAAAAGTCCCTAATTAAAATGATGTCCTATCAGTGCGTCTTTTCATTAATCTGGACAGAGACAATATTAAAAAAGTCTGTCCTTTTGTCTGCCACAGTTTGAAACACTTACTTTCATATTTATTCTGTTTGCTTTTCCAACTGAGTGGGCCAAGCAATGCAAAGCCACTGTCTCTGTCTTTGACACCTCATGCCAAGCCAGTACACACACGTATGTATGTATGTATGAATGCACTCTCACTCACACAGGCACAAATAAACACGCTCCCACACAAAAATACTCCACCTAAACGTCACTTATACAAAAAAGACACAGAAAATAAGCATACTTAACTGTACTACCGTTGTTCTAAAAAAGGGTTTACGAGACACAAAGGTCTCCGCAGTTAACACCCACATTTAAGAAGTCACAAGTACAGTAGTGCCACAGAGGGAGCTAAATTCGGGCTAGAAACGGCAGAACGGGGCTGGTGAGAGGGAGAAAAAAAAAGAGGAGACATCTGATCTAGTGCAGCATGCATTCAGAGCAACTGTTTTGGGATTATCCTGATTCAAATGTGCGGCTAACTTTGATGTTATTTTCTTCCACTCCTATTGTCTGAAGCCCCTCGCTCTCTTCATAATCCGAGCCCTTTGAAGTGAGCAGCATGGAAACAATGTCAGCAGGCGACGCACTCCCTCCGATGGCCCACTGACAGCTCTGTGCCATTTCTTTCTTTCTTCACTCTATCCTTTCTTCCCTTGTCCTTCTGTTTGCTGTCTCAATCCTCCCACTTCCTCCATCTCTCTGCTGCTCTCTCTCTCTTTCTTCCTCTTCACTGTTTACCATCTCACCATTTTCCTCTCTCTCCCTCTTTCAAGTTCACACCATTTCTTTCTTTTATATTTTTTTGTCTCTTTATTTGCTGGTTGAACAATCCTACCTCCCTCTCCCACACTGACTGTCTTCATTTCCCTCATGTCTGGCCTTTAATAAGCAATTCAATCATTAATTGGAGTCTCATTAGCGGGTGGTTAATACAGGGGGGATCGTAATAATGAGGACACAGATAATGGAAACAGAAAGCCTCTGCTTGCTCCAAACAAAGATGTCAAGACCTGTGTGTAGTAACACAGCCTGCAGCAGGGGACACTGTGTGTGTTTTGTGTCACATTACAGTTAGATTACAGTAACAAAGGTACAATATGGGCAAGTGTATTCAGAGTCAGTCTGTCTACCTAACACTGACTTTCAAGTACACATGGAACATTATACCATAATGACAAACATTTCATAACAGCAAATAAGGGATGAATTATTGGGTATCTTAGTGTAACTTAGAACCTGTTGTGATGTGTCTGAAATTTTTGTCTTCTATTTAGACAGCAGGCAACAGTGTGAATAGATAACTGTCATGTTCACCCAGTCATGTCTAAATATATGTAGGGTGACACTTTATGGTGTGATTTAAGCATCAAGAAGTCAGCAGCTCATCTTCTACAGTGCTTTGCATGTGTGAAATCCGACGGGAAATGACTTCATGTGGCTTTGCTGATCATAATATGAACAGTGTCACACTGAATGTGTTAGTTGAGTGATTTGGACCACAGAACCACCAGCCTGCACTGTAAATCATGCATGGATAACAAGATAATACTGTATTTTTCAGGCACTGAAGGCTGGAGCAAGCCATTCCACAGCAAACTGGCCACTTGAGGAGAAAACTCTGAAAAAATCTGAGTGAGGGGGGTCTGGGCTACCAGGGCCTAGAAGGAGAAGAGATCTAAAGAGAGGCCCAGAGACCTGCCTCCTTACTATATGAGGACGCTGCAACCACAAACAGACATGTTGGAGTTAGGAAACATGTCCTGATCCCAGACACAACAACTCTTTATTTAGGGAGCCACACCCAATCAGCTGCCAGTGTTTCTCAGTCTGGTTGTCAGGGTGAGAGGCGGGATAAAAGATCCTATGAGTGCATGAAGGAGGATGAGCAGGAAAAAAAAAAAACCCCAAAAAACAGAATCTTGTTTAAACCAATCATTAGAAAAACTGTTGCTCTCTATTCCTAACCTTTTTTTCAGGTAATAATGTTTTAAACACATTAAATTGATTTAGAACAGAGGTTTAAAAAAAAAAGAAATTTAAAAAAGAGCTCATGCCAAAAATGGAGTCTGAGTGTAAAGTTTAACTGTAAAGGAGGACAACAGCAATGATATAGAGAAGCTCTGACTTAAGAAGTGGGGTGCAGCAGACAGATTTATAGGCTTCAGCCAGACAGAAAGCACACAAGCCACTTAAAGGCACTATGGAGTTTGTAACTAGCCATAAAAATGACAGAGCACATGCATACAAACTGTGGCCGTGCTTTGACAAAAGAAAAGCGACCCATGTCTGCTCTATAAAAGTCAAATCCAGACAAGGCTTGTTGGACGATGTAGGTCACTCAGCACACACCCCTTCGTTCTATACATCTAAAGGTTTGCCTCAGCAGGTGAACTCTATAAAGACAGCAGATATTGGATAGGACACATTCAAGACTGCTAGGAGACTAACACGTAACTTAACATAATTATCTGATCAGATTATATGATGCAAATGTCACAAGCCCACTGAGATTAAAAAAGAATTAGGATCTGGGTTAACATCTATCATCAATCATCTACCGACCGCACTGACTAAAACACTTCTTCAGTCTTCGACCCGATACAGAGACAGTTTTCACCCACACATTCCACATTCTCGTGACTGATATTGTGCTTTTTACATCTAGTAAGTAGTCAGATAAATTATTTTTCTTGTTCTGCTCTGATGATTTACTTCAGATCAACATAAATTTGTGGCTGATCAATCATTATCTGCTGAGCTGAATCGGATACATACTGACGCATCTTTGCATATGACTCCATGAGTGCCATGTCTCAACAACCTTGCATATGTAATTCATTCAAACATAAACTGGGAAAAATGTGATAGTAATCATGTTTGTCAGTGATGTTGATGCATGTAATTATTTAAGTGGTCTCTTTCCTGCCAGACACTGACCTTATTGGCTTGATCAGCGTGTTGAGTCATTGTCCTCCTCTCTTCATCCCACTGAGCATTCATCTCCGCCAACTGCTTCTCCATCGCCTGCTGTAGACGAACAACCTCCTCCTTTGAGTCACACACAGATGTCTGCAGCTCAGCAATTAACTGCGGGTGAGAAAATCAATGTCTGATTTTGAGCTACTGATCTTGATTGATCCTTGTGTCCAGAATTGATAGAAATGAAGCAGAAGTAACAGATGGACAAGTGATCACACAGTCTGATTGATCAGTGAGCTGACGTTCAGTCATATGGTTTATCTGCTTTTATAAAAACAAAAACAAAAACAAAAAACAAAAAAAACCCCAAAACAAGTAGAACAATCAAAGAGGGGACAAAACTTGTTGCCAGGCACAAAATGAAATGTTGCATTTTTATGACTTGCTCCATTTGTCTGGTCTCAGAAAATGACTTCAATCTGATGGAAAATGTAGTTTACATTTGTCATGGATTCTTATGGTGGTGAAAAAATCACCTTGAAAGGCTGCATTTCCCTGAGTCTCATGTCTTGTGTCTCTTTTTTTAAAGACAAGACAGAAGAGAGAGAAAGGAAAGAGGGAGAAAAAAATAGACAGGAAGGAAAAAACAACTTCCTTTTTGAACAGCAGAGTGACTTTGTATTGGTGAACTTGCAGTGCACACCAAGATGAAAAGGAACTGCCTCAGCTTTGAAATCCTCCAGTCAAAATTAACATTCTATTTAAGCCACTGTCAGGGAAAGGCAGAGAAAAGATGAGAGAAAGTAAGAGAGAAAGAGAGAGAAACGAAAGAGGAGAGGGGGGAAAGAGAAAGAGAAAGAGACCTAGGTGGTGGTGGAGAGGGGGGGCAGGCGGGGGGCAGCGCTGCCTCTAGCTTTGGGCTAGACAGATAATTGTTTACCGTGTTCAAACTCTGGAGGACTAGCCCTGCTGGAATCTGCACATTGTGTGGGAGTATGGGAGTTAGAGTGGTGCAGGTCGACCACAGATAGAGAGAGAGAGAGAGAGAGAGAGATGAGAGGCAGATTAGGCTTATTTTGTCAGTGGGAAAGCCACATGAAAGCAACAAATGGTACATTATTACGGGAACACCATTTTTGGGCGTGATAATTATTTTGCAATATGGATTCCCTGCATCTGCTGGTCTCTTTAGCCCCAGGCGGTTGCGGCACTCTAAACTAGTGAACTCAGCTGTCTGTCTTGCTATTCCTGTATATATATACAAACACCATCTGATAGCCAGCAAGGCCTTTTTAAGTCTGTAATTGGTCTGGTGAGACTCGTCTATTTCCCCAGCCTGCTAGCATCTCTGTTAAGAGCTAAAGGTGGGCTTATCTCTCTCTGAACCTGAGGTAAAAAGAAAGAGGGGAAATAAGCTGGTTTGGTGTATATCCACCTGTCTGTAAACAGAAAGCATAATAACTATAAAATGATAGAAAAAGGGATGTTTTGTAAAGGTGACATGGTACCTTTTTTATCCCAATACCTAAAATGTGTGATTAGCCTGTAATTTGCACTTACTAAATCATAAATAAACCAAACATTTTTTATTTCTTCTTTACTATAAGACATTACATATATTGACATATATTGATTATTTGAAATACTAATTTTCAGACTAAGTGATAAAATGATCACTTCATCAATTCATGCGTATGTGCAGTTTTATTTAAACCTGAGTTAACTTATTCTTTGAATTAGCACCAATGGATAGTACATACCCATTTTCAAGTGTTTCAAAATGGTTAGAATTTATCTTAAGAAATAAATACTGTAATATATTCTTTATGATAAACAGATGCTGAGGAGGTTATTTGTAAACACCATGAAACTTAACAACTAGTATTGTGTAGAAATAAATAAAATGTATATTTGCAGACAGAGTCAACTTTAACCTCTTTCTTCCTGAACATGGTACTCCTCATCCACTATGCCTCCCATGGTAAAATCCCACCTTACACTACCACAATAAATGGTCAGGGATCAAGTAATGATCTCCCACAAGTGCCACAGCTGCCACCTGCTGTAGTCTGATCATTAAGTGGGGGAAGAGAGCACAGGCCCGTTCAGTTCACAGGTCACCCAGGAGGACCACTCACAGCTAGAGCTTAGCACACAGGACTGGATAGGAGAGACACTAATTAGTAGAGTTTGTTTGTGTGTGTGAGTGAGTGAATGAGAAAGGCAGAGAAAGCAAAGACGGGCAAGAGAACGAATGTGTGTGTGCATGATTGTAAACATACACCCTTACATGGAGCGTCTCCATTCCCCTCAGGATAATGTATGGCATGGTATGTTTTTAATTGGGCTATTAGCTATGCAGTCGAGCTCAAGAGCACTGCCCCCTGTCAGACACTGAAGGGTTAACAACTGGGGTTAGCCTTTGAGGTTCAAAGGCCTCTTGTTTACATTTGACGGAGTTGCCCCAAGGGGGATTCCACCTTTACCTTTTAAAACAAAGCTGCCCAAGCCCACGACAAATAGCCCGCATTAATCACGCATATTTAATGTTTGCACAAAAACCCACTTCAGCATAACCCTCTGCATAACAAGACACTTCAACAAAGGTGTTGAATTCTGCGAGGCTTTTCCTCAATGTCAGAGAGTGTTGTTTGTTAAACCCGTGCCAGCTTTGTGTCCCCAAAACAGAGGATTAATCACTTGTTGATTTGTCTGTGGTGGCGTACCGCACCACCAAAGCGGGCAAACATGGATGAACTTTTGCACACCAACCGACTTCTTTTGAAGTTCAGCATTGTGTAACCTAATAAGCTACCGTTTTCTCACAACATCTGCTTGTCAACCTCGCTTTCAACTCCGTGCCTTTGCCAGCCAACCTAAAATGGGGGGATTTAGAGAGGAGAAGAAAGAAAGAAAAACAACATAACCCCCTCTTTGAATCTCCTCTTTGGGTAACGAGGTGCAATTACGGCCAAATGATTGTGATATTTTACCCTGCTGCATAATCAAAAGAAAACTCTTTTCTCTTGTAATGTAAACATGAATAGGGTGGTTTGAATTTTTTAAACCGGTGAGGTAAAAGCTGCCTGAACTTTCAGACACATTTGTTGAATGATAGTGAGTGTTCTGGGAAGTTTTACACCTGATTCAAGAGGATTTCTTCAGTTCCGTGGGCTACTCTGAGGAGACAAACAGTAATGTTAAACATATGGCCCTTGATGATGCTATGACAGGAAGAAATAAAACAGGTATGGAGATGAAACAGAGGAATCAGGGCCAGGCCAGAGTCAAGAGAGGAGTGTCAATGAATGCACAGGGGACAAACCTAAAAGTTTAAATGTGTTACTTGTAATTACAAATTTCACTGATCCCTTGAGGTCAATTTATACTTCTGCTCGAACATGTTGAAGAGGGCTCTTGCACTCTTAGATATTTCTGATGATAGTAGGGATTGCAGGTAGTAAAGAAGACGTGAATAGAGTTGAAGAAAGGCTCAGAGTACACTTCTTTAAGTTAGAGGGCATCACATTGCAAAAAACATGAATTCTCCTCATAGTTTGAAATGCTGCTGCTGATGGTGCTGTTATCCACAAATTTCACAATGGAGTTCTCTCCATGTTGAGTACTGCAGTCATAGGCGTACAGCATGAACAGAAGGGGTCTGAGCACTAAAGTGGAAGAGGTGCAACTGCCAATCAGAGCTGTCTTGGGTCTATTCTAGAGGATGTGAAATTTCCAGGTGCAGAGTGCGGTATTCAAACCCAGAGTGTTAAGTTTTCTAATGTTAGAAGTGGGCAATTTTGTTGACTGCGAAAACCATCAAACATCATTCTGATGTGGTTGTTGTTACTTTCCAGATGTGTGAAGACTGAGTTTAGGACAGTTGAAGTGCCATCCTCGGTTGATTTTGTTGGTTCTCAATTCCAACTGGTGAGGGTTTTTAATGCACTTCATCAGACCGGGGATGAGTGTCAAAGTTTAGGCAAACTGCAGACTGTTTTGGTACATGTGTAATGGTGGCTGTTTTAAAGCAGGTGGGAAAACTCTCCTGAGTAAGTGTTATGTTTAAACCATCAGTAATGACATCAACTAGCTGACTGGCATATGTTTTTACGCAACACGGCCAGGGATGTTATCAGGCCCAGCAGCTTTACTCATATTTGCTTTCAGTCGGGTATCCTCTTTCATCTGTTGTGGATACTGACACTGGGCTGTTTTTTTGGATGCAGAGAGACTGTGCAGCTAACTCTTTGTTGAGGTAATCAAAGCGAGCACAAAAGGAGATAAACTCATCTGCCTATGTGGCCTTACTCATGATCAGGGTGCTCCTGCTGTTGTAGTCTGTGATATGCTGTATTGCTTGCTGCATGTCCATGTCATGGCAATGGAGGCCCATGCAGATGCAATGGCCATGGCCGTGTCATGAAGTGCTACAAGTACTACAGGGAAGAGAGCAGGGCTCAGAGCTAAGCTAACCCAACCCAGTTTGGACCTAAGGCTGTACCTTTCACCAACCTACTTCTGACTAATTTCTGGTTGCAAGAAAATAAAATTAAAGAAATACGACTCAGCCAAACTCAGCAACAGGTAATCAGAGAAGGTTGTGTACAAATCTTTACAGAGACCTGGCTCAACCCCAACATCCTGGATGAAGCTATTGCACTTGATGAGCAGACCCCCGGAGTGGTGCATAGAAAACAACCCAGTGCTCAATGTCCGCAAAACCAAGCAGCTGATTGAAGCGGATGCACACTGCTGTCTGCATCAATAGAGCTAAGGTGGAGCAATTAAACAGTCTTAGGTTGCTAGGAATCAATATTACACAGATCCTGACATGGACATAATACATCTCCACCCTTGTTAATAAAACAGAAAGTCCAGGATATTAGAAGACTGTACCCATCCCGTCACAGCTTTTCACTTTAAGCTTCAAGACTCTCAACCTCTGCTAAGCAGTCATATGTAGAAAGGATTTTTTTTATTGTTTTATTGGTTGCACAAGGGAAGCATGACTCCATCTTACAAACAAAATATTCAATAATGTGACAATCTCATGGCTGTTTCTTATAATGCAATTTTACTTAATAAATAAAAAAATGATGAATGCATTTATATACTTAGCACTATAAAACAAACACAGAGTGGAGAATGAAACCTCATAACCCTGACAGACATCTGTGTTCATGTTGCAAAATAGAGCTTTAAAAGTATTCACCTCTAACACTTTGGACACAAGGATAAGGGTAATAAAGTAAAGGGCAGGGGTGGCTTGCTGCGTGTGTTTTCAAGTGTGCTTCCTTTACCTCTCCCGTCAGTGAGTTCTCCCAGTTGTTCTTGCAGTTCAGTGGAAAAAGAGGAATCTAAAATAAAAAGGGTGGGGATAAAAGGAAAGAAGAGAGAACTGATTACCTGGGCGGACTTGGCGAGCTTTTGACCGTACTCCTTCTCAGTCTGCTTCAACCTGCTGCTGGCCTGCAACAAGGAGGCAGAGAGGAGTGTGAGCAAGAGATATGCAGACAGACAGACAGATAAAGAGACACAAAGAGAGTTAGTTGTGAAATTGAATCTTCTGTTAAGAAGTGCACACGCTACCCTCCCAACCTACCCACGCTCACACACTCACACACACTCATGTTGACCTCTGCCTCTTGGCAGTGTGTCCCCGCAGTGCAGGCCTGTGGCCCCTTGGCACAGTGCCAGCCCCTGCGTTCATGCACACCAGCAGGTAGTGACGGGCATGGTGCACAGTGGGCACTACACCCCCTTTGATCGCCTGCCAACAATTCATCACTTAACAAGAAGGGGGGCAAGTGGGGGGGATTAAAACATTGCTGCCAATTAGCTATGGGGAGAGAAAAAAATGAGATGATCGCGAGAAGCAGGCAGACACAACACACGGTGGAGACAGAAGAGGAGTGAAAGGAGATTGTTGTTAGGATTTTATTGAGCGGTGCTTGTCTCTTTGTTTTTAGTTGTTGCTCCATGGGAAGCCGCCAGCTGGAAGCGAAGATCGCGAGTGTCTAATACAAGATGTGTATCCGTTCAACTAGCCGTGTTGTGATGCCAGAGTTTCAATAAGAGGCTGAACAGTGGAGTGAGATAATGAGGTGTGAAGTCCTGGAATTTGATGGGGACGTCAATGGCTGCCTCTACAGAATGGTGACAAGGTCTTTACATGTGCTGTATAGAGACTAAGGCTTAAGTTAATGGGGGCTATAGGTCGTTATTTGAAAGGCAGGCAGGTCTTTTCAAGTTTTAAACTTGTATCTGAAGTTGTTAAGTATTATATATCAGTATATTTATGGGGTTTTTTGTCTGTTATTTTGATATTTTGACAACTCACATATATAGAAATCAATCCTCGATCTCATTCATTAATTTTTCTTGCACCTGACATGTGACAGTTGCTAATATTCACTATAAATAGCTCCACTATGCTCTTTTATATGGGTCATTAAAAGCCAGTTACTTTTGGTGGAATAAATTTCTCCACAGGTTTTTTTTTTCTTGATTACTGAACATAGGGAACATAAAAACATCTATGGAAATTCTAGTCAAGTCCATATATCTAGCAGAATATTTTCAATTTGCAGCAAATCTGGTCTATATATAAAAACACCAATACGACAGAAAAACACATAAAGACACAGACAGACAGACAGACAGACACACACACACACACACAAACAGACGCACACACACAAACACACACTGGCTTAACTCTCTTGTCCTGACAGCCACTGACAGACAGACAACTCACTAACAAACACCGTTTTATTGAACGCACCCCTCGTAGCCATCAACACCTGAGCTGCGTTTGGACTCTGCACCCCATTCAAACACTTCCTGACAAACACGGCCGCCCTGCTCTGAGCGGACACACCTGTCACCACAGAAACACAGAGCCATCACCAAGGATACTGGCCTGTCTTCCTGCGCCAAGACTCGTTTGAGTGGCAGCCTGCTCGTCCCTAGGGGCCCTATAGCAGCTGATGAGAGAGGGTTAGACAAAGAAGGACACAGAAAAGGCGAGAGAGGAAGAGGTGTTTGTGGGAGAGGGGAGAAAAAGGAGTCTTTCAATATTTTTTTTTAACAACTGACACATTTGTCATCTTCCTTTATTGCTGCCAGAGTGCTCCATCATGAACTAAGCATAGTGACAAGGTGGTATTATTAGATTTTTCTTTAAAGACAATTTACAGGCAACATTTCTTAAAAAATGTATCATCAAAAGCACAAAAAAGAGGCACATTGCCATATTTCTTGGATTTGATGTCATCATCTTTAAAGTCTGTTTTTTAAACTTAAATGTGGCTCAGAAGTGAAAAACAACATTATATATCAGCATCATCTTTGCAGTTGACTGTGAGGAGTTGAGGAAGATGTGCATGACTCTCTGTATAACATACTACTGTGGGTTCACATGTGAGTGTATTCATGGACAACATACGGCCTTATTGACATGCAAACAGGCTCAGATGTTTCATAAAAACATAAAGAGCTTGCTACTAGCCTATTCCTTTTACCTACAGCCACTCAGGGGAATTTAGCAGGACGTATTATACAACATCATACATTATACAGCTCAAACATCTAGACGAACATTAAATATGGCTGGAGATAGATGAAGATATGGATGGTGCATGTTAGGAAAAATAGCCCAACAGGACTGTGACAAATACAAAGGGAAAATCAGAGCTCAATTAAAAGCCCAGCTATATGTGTGTGTTTGTGCGAGAGTGTGTGTAAGCATTTTCAAAGAGACTACCTGTGCCCTGCCAAAGGCATTTTTGTGCTGAAGGCACTTTGAGGCTGTATCAGGCTCTTCAATCGCCTCTTAATCCTGGCTGTGTGGAGTGCGGCTGCTTTGAAGTGTGTGCGTGTTTGTGTGTGTGCACGGCTACTTCTGTGTGTATGTATTGAAGAGAGTGGAAGTGGATCTGAAGGCAAGGCATGCACCGCTTACCAGAACTTAATTAATAATCTGCAGTGGGAACCAGGCCAAACACAGACACACACACACACACATACACACACACATACGAATATAGACATATACAGAGCAGACTAAAAAAGGACTGACGGCTGTGGCAGAAAACAGGGTGACAACTTTCTCTCTCATGCACACACACACACACACACACATACAAACACACATGTGCACACACACACTTAAGCAAAGATATGCACACAAGTCACACTTATTCAAACACAGACAATGGGCAAACAGGATGCAAGAGGGCCAAACACACATCCAGAGTTTGATCTCGCTGTTTAGAAATGAAATTTGCTCAAGGTGTGCAGTCCCATTGTTTGAAACGAACCATTGTATCTTTGCTTAAGGAGGAAGAAAGCAAAGTACACTTTTCTCAGTATAGTAATCCAGCCAACACATGATATCTTCTGTGTGAGTGTGTTCAAGTCAAATATGTCTGCTTCCAGTATTCTCAGAATGTGTTCAGTGAAGTCTATAGTCCCCGACAGGATATTGCCTCCATATGGCATTTTTTTTCTCTGATATGTTTCCAATCATCTCACATTGCTTAAGAACAATTATGGTTTTCAGCATTGTCCTAAGGCTGCACAACTGACACAAAGATGATGTCACTCTCCACACGGAAGGACACTATTTGTTCACTTATTGACAGGTGTTTAGGTCATGGCAGGGGCATCATTAATGTGACAATGAGTTACAAAACACTCTCTTAAAATGGTTATGGTTGCACGCTGCAAACAATATGCTGTATACTGCACATTTTAGAGTTCATTTGTAAGGTTTATTTCTCGAAAAACGAAGACAAAAACTGATTTCAAAGAGGAGCTTTTCCCCCATTGCTCCATGAATCCTTCAGTTTTAGTGGCAGCAGTATTTGTAAGCATTCAAAACAATCCTTTGTTCACTACGCATGTCTCTCATAACAATTTGAGTTCAATCTGCCAGCGAGGGAGAGCTGGGAGATGTTATTTGCTCGTTTGTCTGTAATCATTGCTGTCTTGCTGTGCTTGCCTGTGTATCTGCGTGTGTGAGAGAAAGAGTTGGTGCTGTAATGACAAGAGGCTTTATTTCCATTTCACAGTTTGCCATCACTGCCTGTCAGTAGTGATTGTCTTAATCCCTGCTGCTCACTGTCACTGCTGCATCACACACACACACAGTACAGAAATAATGCATCATGGGTGCAGACACACTCACTCACAAGCAGGCATAGGCAGATAAACATACATCAAAACACAGTGACACACATATCATACCAAATGTTCAGTGATTACACCCTCAACCAGCAAGTTCTTCTATCAGAAAACCAATTACATCCATTACCATCAGAGTGAGTGGGCTCAACATCTAACTCACATCATGAGGTCAAAAAAAAAAGGTGGTTTGAGGCAGTGAATCTGTAATAGATCGGGTCGCTTGTAGAATCATAGATTGCTTCAACACAAGCAGGGCGAAAGACTTTAAAACTACAGAAAAAGTGTCTCATTCATGTGTTCTGCTTACAGATATCCATAAACTATTACACAGGCAAAGGTCTTGACTTGAGATGGCCGATACGCTAAGATGGCAAGGAATTTGCCAAAGGAGATGTAAAGTTTTCCACTTGGTCATTGAACTGTGAGTGAACTGTGATGTCTGTCTAGTTTTTTGCTTAGGTGGACCTCACTGAATATCTATTTATGCCTCCATCGCTACTTTGATAAATAAGTCTGCCTGATGTTCAAATGTAGTAAGAAATCTGAGTTGAATTAGAAACTTAACCCAAAAAACAGAGCCCAATATCATGGTGTCCCACTTAAAACTCCACTTCAAACCAAAGTGTAATCTATAGCGTGCAACAAGAAGGGAACTGCTTGACGCCATGTTTTAATGCGATTGAGAAAGTGTGTCGCTTCCCTCCCTCCTCTTGGATGACTTCAAAAAGTGAGCAAGGGAGCCGTGTGATGTTTTTTTGGGACGGCAGAGCCTTTACTTTGACTCTTTCATCTGCTGGGTGACTCACTCACTCTCTCTCTCTCTGCCGCCGGGCCCGATGGTGCACTGAGGAAACGAGGAGCTCAGATAGGTCTGAGCATGCGTACATGCACGCAAACACATAACATATGTTCATACACAAACATAAGAACACAATCTCTAGCACTTTACTGTGTGTTTGTGCAGCAGCTATGATGTAAACATATGCCAACAGACAGACACATACTTATTCAGATGCACATTTCAAATAATATTAATGCTTTACACCAGACATCCTAAACCTTTCTTCTTTCTCTGCTAAAATCAGATCCTTTGCTCTTCCTCCTCCATTTCTTTGTCTCCCATTTAGCCTGTTAGTGTGAGGTGAATGTGGGCCCTCTTTGATCATCCCTTAGCCTATGTTTCTCTCCTCCTCGTTTAATCCATGACCGACTGAATAATGTGATTTGGTGTATCTCCAAATGGCAGAAGACCAACCAATAAGTCAGCGGTGACAGGGGGCATAGAGGAAAACAAGACGTGGCTATGGTAACAACAATGACAACAACCTCGTACCACCATCTTCTGGTTAAGAGGGAGAACGGTTCGCTCACTGAGGTTGAAAGTACGAAGTCTTTGAGGGTCAGGATTGGGTCAGGAGCTGAGGGTGAATTAGTTACTAAAATGTTAACGGATTTTCTATAAAAATTATGTTAACTGTCAGATCTACCTCGTTGCACACCAACTTTAATAGAAAGACTTCTCTGAGTTTTTAGGGTGACAACCAAGTTCAAAATGTTCACAACAGCTTTGTTGAGTCTGTGTCATCACTGACACAGTCTCAATAAAGAAGAACAAAGCATAAAGGCTGGCAGTGTGTTAGAGTTTAAACTCCATGAGAATTTGGGAAAATCAGCTGTGTGTATGCTTTGCCTCAAACATCTTGGGTGGTCTGTTCACAAGTGCACAGCTCTAAATATGGATGTGAACGCAAAACAAGAACACAACAAAGACGAACTACAATTCAATCAGTCCGACCACATTTAAGGAGGGTCAGGGACGCATGTGTCCACAAATGGAAAATAGTGTGAAAGCAGATGCATCTCTGGCCACATAAAAAGATGGCTTACTCAGCTTTGTTGTAAAGCACAACAAACAAAAGTAATATACAGATGATTTTCTTTGACCAAACAACTTAAATAAGTGTTTGAAGTCTTTGCCCGAGCTGAGGTACCAAACTCACACGCAATCCTCTTCCCCAGCTGGATTACTCATCACAAACAAGTTTTTTTTTTCTTTTTAAACAACAGTTTCTCACAGATGGAATCAAATATAAGTAGGGACATGAAATCTGCTGACAGATGTTCACTTAAAGACAAATTGTAAGACCATGACAGAACTATCCATCACAAATAAAGATAAGAGATTATGCGGTAACAGCCAAAAAATACCAAATGATAGCCGACAAGCTGATCCTAGTCGAATACATATCTGATAAGATGTAATTAGTTTTTTTAAAAAACCAGTGTGTAGAACTTAGTGGCATCTAGCGTTGAGTCACAGAATGCAAGTAACAGAACATCCCTCCCCTCAATTTTCCCATTCAAGCATAAAGGAGAGCTTATAGTCGCTGTGAAAAAGACAAAAAGCTCTCTCTAACTTTAAGTCTAAATCTTAAGTCCATTAAAGTTTTTAGTTAATTTCAGTGTTTAGTAGACGTTGTTTGCGATTATACCGAAGAGAATAAATGCAGTGTGACAAAATAATAAGTGGGGAAGCACAAAAAAGAGCTAAAACCTAACTTTTTGAGAAAACATCAACAAGACATCAACAAGAAGAATTTTCAGGTTTTTTGGATGTGCATGGACTTCACCTCCTAAAGCAAAAATCTGTACAGAAAGAGACTAATTGCAAGACAGAGGCTTTCATACCCCATTTATATAATGGTTAACCTGTGTGTGTGTCAGAGGAAGACTGAGCACTGTTGTGCCTTTCATGTCAAACGAGTCACGTGGGGCACAGCTACAGGGACACTGGTGCTGTGACACAGGGAGCAGGGATTGGCTACTGCATGCCAAAAATCTACTTTCCCATTGGCTGATGTTTGCCTCCAGGTGGTTTTGTCACACTTGATTACTGTTTAATGAAATGCCCTGTCCCTTTGATCTGAAGTGAAAGTAGGCATGCATGTGCACACACACATATGGAAGAACCAAAACACACACACATACATAAACACATTTCACTTTTTCACTACTTGCTCCAGTATTCATCAGCAGGACATGATTGGATGACTAGTTGTTTAAATGTTGCTACACCTGGTAGTCGGCACCAGAGACGCTTGCCAGTCGACTAATTATTTTTTTTTTCATTGTGCATATTTAAAAAACAGGATAATGTGCAGTGTTCATATTGCAGAGCGCAAAGTGCCACACGTTCCAGCAGCATTCAAAACACAATTTGGATTTTGAAGAAGTTATGAAACTGTTTAAATTGTCTCTTATAATATACAAAATATATTTTTAAAAAATGTTTAACCTCCAAGGTTAAATTAATATTGCTCAATTTTTACCAATTGTTATTTTTACTTTTAGACTGACTAGTCCTAGTTTAAACTTGAGTAAAATTAGACATTAGGAATATCTCTAGTTATCAGACAGTGTGGTTTCACACTGTCTGCAGTTACTGTGTGTATTCTGTGATACACACATGACTATGCACGTGAATGGTGACAATTAAAAGCCACAAAAACCAAATCCAAGCATCATCATCATATGAGTGTTAGTTCTTTCCCTCTCACTGATACACATACAGACATACACACAGACACGCACACACCCACATACACCTACACCCACACACACAGACACACAAACATATCAGACAAAATTTGCACATCTAATCTACTCAGGCACTTCAAAGTGCTATGTTTTCCAGACTAAGAGGAAATATAATTTTAAGGTTACTGACGTTATTCAATTCCTATCAACCTGAGGCATTCGGATCTTTTGTCTCACAGTATCTCAGATCTCTATTATTTGACAAGCAGGGGGTGAATAGGACACAGCGGCTTGACATGAAGAGGTCCAATACAAAGACCTTTTCTCCACTAGATAAAGTTTAGGCTTATACATATATATGTACTGACTAATAAGCACAAATTGCAAATACAACCTGTGTTTTATATCGTAATGATCACACAGTGAGGTGTGTGTGTGTGTGTGTGTGTGTGAGTGTGTGTGCATGTGGTAAGAAAACATGTTCCCACACTTCCTCAAAGCCTTGCCATGACTTCTAGAAAAGTCAGGGTTGGGCTTACTTAAAAAGCTCTAATGTTCTGGGTGGGGAAAGACATAGAAAAATGGATGGTGGGGGGTGTGAAGGAGAATAAGAAAGTTAGATAAGGAGGTGGTGGTGTGGGTGAGAGGCACGATTCGTGCAAACTGTAGCCCAGAGATGAGGCATCTTTATCTGGCACAGAGGCGGCTTCATAGGCCCCTCAGTGGAGGACGGAGATTGGGAGGTCTGGGGTTGTGTGCGTTCAGTCTCAGCCATGAGCACAGCCACACACACTTACAAAGATAAACTTCAATAGCAACCAGAATAACCCCCCCACACACGAACGCATGCACACACCTTCAACTCAGTCTCCCTCAGTCACTTTACCTTTTCTCCTCCTTTTTTGGGATGCAGCTCAAATGTATGGAACTATCTTAACGTCTGATCTTATCTTCTCTGTTATTCTGTTTCTCATTATTTCATTCCAACAGCTTCGACTGTCTACTCCCAAAACATCCCCCCATCCCCCTGTATCCCTCTCTGTCTCTCCCTTAAACGCATGCGTCTTTGATGGGAATCCATTCATGGATTTAATGGATTTCTCTGGCCTTTTTTCCAGGATCTGGGAGATGTGTTCAAAAAAAAAAAAAAAAAAAAGAGGGAAAAGCTGGTCTGCCCAGGCTCTGCTTCCAAGAGCATGGTGGACTGCAGAGGACAGCATTTCTGTCTGCATCAAAAGAATGAGAAATTTTCAGCTTACAAAACAGGGCGAACGAGTCAATATGGATCTGAGAGCTGGCTGACTTCAATCCCATGTGAAAAAAACAGGCACAACAAAGTAGTGAAACTTCTCCCTACCCACTCCGAAGCCAAACTTGGAGACAGATTAGAAAGTAGAAAAAAGGGGGAAAGTAAGACGCTCAACCTTTGGTGAGTTTTTTTTAGAAGCGTGCACTTTCAGCTGACAAAAAAGGACCGAGAAATCATTAATCTCTTTCATAAAAAGTGAAACTAGCACATTGCTTATAGTGTTATCAGTTTAAGTTCAACATTCAGCCTCACTGGTTTGAATCCACTCCAGATTGCTTGACAACTGTGGGTCGTTTTTGTCCTTGTGTAAGGGAAAAAAAGGGAAGAGGGAGGAGGAATTAAAGTGTGTCAAAGAGATAAAATAACTTTTAGCTGCAAAACAGCTTTCACTTATACAATAAGAGAGAAAAAAGGGGCTGATAAGAAATAGCATGATTTCTTCAAATGAGGATTACCCTGTAATAAGCACAATCCTTTACTCGGATCTCTATCCCTTCAGTACCCCTGGTTCTGTGTGCCATATGGAGCCAAAATGGCCGTCTGGGTGCTTTGGAGGTCTCTGCATTCCGGGGCTAATGCTGCGCAGCTGGTGCAAGATGGTGTCTAATGAAAAATGCTCTCTTTGATGGGTCCTGCAGAGGGATTAGGTTCTGATCAACACCACCTTAGGTCAGCTTCCTGCTAGACTAGCACAAGATTATGAGTGATTTCCCAGCCGTGGGTCCAGTTTCTATGGTGGCAAGAGGAGTAAATATGAGACAGAAAGAGGAAAAGAAAGAAAAAAAGCAACTTCATCAGTTCTAAATGAAGTACATCCTGGTTCACTAAGATAGCAA
The DNA here is from genome assembly GCA_029814665.1 of Acanthurus lineatus. NCBI lineage: Eukaryota > Metazoa > Chordata > Actinopteri > Acanthuriformes > Acanthuridae > Acanthurus > Acanthurus lineatus. Next base: position 11,574,493 of record JAPZDV010000009.1, on the reverse strand, counting down.
AAGGCAAAGCTGGATAATGACTCTGATGAAAATTTGTTGTTTCCCCTTTGTGAAAGATAAAGATAAATCACTTAACTTTCTGTACTAGGAGAAAGTTAAATACTATAGGTTTTTATGTTGTGCTGAGGACAGACTCTTTTCAGTAACATGAAGGCCGAGCAGTTCTGTAGGTGACAAGGACATAAAAATAGGCTAAACTCTAAGATGTGCAAACAGTAAGATGTACTGATCTGTCTAAGAGCACAGACCCCCTCGGGGTGTTACGCAGACATGAGGACAGGACGAGCTGAAGATGGAAACGCCCCTTGCAATTAGTGGATGAATGCCTCTGTGCCTTCGTGCCATTGAACTCCAATTGCCCCAAAAGTAGGACCAGTGCATTGTTTGGTGGTTTGCTACAGTCTGTGTGGGAGTGTGTGAGAATAGGTGAATTCTGAAAGGCTTTGGATAAAAGTGCTATAAAACTAGTCCCAGTCCCACACACACACAGATACACAAACACGACCTGCTCTCCTTGTCAACACTGATGAAACAAAAGCTTGATAAAGACAACACTGTTCACACGCTCTCTGACAAACATCTATGGGAGAAGGAGACATAAACAGATGCAGACATACAGAGAGAGAATGGGAGAGAGGCAAGCGTTACATACAAAAGATAAAAAAGCTTGATTGTCTGAACAAGACTACTGCTAGAACACTGTAACAAAACACCTTCTAACAGCCACAGGCTGAAAACTGTCTTGACTTACTTCTTGTAAACTGCAAAGCCGAACAAATCTAATCTCTCTTGCACAGTCAACCACACTCTCCAATCTCTTTAATGTGAGTTACTGCTGGTAAACCAATAAAGGTGTCACTTTCTATGTTACTTAATGTAAACTGACATTTGTCCATAGGCTGTAGAAAGTGATGTAATGTGATTTATACAGACTGCATCCTATTGGAATCTGACCGTAACCCATCTGTTCCCTCCTACCCTCTACCTACCCTTTCTTGCGCAGCATCGCTCTCCTGCTGGTGGCTTCTCTCAAGGTCGCTGCGGATGCGTTCCATGTCAGAGCGAAGCCGGTCCAGGGATGCCTCTTTGTCCAGGAATGCCCTTTGTTTCTCTTCCTCCCGCAGTAATGCCATTTCGGCCAACTGTTGCTTATGCTGTGTATGGACAGACTGGAGCTCCTCAGAAAGTCTTGACAGCTGGACTTCCAAATCTGAAATTGTCTGAAAGAGGCAGATACAAAGATGTATAGTGTATTCAGGTAAGTGATATTGACCACTATCTGGCAGATATTGCATGGCTCTAAGATGTGTTTATACTGAGGTTAACATTTAACTATATTCCTTTAAAAAAGTCCACCGTAATAATAATTTTAGCTTTAAAAAGCATGACGCATAAGATGGTTAGTACGTAAGATCTACTGAGTAACATTTTTTTTGAAGAAATGTCCATAACACTGACAATATGTAATTTCTGCTGCTAATAGTCTCACACTCAAAACAATAAAAACAAAAGACATGGTTTGATGACACTGTCAAGTGATTACAGGATTTTTTTTAAATTTCATCATTGAATAGCCACAACTGCTAATGAATATCTATCTATCTATCTTAATAAGGCAGAAAAGTTGACAGGGTGGGTTATGAATTAAAGTTTTATTGAAGTTTGATTTAAATTAAGTTTAATCACATTTTTAACAGCCTTTCTTGCTCTCTGACTGGTGTCGTCCCTGAGTTGGCAAAGAGCAATAGAATCATAATTTGAACATTGTTGGAAAGCATACAGGTCAATAAATATTCCTTCATGTTCATGTAAATCTAATACACATCAATTCAAATAAAGGGTTGCAATCTATTCATCTATTGTGCATTCACCAGAAGGATTTACATTGTATGTGCATGTGTAATTATGTTCATATAATGTTCCTGTGAAGATTTCAGCTTTTCAGAATGTCCACCAATATTCTGTAAGTATATTCTTAACACATATCATTACTGGTATTGACAAATGCATTGTCAGTGCTATTGCGGGATCACAGGGTGAGAAAAGTGCACTGATGAATTTATGAGTGATGAAGTAAAAATGGAGAAAGGTTTTGTGTCCTGTATGATAGAAATATAAAAATAAATTTTCTTCAGATTTCTATTGGCCCAATAAGACATGGTAAGACATGTTAAGAAACATCCATACACAATACACAGGTAAGAGGACTGGAAACTGACACAGTATGTAAGTATGAAGGAATGTCTCCACAGCTCTTCGAGTGCAAACAAAAATTTCACAGACAAGCCAATTTTTTTTCTTTTGTTTAAAATGTTTGTGTGGAAGTTGCCATGGTCTGACCCTCTCTTTTGACCTCCCTTTTTTTTTTTAATGCTCAGCCTTGACTTTACCCAGAGGAGTCCTTTAATAGTGCTGCCAGTCAGATTCAACACAATGTAGTAGGAACTGCTAATAAGCACAACCCCATAGCCCCTGTAACACTAAACATTTAACCAGTCAGATACCGTTCTGTCAAAACTGCATCACTTACAAGTAGTTGGTATTACAAATGTTTCTTTTTTTAATCTCCATTTCACATTTTGGCATTGTAAGGTCCAGTAAGTGGACTGTTTGTGCATTAATGATATTATATGGGCCATCTATGTCACAGTTGGCTGCCACAAGTACTCAAATAGTCCATTTATAGTATGTAGAAACACCAGATAAATTACATTTATCAGTATGATCATTCCATACAATTTGCAATGTGCAAAAAGCATTGTAGTGGATTGTATGTGGCTCTGAGCTGCATTGCAATAGCAGCGTTTCATACCTACATACCTATATTGCACGTATTCCCTAGTTATTGCACGTCCTCATTACTCTCTTTGGTTTACTTGGTTGATTTCTTACTTTGGTTTGAACTGTGTGCTCTACCTACTGCCCCCCCACCCCCACCCCCTCCTCTCCTCAAAAGCCAGGGCATCCCAGGACAACGCCATGTTAAGGCAATCAGACAGAAAGTGTCTGAAGTCTTTTTTAGCGGGCACTGGGGAGAATCAAAGAGACTTCAAAGGAGTGTCACAAAAACAGGCAGATGCTGCCCCCCCCAATCAGACACACACACAGACACACACACGCACAAGCACAAGCACCACAGGCAGATCCACTTGCACACACACATGCACACACAAACAAACTGTCACACATGGTCTAGCTGTCACACACATACAATGGCAAGCATCACTCAGAGAGAATATGAGGTAAAAAAAACAAAATAAAATAAAATAAAACAAACACACGCAATCCTCAGTCTCTGTGTCCCACTCTCCTGTCTCTCAATATTACCAGTCTCACTGCTCTGCTTCTGCCTTCAAGGGCGAGCAGCTATTAGATCTAAGCTCTGAAAAGTCTTTAATGTATAATTCTCTCTTAAACAAATGTGGATGATCCGTCTTCCAAAAAATATTTTAATAAGTTAGAGTATAATCTTCCAGAACAGAGGCATTGGCAATGACACTTCAGAAACTTAAGAGGCCAAAAGTGCATGTTTCCTTTGGCAGTAAGTGAGCACAGCCCCCTTCAACAGGGCACGTGTTAGCATGCTGATGTGAAGCTTTGTGACGAAGCATCTCATGGTGACAAAAGGAGAATGTCAAATGAAATCTGCCGGGTCAAACTTGTCAACTAAGACGACAAAAGCACGGCAGAACAACAGAGGAGAGAACTGAAAGGAGGGCACTCTGGTTAATGGACCATACACTGTACGTTCAATCGAGAAAAACTGCACAATGTCAAGAGTAGATCTGATGCACAGAATTGCTGGCATGGCTTAAGAGTTTCCTGATAACCTTTTATTGCATGTGCTACTTTTTGAAATTGTACAGCAGTCATTAAGTGCTGGTGATAAAACTGGAAGTGCTCTAACTTCATTGTAAAAATAGAAATAAACCTGCCATCACTTCCCAGTGTTTTATAATATGTAAGCCTTTCTTGAAGAAAGAATATCAGCTTTTTTCTTGAAAAAAAGTTTCCACATGTTTTATAAAAAAGGATCTCAGCTTTGGAGTAATTTCTTCTTACAAAACAGATAAAACAAACAAAAAATAAATCATTGGAGAGGAAAAAAAGTGGGTAAACCAGTTCAGTGTATCTGAAGCATTAGTTAAGAAAATTGATTCAATACTCTATCAGTAGGTCTAATGTTTGCGCATCACTGTCAGATATTAGGATGCAATTACACATAAGGAAAGTGATGTTTTCCTATCCAAAAGCATTACATGCAGGTTACATAACTATTAACAGGCAGAAGATCGGTGTCACAGCAGATGTTATGACTTGGCAAACTCAGGTGTAACTAATGACATTTATGAGTTTTTATTAGTTTTTTTCCACGTAGGCATATCGGTGCCAGGCCTTGGTATTGTGCATGCTGGCTTACTGACATGGCTCACAGGCACAACTCAATGGAACAGAGTCATAATTAATCTTATTAGTTACACCTGTGCTTTTCCTGCTATGAATATTTCAAATGCCTGCTGTGAGAATACTTAGTATGAAAGGTGGAACATTTTAGTTTTAACTCTGTTGACCTGGGCTGGAAACCTAACATGTCTGGACTTTTACACAGAGAAGTTCTGACTTTGAAAGAAATTTTGGGAAATAGCATCCGGTTATTTCCACTCTCATTTCTGTGTAATAACTACAGAGATCGGCTTGTGTATGGATTAAACAAATAATATTCTATACACAGTGTTAATTAGTGAGCTTTAGAGGTGCTAGCAGGCTGATATTTGAGCTCTGGCTAACTGTTTTACCCTCCTTCCAGTCTTTATGCAAAGCTAAGCTAATCAACCACTGCCTCTAGCTCCGTAGTTAATGCACATACGTACGTGAGAATGATACCAATCTTCTGAACAAATGGCAAAAAAGCAAAAAAGCGCATACCTTCAAAAATATTCTGGCCTGTACCTTTAACACAAATTTTGAAAAACGTGATGCCTTTAAGTAAAACTCATTGTGTGCCTATTCTAAGTATGTGAATCACAATGCACATTTTGCATGTATTTCTTATTTATGATTCTCTGATTGTGTGTGCAATATAGCTGACAATATTAACCAAGAAAATATCTCAACAATTTCTCCCAGAAAAGATAAATAATGTATCAGTGTTTACAATATAAAATAAATATGCATTATTTGAAAAGGAAAGATAGGTAAGAGCTCTGTAATAAATGTTTCACTGTTGTCAGCTGAGATCCATCTGGTTGACATCCAAGTTGTGATGTATGCACATACTGAATGGCTTCCTGGTTTTAAAGAGATGATGTCACAACTTTCAACACATCACAGAGCATCAGCACACACAGATGGCTTTACCCATGATCAATTGTTCTGAGAAAAAAAAAAGAAAAGAAAATCTATTGCATTACTGCATAAATACGCAGATTTTTACAAGAAGATGTGATCAAATCATTTAAAAAACCACAATATAGTGACATCCCAGCTCATTTGGATACTCTTGTGCTACTAGAAATTATTGAGTAAACAGATAAGATTCACTTGACGACACAAGAGCTCGGGGACCAATCATTTGGTAAATGACAATACACAAGCTCTGAGACAATCAATGTGCCCACTGGTCTATCTGTCTGCCTTATTCTCTTCATCAGACATCCTCGTTGCTTTGACTTAGTCTGTCATCACCCTCTGCATCTGACTCATCTTAATCACGTACTTGGGATTGAAATGCTTTGAAAAATTGACAGCATCATTATTTAGTCCATCACAGCCCAGAAGAAAGACCTCACAAGACTCTTCCTCTCTCCCATGCTGTTTGAAGTCCAGATGGCGTGTACGTTCCTTTAAAAAAGACACAATTATTCAGAAAAATAATACCCATAAAATGAGTTTTGAGGAGGCGGTGGGGAAAATATGAATGATGGGTTTTTGCACAGAACTAACAATTCTGTTGTTTGCAAAAAAAAAAAAAAACAAGACTTGAAATTAATTTATAATGCTGGCCCTAGTTTTTGAAGTCAAAGTCTGACTAATGTTTAACAATTGAAAAGCCTCACAGACACAAATAGGGTATATTAAGTGCAATAGCAACAGTAAAATATGTTTAACTGTTTTATCATATAATAAATTAATCTTTACATTCTCAAAAATATGCTTTTACAAAGATAAGAAAGATCCCTTTTTAGAGAATATAAAAAATGTCAAGCTCAAAAAACATTTCAGGCAAACTGAAAATTGTGGATTTATTCAGTTCTTTGTTTAAACATGTTTAATACTGTTTGAGGGTGAGCACACATCATACATTTCTCACTGCATATCTCTAGAGGAAGGGGAAAAAAAGAAATGCCACTACGTCAGTATTTGGTCAAGTCAGTGGGCATACTGGTGATGGATCCCCAAAAGAGTCTACAAAACCTCTTCGTCCTCTGGGGGGCATTGATCAGCTAACAGAACAACACAGCACTGGCTGCGGGCAAACATGTTTTACCAGCAAGGCATTTCATCATCCTGGACAGACAGCCAACTGAAAGCTCCCTTTCACACTTTGGTGTTTTCAGAAACGGTTTAAGCACAGAGCTCATTCTTTTAAAAGCAACATTCAGGTCCACAAGGCTGGAAATTGTGAGTTAATCCCCTGAGTCTGTGGGATGCCAACTGCACACCAGGCCTCGAATCCAGTGGCTTAATTTTAATTCTTTCATTAAAGATATCACAGCAAATGCAAAGGAAAGATAAATTAAAGTGTGGATGTTGACAAATATTGAGTCAACATGAACACAAAAGAAGTGCCATGTACAGAACAGATGGGTCATATAGCCTTTAAAAGGGTAACAGCTACACTATGGGTGAAGGCTGAGTTTTTTTGGATAACGATCTCCAGTGAGATGAGGACAATGTGTCCCTGTGAGAGGTTTTTTTTTAATCTCTTTCTTCCAATCGCTGCTACGACTCATTGGCTCTCCTTCTCAAACACAAGGCAGGAGTCAGGAATGCCATTTATTAGTGTCCCACCACATCAAGGGGATGAGTGGGTATTACTCATCCTATGAGTGTGTGGATGACATTTGCTGTTCCCGTAGCCAACTTCCTAGCAGCAACTGTCCTTCCACTGATTCCAGGAAGACTGAGAAAATGTGGGAGATGGAGAGAGGCAGAAATAACAAGGCATGGGTTCAATCGCTACAGCAGGCATTTGGATTGTCTGTTACTGACATGTAACTTGATAATAATACCATTGGCCATCTGACCCATGTGGTGGGAGTGTGTTGTTTCATGGGCTGGAAAAAAGCTCTGAGACCCTCAAAAGCACAAAAGATGAGAGAAGGAAAAGAAGATGTGGCATGTACTCTATAGGTGGTGCTCCATTTTTTCTGTAAGCGTCAACAAAATATAGATTTTTTTGAAATTCAATTTATATTTCCAAAACTTTTACAGCCCTGTGTTTTGAAAGGCTGCCTGTGAGGGGCCACACTATCAATGTGACAGAGTTCTCAGGGTGTAAACAACTCTGGTAATGCAAAAGTGTTTAATAATAAGTGGCTTTACTCAGTGTAGGAAAATCTCATGTTTAATACATATCTGCTGCTGGTGTGCCAGCTTCTTGTCATTTCAGCTGCACATCCGTTAAACAGTACTCACACAGGAAGTCAAACCAGCTCACATCCTTACCAGTTTTTAAAAAATCCACAATCCTGTCCTCCATCTTTTCAAGGCTTGAGTGAAAAATCTTGACTTCTGCCGCTTTAACATCTGACATTAGGCAGGCGTCTGATCTCTGCTCGAAATGCTGCATGAGCAAACAGGAACTGAGAATACGAGATGAGTACTGGGGAAGTTTGTTTTCTGTCACCTCCTGAGAAGCTAAGATTTGTCAAACTACACGTCATTTTGACACGAGGAGGACTGCGCGTTATCAGCAGAAGTGCCCTGATGTGACGGCATCTCTAGAAAATCTAATACCACACTAGCTGGTGGCATCAGTGCTGTGAAAGGCATTTCCCAAAAAAATTCGACAAGGGAACATCGGAGAGGACACAAGACTTTTCTCTCTTGTAACACAGTTCCTAGCTTTTTAAAGACATTTTAGACTTCTAGCGGTCTATAAATAATAATTGCTTTACTATGTTACATAGGTAACGAATGACGGAGGGAGCCATTTTGAACCTTAGTAGGAGCATTTCTTCTAGTTACCTTGTCAACAGCTAAAATGTAAACATTACCAAAAGCAACAAAAAACAAACTAAACAAATGAACAAAAACATAAGGCAAAGTGATTATTGACTGACAAACAGGACAGTCTTTTGAGTCATCAAAAGTTGTTGTATATAAACTTTCACCATTGTTGAATTTTAGGCAAAACAGCTCTCTAAAGAAACTAACTCAACTGTTGTTACAGGAGATAAATGTATTGTATTTCTTACATGCCTATAGTTTATTAATGTAGGTAGCGATGGCAAAGTATACCCCAACATAATTTACACAAAGTATAATTTCTTCGCCATCCAATTCCGTGTCTGGCACCATCTGTGCCTTCGTTTGGTGTGTCCACAAATACAGATATATTTGACTTGATCCCCATTTTCAGCTATTGGCCAAATAAACATAATTATCTAGATGGTGACAATGTCCATTTAGTCAGGGAGAAGAGTCAAACGCATCCCCAGTTGGGGGCTGGTTTGTCAAATGGTTTCCCACAGAGCTCCAAGCTAGCCCAGGCTGGAGAGAGGCGAAGACAGAGTGAGGGTTTGAGATGAGGACATGCTGCTGGTTTGGCTAAATCATAACAGAAAAGCCCCTCAGTGTCCGGGATGTCCATTAATATAGACCCAAATGTCATACACTCATTGTAGCCATCAATTCTGAAATAAGAGCATAACCACCGTTTTCCAGAGGGAGATGGCTACCTGCGGTGAGAGGAGAATGCCTCGCAGAGATACACTTCAGTAGGAGTACAGGGCGCTTACACTGTTTCACAGCCTTACAGCGGAAAATAAAAGAGAAATTCAACTCAAGGTTTTTTCGAATAAAAGCTTGGCGCTTAATAGAGCAGATTTCTTCTCCTTCATCTGGCTACCTGTGGTTTCTGGATTTCAAGTCCTTACACTTCTATCACGAAACCCTGCTGCTATAAAAAATGATTTAAAAAACACTAGAATAACATTAGAAGTTGGAGCAGTGTGATTATTTTTGTTTCGCTTCTTAAATTCTGTTTTTTTTACTTGTTCGTGTACATCGCTGTTTTACCCAAATAAAGTTTGCTTTAATTTAAAAAGAAATATCAAAATTATCCCTACGCTCGCGCCAAACACATAGCAATCTATAAAATCATCCACGCTCAATATTAATATCTGTCTTGCTTCAAGTAAAAAAAGTGTCTTAACCCGCTGTGCTTTTGAAACCCCAGGAAAACGTCAATGGGCAAAATACAAAATGGTTGTCCACGGGAGTGCGGCGGGTCAGCAAGTGTGTGCGTGTGCAAACGTGGATCAGTGGAGACCCCCTACCTGGGCATCGCGCTTCCTCCATTCCTGGGTGTGCTGTTGGTGCTGTTGAAGGGCGGCCCTGGCCTGCCTCTCCAGGCTGCTCACCTCCCGCTGGCGCTCCTGGACCAGGCTGTCCTTTTCCGCGCTGTGCTGCTGCTGGAGCCGCGTCCTCTCCTGCTCATGCTGCATGCGCTGCTCAGCCATCTGATTGGACAAGCAGGCAAAGAGAGACTTCATCAGCCAACACACACTCAGAGCAACCCTGTCGTCATGACAACTTGTCCATCCACCGATCTATCCAACCTTTCTACGTCCTATTCCTTCTATCTGTTCCCTCCACCTAAAAACACCCACGTGCCCAACTACGTTGGCAAAATTGGTAGAAAAGAGGGAAAAAGGCGAGAAAAGTTTCTCCGCTTGCTCATATTGTCAGAAGACGACATGATGCGATGTGTTTACATCTGGCTTGCTCCCCGCCCTCCCACCTCTATTGCCAATTGTACAGACCGGCCCTCAATGTCCCACTCCTCTTTCTCTTCAAATCTGTCCCCCTCGCCCTATTCTGCGATCGGCATATAAAAGAGCAGTTAGTTGAGGCTGTGCATGCAAGCTGGTAGGGGTTTGCCATCTGGCTGCAGTAACTACCCAATGCCCCATGCTATGCGGCTGACAGCATGCGAAAATCGGCTTAGGCACTGACTATGATGATCATTATAAACCCAAATAAGAAAGAAAAAAAATACAGGGGGAGGCAAGGACAGCAGAAACTTTGAGGATAACCGAGAAGATGCTGAGGAACTCTTGACACCACTTTTGATTGTAATCATATTTTAGAATTATTGAAAACGATTTTAAATCCATTCATGTCATTTATTAATCAATATTGGTTTTCTATGTTTTCACAATTAATGGGATTATGCTTAAGCAGCAATTTTCAGGATGCTTAATTAGGGTGTTTGCTGCTAATGAAAGATATCTGAAGTCAGAGTATGGCAAGGACCTGTTTGCACCAATCTACGAGAAGGCTTGGTTGTGGTGCGAACACACAGTGGATTTCGGTCTTACTGGAGCTACAACCAGCTACACACAATACAGTAGAGGAAAATGAAACATGTTTAATGGGACAGAAAGCCCAGTTTTTCAGGCTTAATCATCCTGTCATCTGAAGCAAGTCTGTATCCCAGCACGACCGTGAGTGAAGTCACCTGCTGAGAGGTGAGCTTTGCCAGCAGAGCTCCCAGCCTCAAGCCCCCAAGCTTTTCTTAGGCTCTGTTCCGTTCCCACTCCCCCATGGTGGGGGAACCAGTGACCCCCACACCATCCCGCCGTGCAGCCCCAGCCGGAACCTTGAGAGGACAGCAGGGGCCTGGGGCCCATTCGCCTCCCTGCTTTGAAGCTAATCCCCTGCACATTGTACTTGACGGCACCCTACCTGGCCTGCCAGAGAAGCAGAGATCCACAGCCTCTATGCCTGGTGCCCGCTCTATCCACGGCCCTGTCTTCGGACTCTGCGTGCTATTCAGAGCAGGTGATGAATGAGGGACTATCTACAGGAAGCCAGATTCCATCCCCGGCATTGAGAGGAAGGCCACAATAGACACTTCATTTTGGCAGCCAAGAATTTACTCTTCAGCTTTTGGGAAAGCTTTGCTAAATGCCCTCTGAAAGGGGCAATGGGAGAAATAGCTAGAGAAAATGTATTTTATCTCTGTGGTACAGTTAATGGCATGGCAGACCAACACACATATAGCACACCCTCGAGGTACTTCATACATGCATTTTTCAAGGACTTCATATATCACTGCAGAGCTCCATTACACAAACCCTATAAAAAGTGTGGGCATCATCTCCCACATACTGCCACTAGTGATACTGATGTTGCCTACAGTAGAATCCAGAGACAGACAAGATTGCATCGCCTTCGTTATCCATTGAAAGACATAATCGATACAAATCAGATCCACAGGCAGAATACGGTGTCCCACAGGGGTAGTTCAGATTCATACAGCAGCACAAGTTACAACTGACAGACTGATAAGCAGGCAATTGCTTCGAGAACTCCCCAGCAGGACATGCGGTAACAGAAACTGGGGGAGAGCATCGTGGCTTACTGTTCGCTCCTGTTTAGAGTCTCGGGCCAAGGGGGTTTGAGAGGAAAGTGGGTATCTGAGGTAGAACAAAAATGAAGAAATGGGCAGGATAGATCCATTGTGAGGAAAACAGCTAAAGAGAAAGACGGAGAGGAGAGGAGATGACAGAGAGCAGACCCAGCATGGAGCCTGGTTGTGACATCACGTAGCGCCAGCGTGCAGTGGAGGATGATGGGTGCTGCGGTTCTTAAAGGGACCGGCATGGTGTTTATAAGGGAGGACTGAGTCGGTTACAGCACAGCTTGGTGCCACAGATACAGAGTGGGTCGGGTGTTACTGCACAGCACGACTCCTGTCAGCCTTGTCTGACATGGTTGTGTGTGTGCCTGCATTGCTTGCATTGAGACAGGACAGTGAGGTAATGGGCTTCTTTTGGCTTCTACAGAGGCAGCGGGGGGCTGAAATGTTTGGACAGAAAAAGGAAAGAGGAGGGAGTAGAGGAGGGTAGTACAGAAGCCCTGTCTGGTCTCAGCAGGGGACGCTTGGGTGAGTGTGTGAGGGGAGGGGAGAGATGGAAGAAATAAAAACCCTTATTCCTCACTGTTTTGTTTGCGCTAATATCCGGTGAGTGGTGCTAAGTATGGACATGAGTGCATATTTATCTTTGTACAGTATGTCCACACACATTTACATGTCTATCAACTTAAGAACTTTATTATTCAGTGTCTCAATCCAACATCTAAAAAGCAAGGCTGTTGAGATTTCCCTTAACTCTCCACATCATGACTTCAAACCGGCCATTTGACCTCAACTGCATTACTACAACGTCAAGGCTGAGCTTTGTCAGGACATCATGACGCGCAACTGCCAGGAGGGTCAGCTGGAAAACAACTCCTTCATACATAGCTCCCTTTTTGAAGTCTCACTGAAGCTTCCCTTGGGTGAATGTTCTTTTGTGAGCATCTGAATGGACAAACTTGACCCCTGCAAACTTGTGACACCAATTGCTCTGGAGTGGAGACATAATGCTCCCACACATGTGGGCATGGGAGAATGGGTACACACTAAGTGCTTGTGACCACTCTTATGTGTGTGAAAATAAACACAGTACACAGAATGTAACATGGGAGTAATTAATGAATAATAACCCGTCTTTATGCGCAGAAACGTTTCCTCTCTTTCTTCCTCTACTGTTCTGACTGTGTAGCTGATGTCACCAGCACTCATATCAGCAGCAGCACAAACACAAGCCCTTCTTCTTTGTATGTTTTTATCTTCAAGACAAAAGCCTTCCTGATGTGCTACTAACCCTATGTAGTTGGCTTCAACTGTCAAATGCACCCCCACTCTTGGTAGCAGCAGATGATAATCGTCACCTCAATATTTTCTGAAAAGCTTTGATTACTTACCTGCTTTTCATATGAAATGGAATTTATGATTCCTCAGAACGATATAAGGCACTCAAAACACAGATACAGTCAGAAAATCTACTGGATAATTTTAGAGAGATGGAAGTGTCTTTTGGATTTACATACAATCTGTTTGACTGATAAAGTGGCATTGTCTGCTTTTTATGACAATGTACCCTTGCAGCAAGAAGTAAAGGTGCATCTCCCATTTTTCTACCTTATTTACACCTTTTTAAAATCTTTTGAAAATGCGATTTTTGAAAGTGGTCTTGTAATTACAAACAATGCCATGGAGCAAATCAATAATGAAGAACCATTTCTGCACTCCATGAAAATAACACTGGCTTTAAATCCTCCACTTACAACTATCTACAGCGAATTACACGCAGTATAAACTCCATCTAGCCTGGAAATGAGTGTTAGTATGCTTATTAACCATCTGGCTGAGTGTTAGCTTGGTGCTGAAAATCAATCATGTTATGGATGCAGATGGGAAATAGAGATGCTCTATCAGTTCTTGCTAAACACTCTTTTTCAGCATCATTTAAAGTTAGATTCAAAACATTTTTTGAATGGCTTATTATTCAGTGACAACCTAGGGAAACATAAATGTAAATATAATACGCAATTGGCTGCTATTAAGGGTTAAATGATTGAAACACTTAATCAAATTGTTTAATCACTGCCAGGTTGGTAAGGTTAAAGTGCTCTAGCTTCTACAATGAGATTGGCTGCATCTGATAATAACCATTTCTGTGCTTTAATTGAATTTGATGCTCTACAAGAGAAGTCTCCCGATCAGCTAGCCAGATTTCAATGAGTTTAGAAAATGGTTTCTAGGCGCCTAATTGAAGAAGAGTGATAAAGATAGGATGATAAGGAGACCGTGCATCTGCTATGCAGATTGCATTAGTTTCCAACTGGCAACATTTTTGATATTTATTAAGCCACAATCCAAGCTTAATCTAAACCGTGTCCCTTATCATGAGAAATTAATCATATGGAACAGATGGGGAGGAATAACAAGAGTTTTCCAAGTGGATGTCATTCCCTTTGGCTAGCTCCAGCGTGCCAAATGTTCATTGATTATAGAAAAAAGGTAACAATGTGATGATGCCGATAGAGGTAAGAGGAGAAACCTTTCCTCTAGCTACACTATGAGTACAGAACCAAGAAGACTATACATGCAAGCAGGTACCTTAATGCAAAACACACTGTAGACAGGTGGACATAAAGTCACAGACTCATACAGACCTGCTGCTCATATTTCTGTTGGAGTGCATCAAGTTGCTGGGAGAACTCTTTGGCCTGGTTCTCTCTGAGAGACTTAGAGCGCTTCAGGTCCTCCTCTACCTTGTCCATCTGGAAGCACAAGATGGAAAAACAAACAAAGTATATTATTATTTCGATTGATTGGATACAAAATAATTTAATAGTGAAAAACATTCAAACTGGAACACTTTCTGTCACAATGACTCTATTTCTTTCACTCTTCTCTGAGAGCCAGTGAGCTCTGGAGCAAAGGCCTAAGAGCAAAGATGGAATTTTGGAGGATTAAACACCCAGAGTCACACTGAATTCAGCACTGATATGAAGCTGTTAATGGGGAGAGTATTTAAAGTTTATTTTTTAAACTTTTGGGATTAAAAATTGGATATAGATGAAGGTTTGGCTTTACAGGCAGTTTATTCAGGCTGCCTCTCTTTGCTGTTGCTAGCCTCTTTAGCTCGCTGAAGTCACTGAACAGTGGCTCTTACTCACTCTCGGAAGGCAGACCATCAAATTAGCAAAATAAAATCACAGAAACTGCCCCCTACCAATGATGGATTCAAGGTATTATTTTTACTGCACATTTGATTGAAGAGATTTAAGTACGTCAGAATTCAACTGACTTTACTAGTAAAAAAAAATTTCCAACAGTGGAAGGCTGTGGTTAACACAACTTGTCTCTTCATCTACAAATGTGGGATTATACTTGCTCTACCAAGCAGGAGGCCACAAACCAACAACATACAGAAACACCTCTGACTGCTCTGGGCCTGAGCTCATCTGAGATGAACGGTAAATGTGCCATCTTCTAATGATTTCACATCACAAACTGTTATGAATGTTATGTTATGAACTGTTAAAATTATAAATGTTATGTCCTTTCGGACTGAAGAGGAAAAGGATCATCCAAACTAATGCCAAAACAAGGTTTATAAGCTAGAATCTGTGATACTATGAGGGGTTTGTTAGTGCCCATTGCACATCTTTGAAGGGACTATTAAAGCTGAATTGCACACATATATTTGCTGACATCCAGAGGATGTCTTTTCCAGGGACTTCCCTGCTTATTCAGCAGGACAATGCCGTGCCACATTCTGCACATGTTGCAACTGTGTGGTTTCATAGTAAAAGAGTGTGGGTACTAGACTAGCCTGCCTGCAGTCTAGATCTGTCTCCCATTGAAAATGTCTGGCGCAATATGAAAATTCACAATGTGACAATGAAGACCCCAGACTGTTGAGCAACTAAAGTTGTATTCCAAGAATGGAAAAAAAAATCACTTTCAAAACTTCTACAATTAGTGTCCTCAGTTTCTAAACGTTTACTGAGTATTGTTACAAGAAAAGATGATGTAAAACAGTGGTAAACAAGCCCCTGTCCCAACGGTGCTGAATTCAGTTGCAGGGATTAGAGTCAGAGGGAGTGTATATTCAGGAAAAAAACCCCCAAACAATTAAGTTAACATTAAATGTCTTATTTTTGTACTGTATTAATTTAATACAGGTCAAAAGGGATTTGCAAATCAAGACATTCTGTTTGTATTTATGTTTTATACAGCGTCCAAGATTTTTGGAATCATGGTTGTAATACATGCAAAACCTGCAACAGAGGATCATGCATATGCATCAGAATGACGCTGCTGTAACATTTTTCTTTTAATTTGAAATTGATGAACTGCCACAGGCAAGAAATCTATTCATCACATTACATGTGATCTTATCATAATGATAATGCAGTAACAGCACATCAAGACATTAACTTATTCATCAAAGCATAATACCGTAATTAACATTAAATATGTAATACCAGTAGTTCACATCAATATTCACTGATGTAAGAAAATCACCACAACTTGAGGACACAAGTAAAAGAGACAGTTTGAAATAAGAAAGTCAAAAGCTGCGGCCTCTTAGAAGAAAAGTGATTTTACAGTATTAACGCTATTTATAATAACTCCCCTTTCTTGCAGACTATCTCTTTTTATATTTTTTTGTTCAGGTGGTGATAATCAAAACAATTGAAAATCTAATTTATTGAAACGCCTCTGTATCTGGGCTGTGCTGTGTGCAACGCTCAGAAAATGCTAAATGTGTTTTGATTAATCCATTTATAATGCTGAAGCCTTCTTTGAACTATGCACACAAACATAGATTTGATTCTGTATGTGCCTCTTTTTTTTCTTACCAAAATAGGGCAGACTCTTTCCTTTAAGTGCAATCTAAAAGGGGAAAGCTGATTTTAAAACGAGTGAAAGACAGAAAGAGGAAGAGAGTGATACAGATAATCTGTTTAGATATAACACCATCTACAGACAGAGAGAGGGAAAATATGATGAGACGAAAGATGGAAGGATGAAAAAGAGTAAAAAAAAAACTTCTTTTGAAGTAGTTTCTGCAACATTAAAGCCTTAGCAGGAGGACGTGATGGAGCATTGCACAAGAGGGTGGGGAGAGGGCGAGAGCGGGGAGAGGATGACAGGGATGCAGAAGAGACTGCTCCCTTTCTCCTGTGGCTTTGATGTGGGCTAAAGATAAAGTCAGATTGGAGATTGGGATGCCAGAGGCTCAATGGGAAAAGAAGGAATGAGCATGAGATGGAAGGATGACAACAAGAGAAAAGAGCAAGGGGAACAAGAAGAAAAATACAGCAATACAGACAATTTTCAGAGCATTAACAAAAGATGATATCACTTGCAGTCCTAGTGAAAATAACAACAACTTGTGCTGTGTAAAACACTATTTAAACAAGGTGATAATGTGCTCACTCTTTTTAAAATATACTCAATCTAAAACAGTACTGAGACAACACATGTTTTACTTAATGAACTCGATAGATTTTTGTAAATATATGCCATTTTTATATTTTCCAAAAAATAAAAATTATGAATATACATACATGTATACTTGTCTATGATAGTTTTATGATATTGCATGAACGGGGTATCGTCCAAAGCCTCAGCTGTTGACAGGAAAGTATGAGGTTTAACACTTTGAGAAATCTACTATTTTTCAAAAGGTTATTGCTAAAAAGGTTCATGAACACTTTGTAAAGCAGTTGTTGGTAAAAAAAATATTATCTGCAAATGATTGCATTTTGTTTTTAATTACATTTTACACAGAATCAGGAAACACAAAGAAAGCAAAGTAAAGCATTTTACCTTTTTTTTAGTTTTTGTATTGACAGATTGTATGGTACTTTCCAAGATGAGTAATACAATTATTATTTCATACATGTGTAGATTTACAACTTCCCAAGCCTGTAAACATAGGAGGAAACTATGTTGAAAAATAAATTATGCTTAGCATTTGAGTCCTTCCACCTTAAATTGAACTAAGCGCTTCCACAAGATTTTTGATAACACAGATACCATTAATATGGATATAATGACTGAATGGGTAGAGGCAAATAGTAGAGGCAAAGACAATCACCCCCCCCGACACACACACACACACACACACACACACACACAGATTAGCAGCTTGCTAATCTACCCTTACACACAGCCCTTTAGAACATTCAGGACCACACTCAACGCTGCCTCATCAATAAGACACACACACATGTACACACGCACACACAGACAGCATAGCTAAAAAGTGCTGTACAAAAACGCCTATAGCCAAACTGACTTGTAAGACAGCATCAGAAGTTTTACAGCTGGGTGCGGATCGATTGGAGAACTCTCCCAATAAGAGGCAGCCCACGCGTTGTGGAGTGCTGATCATGAGGCTGGCATGACTTCCTAATTAGTCTGGCTGCTTAGCGCGTGTGATCCTTTTCTCCATCGAAACCCAAACATCCCACTTCACGCCCACTGAAAGGGAAGTGAGGTCAACGTGTGGTAGCAGAGAAATGAGAGCACCTGCTTAATGAGCATTAAAAATCAATTCATTCATTTGGAACGACTGAATGAATGAATATGGCCTTAGGATGATAATGTTCTTGGTTCTCATTTATAGATTTTTCAGTTTAGGAACAGTTGAGGGGGAAGTGACAAGGAGGGAGGAGAAGAGGGGAAGACATACGGATGAATTCAAGAGCAGCCAGAGTGGCGCCCTGTAGCATCTGCAGTCAGCCTGTGTCTCATTGCAACTAGCTGATGTGTGTGTGTGTCAGTGTGTCTGCACTGTCGTGGTTACTGCCTGTCAAACAGCTCATTCCCTTTGTGGTAAAGCAAACACGAAAGAGGGTAAAAGTAACTGTGTGTTGTGTAAACGCATACAAAGGAAACAAAAACAACAAAAAATAACCAAGGTGCAGCACATGCATGAAGCCCTGTGTGTGTGTGTGTGTGTGTGTGTGTGTGTGTGTGTGTGTATCAGACCTGGAGTTTCATGTCAGCATAGGCCTTCTCAGAGCTGAGCTCCACCTGTTTCTTGAACTGCTCCAGTGCGATATCTGCCTGCTGGATCTGCTGCCTATGGCCCTCTCTGGCTCTGTCCAGCTGGCTCTCCATCTCCCTTCAAACCCAACACACACACACGCACAACACACACACAGACACACACACACACACACACATGCACACACAAAGCAATTGCAGACCAGAAATGCAGAAATGCTTTGTTAAGAAACTAAGTGAGCTCTATTTACAGGACTTTTCAAAACAGTAGTTACAAAGTGTTTTTAAGGACGAGAAGAATGAGCGAAAACAGGAAGATGGAAACATATGTCAACAAGGAGGAGCTGGATATAGTGCCTGCTTTTAAGTATGTGCCATATGCCTTAACAAATGCAATGAAAATGACAAAAAAAAATCCTTCCAGAACCTTTTGGATTTCATATACAATTTATCATTATTATCTTGATGAAGAGTAGGGTGATGACAAAGTCAAACAGCCTAACTGTATCCATCAATTAAAATATCTTGGCTTGTGTGTATTTGTGTGCGCTTGCATGTCTTCAATGTAGGTACATTGCTGCTATGGCTGGCAAGTGTCAGGTCATGGAGTTGCTGGCTGAGTGAATTGACAGGCATACTAAGAGGACAGGCTCATACTGAGTGCTGTCAGCGCCCAGCCGAGAGACCCAGCCACAACATCATATATAGCAACACCAAGCAGCTGTCAAGCCAAATCCGTGGAGGTGTGCAGGGACAGGAGTGTGTTTTGGGGTGGATGGAAAGCAGGTACCAGCAGAGCTTGAAGTAAAGAGGAGTGTGGAGGTGTTATTTTTATAAACCACTGGAGAATTTGCATGTGGAAATATGGGGTCAGAGAGTGATCGCCCAACAACGTTCAGGGTCCTCCTTGACTTTCAGCTCTGTCGATATCTGCTTTCCAATTTCCGTTGCTGAAAAATACAATTTTCTGGAAGATTTGATGCTATGAAGCCATTTTACATTCATAACTGAAGAGCAGACTCTCTCACGCATAATGACACACACGATTTGTTTTTTATTTATACACTGATTTGACTATGTATAATCTTGTGAACTTGAACTCACACTTAACAAGTTTTATTAGCTCCAAGTTTCTGACATATGATATTCATATTGATTCAGGAGTGTTAACAGGTTCATTACATGACCTTTCTTGTAAAGACCTGGCGCATTGTATTGTATAATACTTATGTGTTTATGAAAATATCAAAAATTGAAGAGACTTTGGGGGATAACTGGTTTCAACAGTGAACTCCAATGTCATGAAACACGATAGCAATATCGAGCAAAAGGAAGATTTGATCATTTTAAATTACAATCTTTTTAGTTAATACCATTCTAAATTTTTCAAAAATAATTTTAAAGCTTGAACAGTAGTGTATGACTTTCCAAAAAAACTGCAGACATAACCGGTGCATGAAGTTTGATTTTTCGGTGATTGTGGTTAATTACTTCTCATAATGAAAGCGACATCTCTAAGGGTTTTTAAAGATAGAACAATTATGCTAAAAAAAAACAGAAAGAGAAAGACAGAGGAAGTGAAAACAGCGAAATGAAAAGAAAGCAATAAAAAAAGCAAAGAACAGAAGCAAAGGATTGAAAAAGGAATGTGCAAGCTTTCTCTCCTCTTTATAGAGTTCTGTCTCTTTGTAATTTTGGTCTCTCTCATGTTGGACATCAAACGACAAAGAAATTGTTTTTTTTTCCCTTTCTCTCCCAATTTTGTGTACTCTGTAATTATTAATCAGTCTCTTTGCATGATTGCCTTCCGGGCTCAGACAGACACAAAGGATATGTGGAGTGACTTAGATGGAAAAGAGAAAGACAGAGGAAAAGAGAGAGGAAGATGGAAAAGAGGATGTCACAGAAATAGCAAGTTTTTCAAACTTCCAAGGCAGAGCAGAAATGAATAGGGTGTGTGTCTCTTTTGCACGTGCGTGGGAGGGTGTGCATACGTGCATGTGCAGTATATGGGCCTTTGTTCACGAGCCACAGTCCTGAGCTCTGTGTGTACATGACAACTCTCTTCGAGGAATGCACCATGACTAAGTTAGAGCTGGCTGATGGGCCTATACCTCTGAGGATACACCGAAACATTTCGCTGCATGACAGACTGAACCGTATTATGCTCCAAAGCTGAGGAAAGCAGGTGAGCACATGGCAGCTTCAGTGATTCCTCAGAATATCTCAGTGAGTTAGTGTTTATATGTGTGTGTGTGTGTGTGTGTGTGTGTGTGTGTTTTTGTGTGTGTGTGTGGTCACTGGATGGGGTAGACAGCGTGTCACCATCAATAACAGAGCAATGAGGGTGAGATGAGAGGACAGAGAAAAAAAGAATCAGGGAGGCCTGGCAGGGAGAAACAGAGAGGGTAAGGAAAGAGAGGGGTGCCAGCACCAGGGCGGCCCGTTGGCTTTAAATGGATCTCTGGTCAGAAAAGTGGAAGGAGAAGAGGCTCAAATTAAAGATGTGCCTTCTCAAAAGAGGAAGTCCTCTCATCCCTCAATCCTAAACGGCTGTTTAAAGGGGAGGAAGAGAGGGAGGCAAGGAGAGAGGAGTGTTTGTGCTAGAAAGGGTGAAAGAGCTTCCGCCATCCAGCCGCCTGGCAGACAGGAGGGCTGCAGGGATGCCGGCATTTTCCGGACTGCCTTAACCACACAATGCCACGTGCTCTCTATGCATGTACCACATACTAGATTTACAGACACAAGGAGCCTAATGTATATAAACATTTACATACATGTACAGTTAATGCAATACACATTTAAGTTAATGTACGCAAAGGCAACTGTAATTGCTCATGCAAATACTCTTTTCATGTAAGCAGAGTATTTAAGAATTGTATGGGCAGTGATGTGGGTGGAGCAGCACATGGAAAAGACTAACAAACAGACTAGAATGCACACTTGCATGTGGATGCCTCTGGTCTCTAGTATAAAAAGAGTGAAAGTGTGTGTGTGTGTGTGTGTGTGCGTGTGTGTGTGTGTGTGCTTGCTTGTGAAAGTGCATGTGAGTGAACGCGCATCTGCGTCTGAGCTCATCCAAACGGAATGATAACGAATCCACAGACACATCAAAGGGGCCTGGGAAAAAAAAAGAGGGAGCACAAAAAGACAGAGAGAGAGAGAGAAAATGCAAAACTGAAATATTCAGCGCCCTCTGAAGAAAAAATAAAACAGGCTTGGTTTTCATCCGTATCCCCAGAGAAAGAGAAAGGGAGAGAGAGAGAAAGAAAAAAGGCAGAAACAGACACAGAATATGAGACAGACCACAAATAAGCGAACACAAAAGAGAGACAGCACAAGGGCAAGAAAATATTAAACACAGAGAGAGAAAGAGTTAAAAAGGGAGAGTAGAAAACAGAATTCTTGAGCTTGATGGCTATAAAAACTGCTTTTAAATGTGGCCTGTTTACCAGCAGCATTTCACATCAAGAAATAAAACAAAATGGCCATATATGTGGAAAGGATGGGGCTTCATTATCACTATTCATCTCCTACAGTAGCATCAGTGCACACTAGTCTTTGCCTCATTAGTGTTGATGTTAGCTTCACTGAAATAAAATCAGTAAATCTTGTCTCACAGAAGCTGACTGTTACCTAACTATTTTAATAATCAAAAACCATGCTTGGCTAATATTTTAACCAAACAAAGACACAAATTCACTTACTAAAGTGTCTTACTTACTTACTAAAGCCATATCTTTTTTCTTGCTCCTAAATTGCAACAAACTGAATATTTTTAGGGTTTTGAGCTGCTCATTCAACAACAACAATAACAATAGCAAAAAAAAAGGTCTACCAAGACAAAACCTTGAACCCTGGGTAAGATAAACATTTTTCATTATTCTTTAACATATTTTGGATCAAATGATTAAATCAAAATGGAAAATAATCATTTGCCTTACATAGATTAAATTAAAAGGTCAAAAATAACATTAGTCACAGATTAATGGATAGGGCAGAGGGGAAAAGCCTTGGTGCCTTGCCATGGTGGATGACATTTCAATTCATCTGTACAAACTGTCTCCTTTAAAGCTCGTGCACTCCCATCAACACTAGGGATAAAACTAGTGACTTTCCCTCGCACTAGTTAGTGTGTCAAAGCCAACTGAAACACCCTGAGGACATAAAGGAGGATGAAGAGGAATCTGGTACAGCCCAGCCTGACAGGACCACTATGTGGGTGGATAAACATGTGGGTGAGACAGAACAAAAAGACATACTAGATGTCTGTCTCTTACTATGAAATGGCTTTGGAGTTCAGAGTTATTAAATATTTCTATGAAACTCTTTTCTGTTTTGGTGTAGTTCAGATATGTCGAAGAAAGGGTGTTATTTATTCTGTGTATTATATACATGCAATTCAAACTTTGCCAACAGCACAGAAAGGAAAATGGACCAGATGGTATGATGTTATAATAAAAAAATTCTTAGAGTTGGAAAAAGAGATGAGAAAAGAAGAGGTTTTTCTCAAGACTTGACTTCGAAGAGGGATTTTCTCGCCTTCACTGTGTATTTAGAAGCTATTTAGCTTCATGAATAATGCAGACAACAGCATAATATACTAAATCAACTCGGCATGAGTCCCTGAAGTAAACATACTGTATTTACATATCCCAAGCATTATGCAATGGCGAAAGAAGCCGGAAGGTTTTTAATGAAACAATGAAAGCCCTTAAGACAATCTATCCAGACTGAGATGTTTCGGTGCATGAATTAGCTTGGGCTTGAGCTTGCTAGAGTGATAATTTATACTGTCATTTGTAAGTGAGCTAGCTTAATGTAAAAAAATGTCAAACAAAGTTATGTGTGATAATCAAGTAGGCAAGGCAAGGCAAGGCAAGGAACTTAACATCATTACACCATGAAAATGTCTTGATATCAATCAAGGACATATTGAGTGATATGATGATACTGAAACGATCAGATATAACAAATTATGGCTAACTGCCACTATAACTGTGATTCTTTTCTTCTTTTTTTTACCAGAGAAGAAACTTATTTATCTGCCTAATCATCTATTCATTTAATTCAGTGTGCTATTCAAAAAGAGTCACTGCCTAGACTTGCTCCATTCGACTTTCCTGCACTCTTTGCATTATGCCCCAACTAAATTTTAGCCGCAGTCTGAAAACAAACAGCTTTTTTGGTAATATTTTAGTTTCTTGTTTTTTATAGGATAGCATTTAAGATAGCAGATCAGTATTCAATACAATGAATATAATTTAGTATATTGCAAGAGTATCTTAGGATGAGATCTTTGGTCACAGGACCCAGTTTAAGAGCTCTTTACAATTTTTCCTTTAGTCAGGTCTGTGGTATTGAACTGGTGCTTAACCCATCACCATCCTTCCTTTTTAATTCAGCTGCCGTGGGACTAAATATTGAGCCCTGGTGCAGCTTTTCAATATTCAGGATCCATACCTCCACCTGCTCCTGCACCTTAACACTAACTGGGGCCCTGCTTGGCTGCCTCTGGTCCCTCACCGGACCACCACCCCTGCTTCCCTCCATCCATTCTGTCATGGGAGAGGAATGCTGGGAAAGATAAGACCACTTCAAAAGACATGCACAGATGTAGAGTATGCATGTGCTAGCTAACACTCTAACACACGCACACACGCACACACGCACACACACACACACGCACACACGCACACACGCACACACACACACACACACACAGACTTAAATACAAAAGTAAAATGAAGGAATATGTTGGATGCATCCTATATCTTTAGGAGTAAAGGGGCACTATCTCATGCAAGCATGTGGGCATGCATGCACAGACTCTGAGAGACAAACAATGTCTAAAAGACCAACACTGGCATGCACACATATACTAGGTTAATACCATTCCAAAAGAAACTGTTTTTGTGTCTCAAGAGTGGATTACCAAATCAAACAGTAGCTTGGTGGCGTGTTGTGAGCAAAGACATGAAATTAAAGCTACAGCTAAAAAGCAAAACAGAACATGTGACTTTAGAAAAGAGTTTTACGCATCCCTTCCATGTCAGCGTGAGCGTATGCACTGGCTTGGACAGGCGCTCACACAGCCAGCGTGTTAGTCTCTCCTTAAACATGAGCACTCTTTCCCTCCAGCTGCCTAAAGCAGAGGCTTCCTCTGCCACTCCAAAGTGTAAACGATCAAACTGAGCAGAAGTTACTGCAGAGACACAGCCAGCGTTCTGACAACCCTGCACCACAACCTGAGCAGGCATGTGGTGGGGATGAAGCTAGCTGGGTGCCAAACAGCAGGAAAGAGGACTGAAATGCCGTAATCTAGAAATAGACCAGCTGTTTTGCTTTTTCTCTTCTAAAAACATTCAAGTGATTTTCTAATGCTTTTAAATTGTGATTTGGAGGTCACTGTTGCAAAAGCAGGCAAGCTGTTTCCCAGATGAGCTCCCTCCATCTCTCTCTTTTACCCCCCTTCTGTGGTGCATCTCTCCATCTCTATGCTAATGCCCTGTAATGATCTGAGGCATGTTGGGATGAAAGAAAAGGAGAGAAACTTGTTCTCTGCACAGCTTTGTAGTGCTTTCTGTTGTTGTTGCTATAGTAACACAGACAAATTGACACAGCAATGCTTATTTGCATGGCAGGACAGGGTGATTTTTCTTCTTATGCTGGAAAGAAAAGAGTGGGTGTATAGCGTAGAGACATCAGCTATATATGCTACATACTAACAATGATAATCAGAACAGCCAACACGTTCATCATCACTTGTTATCCTAGACATTAGAAGGTAGAAATTGTTATCAACAGATTCTTGCAGATATCTTTTAACAGTAAACTGCGTAGGCCAACGAGTACACATGAAATACACATCATAACACAGCGCACATACCACACAGTATCTGGCACATGGACGGTATGTTGAGCAGTTTTGCTTGTTTAATTTCATCATCCAACCTCCCATCACACACACACACACTGCATGCGATCTTGCTTTGACTTTGAAGTTCTCCTGGATCGCCTTTAAAGGCCGTCAGTGGTGCCATGACAGCAGGCAGGTAACAGACATCAGACTGCTTAGCGTGTGTTGTGTGTATGTGTGTGTGTGTGTAGCTGAAGCACTTAATTAGCTAAGAGCCCGATGGGCCACTTGCCGTTTCTCAGTGTTTAACTCTAAATGAGGAAATGACTGGCTCGTTACCGATGCTAACAACAGGGATAATTTATGTATGAACAGATCTTACTGCTGCATTTAAGCTTGTCCTCTGTTGCCTTGCTGACAATGACAAGCAAAAAAATATACACAGTCACAAACATCAGTGTCCCTTTGCGATCTTAACGCTGAAAACCAAATGCCATGAAACTGTAAGAATTTCTTTAATGTCGCTTCAAAGACAGATGCACAATGAAACTGTAATAATAACCATGCCTTACAGGTTATTATAGTCTCTTATTTGTGAAAAACATTCATCCATGGTTTGAGAGGCTATTTAAAAAGTGTTTGGCTTAGAGACAAGAGCCTTGGGCCGAAGACGAGGACCCAAGAAAAACTCAAATACAGCCACACTCAACTCATTCTTTCTAATCCACTTCCTCTGGGTAGCTATTATATTGTGACAAACAGTTGAAAACCTCTCAAGGGGGGTGATGGCACTGTGACTTGCCTTGGCTGTGTTTGGCTCGAACTGGAGCTGAGGTTGGTGAATGGGAGTTGTGTTAAATTGTGCAGAACACATTCTAGTTTTGCCAGGGAAACTAATCTGCTTGTGACCAAGTAATGTGGTCCAATATGGGATTAATTACTCAGAGGAATGCACTGACTGGCTGACTGGTGTGTTGGCTGATTGGTTGGAGTCTGTGGACGTCTAAGATGTCAGCAGAATTTGTAGTTGTGGAGGGAAGGGAAATGGTAAGAAACTAAGACAGAGGTAGAGAATAATGGGAAAAGCACCGTTACTCATGATGCTACTCAAAATTATGTTAGTCATTTTCTGAAGTGAAAAAGATGCAACAGATGAGTTAACAAGTTTGAAAACAGGGGAAAAATTTAAAAACCAAGAAGACAACACAAAAAAGAAATATAATTATTCAGGTGGAGTCATATTTCTGGTTGCAAGTCCAATACTTACTCTCCTTTAAGCTTTAGTTTGGTCTCTCCCACCTCCGTCATGAAAAAATCTGGCTCTTTAGCAACAATGCACGACAGCATTTACCAGCTAGCTGCTAACTTTGTCTCAGTGCAGTTTGATGCTGGACAAATAGTGTATAGTGGGTTTCAAAGAACTCATTGCTCAAAACAACTGCCTGGAGAGTTTGTAAATGGGACTGTGGAGAATGTACTAAAACAGTAAAATTGCAGACAAAACAAAATGTTAAGAGATACAAAAGAGTTCTGTGAGAACTAAGAGCAACTGTTGCTCACAAAAAATATGAATAAGTTCAGCTTTAACATGTTTAGATGCATAGAACTACTGAATTTTTTTAAGAATTTAAACAGAACCAAGTGACTTTTTGTTATGATGTCTTACATCTCCGGTCACATAACATTTACAACATATGGTATCAGTTTATTGGTGTAGAGACTGTTTGATTTATATCATGGGGTTAGGTTTTACTTGTTTTTCTCAAGACAACAAAAATGCCTATCGTACATGAAGCTCTGATCTGTACGACTTCTCATCAGTTTCCAGGCTCTCAACTCAAACTGCGCCGCTCACAGTTATAAAAAAAGATCAAAGAGTGTGTGCAAGGGTTGGCTTGTTAAAGCCAAACTCCACCTTAAATCAGAGTTCATACACACTGTTTGTATGATCAAAGACTTAAGTCTGTAGATATAAACAACTCTTAATAAAGTTTGAAGCCACGAAGTCAAAGCTCAAATGTGTGATACTAATAATCGTAAAAATATGCTTCACTTGCATTAAATATGATGGAAATATCATGATGAAAAGATGCAGTACAACAGTAAGGAAACATCAGTACAAAGTAGGAAATGTATCCACATACTTGTCAAACAACGATAGCATTTTTTGTGTTTTGATGATATTCTAAAATTATGCCATTCGTGCATATTGACACACTGGCAGACACGCTGATGGTGTGCCCAAAAATAGTGGACCAAAAATTGTTTTTAGAGTCCCCTAATACAATTATTTTGCAATTTGAAACATTATTGATAAAATATATAATTAAGTGTATACAACTGGGTTATTTTTATTAAAATGTGGGCTATATGAACTCTAATCTTGGGTAGAGTATTCAAAATGCAATGGTCAGTTGTATGCCGGACCTTTCCCATGGAAATCACAAGATAAATGTTCAAAAATCAGTAAAAAAATATATTAATTACCCGCTATCACAAAGTTAATACATTTAGACCTACAATTTGAACTATGAATACAGCTGGAAGCAATGTTTAAATTACTCTATTTTTGGATATAATGTAATCAGAATTAAATAAACATGGTTTGTTAATTCAGATTAACGGTTACATTTTTCAGTTTTAGCACCTTCACTGTTACATTTATTACTGTAACCAAAAACACTTTTGGTTATGTTTTTCTAATTGTACCTTAGTGTATCTTCTAATTTGGCTATCTTCCTCTTGGCATCTGTTCTCTCTTTTTCTGCTTCATCTTGGATTGCTGAAACCTTGGAGAGAGAAAGAGATAGACAGAAAGAGACAGTAAAATCAGGAGAGAGAAGGAGAGAGAGGTGTAAGTGAGTGCAACAGCAGACACCATCAAACATCACTCAACAAAACTCTCCTGCCTGTGACCTTGTGCATCTGGTTTCGTCTTTTCTCTCTGTCACCCCATCAAAAGTACCATCTGAGCCTATCTGCCTGCACAGAGGGCCTCTCACTCTGGATCTATGGCAGCCATATGGGCCCTTCTTATGTCCAGATATCGTTCTCTGGCCTCCTTCACGTGTTTCATTTACCACTCCTGAGGAGTGAAAGAGGAATCTTTCCAGGAGACGCAAAATGGAAAATGAACGACTGACTTGTCTCTCTTTTTTTGTTTTCATCTCCTGTCACCTTGCAGAAGGATGAAGGGAAAAATAAGAAAGGTGGAAAAAAACGATACAGGTGGTTTACAAGGACAGAAAAAATAGACTATTAGAGGAAAACAGAAAGACTTCAAAACCAAACTACCAAGTTTCTTTTAGAAAGGCTTAATTTATATTCTCCCTGACCCTGAATAAAGTGCACAGAGGTCTGCTAAGTTCTTGCAGGTGTATCAGCCGGAGGGGCCCTGTTTGTGCCAGCCTGCCACCAGTACTCATATTATAACTGTGGCACTTTGAAGATGATCCAGGTGCAGCAGGTTTTTAAAACCTGATTTTCACCTTACAAGTCTGCCCTGGTCCAGCTCAGATCATTAACAATGGTCTCTTCACACTGTGGTTTACTGCTGCAGTGTGGCTTTAAAGGGGGTCTCTCATAAGTAAAGACCTGAGTGAAGGGGCAATTAAGTGTAGGCCTGGGCAACTGACAGAAATATGTCCCTTTTGAATGTAATCTTCTGCAGAGTGACTCAACAAGTTTATTTAGATATGCTTATAATCTCCCTCTAAACTTTCTTTGCCTAATAATTTTTATACTAATTTAAAAACCTACTTTTTTTCCCTGTCAAGGTCTGTGTCAACCTGTTAATCTCAGCTCTGATTTTACAAGACCAGACATAAAATCTAAAAGTAAGGAGAAACCAAAAGGAACACGTGACTATTGGCTTTGATCTCCACCTGACAGTAATAACTTTGTCCAGATCTGTTTTAATGGGACGACAGCAGCTATGGAGCTCAGTGGATCAGTTTTCCTGTGGAACCAAGTGCATACTACCTTTTTCTCACAGTTGATTTGCTGTTCATCTTTTTCCTGTTTATACTTTATCTCTTGATCCTGAAAGGAAGCAGAAATGATACTTTGTGGCAAAGGTGAAACATCACACAAACAAGCCAGTTGTAACTTTGTACTCTCACAGCTAGCATTTGTAGAGTGACCAATAGAGAAGATGGATAACCAAATCACAACTCAAATCATACCCTGACTTCTTGTTGTCTGCGATGTTCACTGTCCAGGAGCTGGTGTTTGAGCTGAGCTACAGTTCTCTCAAAGTCCTCCATCACATCAGAGGCCTGAAGGATAGAAACAAAGAGAAAATTAGTTAGAAAAAAGTAGATAAATATGGTGCAATTTTGTATTACAAATTAATCAGCTGTGAATTTAGGGGGCTAGTAAAGCGACCCATGTGGGAGTGCTGTGGTAATATGGACCTTAGCAGCAGACAGAGCGTGTTCCTGATGTAAGTGGCTCATGTCAATCTCATGTTTGGCCTGGAGCTTCTGCACAGTTTGCTCATACCGCTCATTCTGCTGCTCCTTCTCTTTCTGCAAAATCATTATTCTGTGGACAGTTGAGAGAATGACATTGTATTTAATACATAAACTGACCTTTCTTGTTTCAACAGCACTATGAATTACAGTTAGGTCATTTGATGATTTTTAACATCTTAAGCAGATGTTTAATAATACAATGACATAAAGAAGACATACTTGTGAGTATCCTCTTTTCCATATTACATATTTTATTACTCTCTTTTTTACACACCGTCTGTTTGATTCCTGCAGTTCAGAGCTGATGGATGCAATGTGGATCTCCAACTGGGCCTTCTCCTGTGTCACCTTCTGACGCAGTGAGTTGCCCTTCTCCACCTCCACTGACTGCTGTTTCACCCGCAGCTCCAGCTCATGCACGGTTTGCTCCTGAACCACAAACATACACAGAAACCACTATACCAAAAAGTTTGAACCACAGAGGGCACCAAACTGAAGAAAACTGTCATGGATCAGATGACTGTGTGCTTTAGACACATAAACTGGTTGCTAATATGAAGGATTGTGGCTATCAATGTAGATTACCACATCTCTGACATGTTTCTCTATTTTACACCTTAAGATTATTAATACTTATTGATTACAAAGTTTCAATTTGTACTTACAATCAAGTTATAAGCTAAGGTTGGACTCACAATTTATTGTTTTGCACTGGTATTTTCCAAGATCTGGCAGTAACCAAAAACAAAACAAAAAATTCAATACAATCTGTGGCAAAGGTCAAACCAGCAGAAACTCAATGTAAGATCTTATCAGCTTAAAATATTTGTCTGTTTTGCTCATTCATCTACAAAAGCTAAATTGCAAGTCTGTGCTGCCTTTGAAAAGTTTCTGGGGCTATACAATTCTTGGCTACTACTTCATACCGTTGCCCTAAATCTGACACTTAGATCAAGTCATGGCAACACAGGCAATCCACAGTGATCCTTCCGTTTGCAAACCTTGGCAATCTTTTTGAAAGAGGGTTTAATGTGAACATGGCTCTGTATTCATAATCTGCCTCCAAATGTGAACAAACTGCTGGGATAGAGATATTTTGACTAACACCAGTTGACAATTAATAAATTACAACAGTAACATGATTATTGGAGTCTCAACTGCTTTTAAAGATGTATTTTTTGCCTTGATGTGATGCTGTCAAGAAGTGTTTTGATTTGTGGGTCCTTGCTTTGATTACATTTCATGCTCTTTCATACTTTAAAGATGCAGACACAGCAGGGTGCAGACCAGTGTGAGCTTCGAATGAAGGAATATGTCAAAATTAAAACATGCTGCACAACTCTTTTTGTGTCCACCATTCTTTTTACACAAACTAACTTAGCAACTAGCTCACAGATAGTGGTGTAAAGGTGAAGAGTTGACTTTTTGAGTACATATTAAAGGATGCACATGAACTTTGTGCTCAACATAATGAACACAATATATTTGAACTTTTAAGTACAGGAGAACTCCACTAAACTATCTGATCATATGTGTTTTGGCTAAAAATAGAAATGACTCTTCTCTACAAAAACATTGTTAAGTTATTTTAGCAGCAGTTTTCAAGAGCCAGATCTGGATTCTGATTTTCAATAAGGACATGAGATGATAAAAGTCCAGCTGATGCAGACGGCTTTTTCTGACACCGATTTGATGAAGACAAATGTTACCCTTCTGCGTATAGTCCCTCCACCATGTGCGTTTGTGTTTTGTTTGTGTATGTGTATATGTGTGTGTGAGTGCTTTTGACAGCGAGGAATGCAGTTCAGGCAGGCTGATAAAGGCGATGATGGGGAACTGATTAAAGATGGAGCGTGTTGGTTCATCTAGACGATGACAGAGGCTGGTGATGACATTAGATGGAATGATGGCAGAGGAGGCAGCGGCGTGTTTAAAAAGAGTACTAGAGCAGCGTCTGATGAGGCTGGTGAGAGAGATTTTTGTCTTTGTATAAGCAGTGTAGGGTGCTAAGAAAAGAAACAAGGGGTCTGTGTTGTGCTGGGACGCGTGCTGACACTTAGCTCTCTGGCAGGAGATGAGAGGAAGCAACTCTCGATGCTGAGCCCGGACTGGGCACACCTGGACACACTCAGACGGAGCCAATTATGTCCCCTAATTAGGTGTTTTAGAAGGAGAATTACAAGGTGTGAAGTGTAGACTACATAAGCCACATTATGAGCTTCTCTAACCGTCAAAGATTTAGAAGCAATAAAGTCTTTGAAGATGAAAAAAAACATGTAATTTGTGAGGAAAAAGTCCTACAGAGTGATGGATGATCTTTTACAGTTTTTGTAACAGAACTAACGCCAGCAACAGCAAGACAGGCTGCATCACTCATCTCCTGAGACTCGTCAGGCTGTGTATGCATGCATGTTGTTCTTTAAACTCTAGTGTTGGAGGACGAGCAGCATGTGGAAGAGAAAGTCTTTCAGAAGACATTAGAGAGAGAAACTGAGTAGACTGTGGACTTTTGGAACAGGTGTCAAACAAACAATCCTGAAAGTTGTTAGAGTTTTTGGATGCGGACATAATGAGTTCATCCGAAAGAACTCCTCTGTCTTTTTCCACACAGCCATCATATCATTTACGGTCCATAGCAGCATGGTTTGAAAACTCAAGCCTTAAACCTAAGGTTACCTTAAAGGAACTTTGTTAGATGGCTTTTACTCCAGGAACTAATCTTAAATATAGCAGTAGATTTGCCCTTCTTTAACTATCAGATGCTCCCTGACTTTGTGACTCCACTTATGAGTTCTGGCTCAGTAATATGTGGAGCATCCTGTGCCAATGGAGGGTACCTCAACAAAATCCTCTCTTTGACAAAAAGACATGGACAAACAAATAATTCCTTACTTAAAGAGCTCAAACTGGTTCCTGATTGGGATCATTTTGGACTCAAACTGAGTCAGTTTCTGATTTACTTTTATGTAAGTTTTATGTATTTTAAAGCCCCATCTAGGGAGGTGCATTGCAGATTAGCTGAGGTTGAACTCTAAATGCTGTGGTGTGTGGCATCAGTTCATGCTACATACTTGTCCCTACACAAACAAACATTAAATAAATAAACGGTTCATCTCTAACCACTAGACAATATTAATCATATCATCATTATCCATCCTTTGGATATGGCTATGCATGAGCTAAAGTCAAGAGTTTGGCTGGTGCAATAACTCAGCAGATACTGGCTTGTCTTTGTTTTCAAACACCTACTTAGTCACTCTATCATCTTCTCTGCCCTGCGCATAGATAACGTCCAAAAATAACAACATCTGACATATCTATAAGCCTCTTGTAACATCTTTGATCTGTGTTGAATAGAAATTCAACCAGGTAGTGAAGGGCAGATGAACATTCTTCATTTCACTATTGTTAAACCAGATCTAGTGTGCCGTATTTGAATGAACATGAATCACCAATCTGAGTTTGTCTTGGCTTGCATACTTTTCATGTGAACTGAGCAAACTTTTCACATCGTGTCCCAGGTTTGAACTTTTATCAAGCTGCTAAATCTCCCCCCTCATAGTAAGCAGAGAGGTTATAGTGACCTGAAACAGTTAGGCATATAATATTCTTCAATGAATAAACCACATGCCTAAAGCCACTGAAGCTCTTAGGTACTACACTGAGTCAAAAGGACAAGATCTGAATATTCTACAAGCACAAAGTGTCTGCATAGTAAATAAAGTCAGGTCTTCTGACTGATGTCTTGAAGGCTAAAATACAGACCTTTTCAAAGTAAAAAAAAACACAAGACAACACTGATTCTAGAGGATTAGATTTAGGATTAGGACACCAAGCATGACGCACACGGCTGTAATAACTCACCTAAGATAAAGTTCACTTTGAACTCACTTTTTGTATGTGTGTGTGAGTGTGTGTGTGTATGTGTGTTGGAGGGGGGAGCTAACGCACAGTGACAGAAGGCTCTTTTCATTCTCTGGGGCCTTGTCTGTCCTTAATTATTAAGAAGGGCCTTACCACCGGCCCCACACTGTCCTGTGTTTGATGCCCTTTTAAATGTGGGCCTGCTGACAGATTAAGGCCAGAAGCACTATGTGTATATGTATGACAGCCTATGAATGCTGATACTGATAACAAAACTATTTATGAAGTGGTGCATTTGCCTGGCCCCTGGTGTTGATGGTTGCAAGTAATAAAATTAAAGCAAAGTTCTTTCATACAACATCAAAGAAACTGTTGCTTTGGAGGTTCGTGCGCACATATGTGCACAGACAGCTTTGAGCACCCTCACTGCCACACCTCAAATTTAATACACACTCGGATGAAAATTCTTTTCAAAAATGATATGAAGGTCTTTCTCTCACAGATATTAGAGGATGTCTCCTGTCATGCGGGTCAAGGATCGGCACTGCTCACTATTTTACAATTAGAGGTGTGATAGATGTATACACTTAGAGCTAAACAATGCAAGAATTTTATGCCAAACACAAACAAACAAACAAAAACTCCCATTTTGTATCCCAGAATCCAGTTTGTTCCAGTGAAAGTCTGTTGTTGGGTATAAGTCATAATCTACCCATATGAAGTATCTAACACTTAAGTCCCCTTCTACTGTTAAACATGAATCTCCTAAACAGCAGCAAGCAAAGGCTCTGTCTAAAGCTGCATTCATGCTCATTACACTTTGGTGCAAAGTGATAATCACAGACAGATGGAATAAACATGAGGATACAAATCCAATTAAATGTGTACAACGAGGTTTAGGTGAACCTTAAAA
Organism: Acanthurus lineatus; assembly: GCA_029814665.1. NCBI lineage: Eukaryota > Metazoa > Chordata > Actinopteri > Acanthuriformes > Acanthuridae > Acanthurus > Acanthurus lineatus. The sequence goes on along the minus strand of JAPZDV010000009.1, from coordinate 11,539,790 downwards.
ATGTTCAAACTGTTACAGCTTGATGCCATTTGAGTTAAACCACATAAGTTGTCTTGTATACTTACAACACCTCTAAAAATAGGTGCTTACTAAACCGAAATTTCTCTCAGCTTCACCAATATCTAAATCTTAAACACAAACACAGACACACACAAAAAAACTACAAGGCCTGTTCTTGCACTCACAGTTGCTCGTGACCGAGCATTGTACTCAGCCTCCATCTTCTCCAGCCTGAGGTTGGTGTCGTCCAGCAGCTTCTGGATGTTCTCAGTGTGTTTTTTCTGCAGTTCAAACTTCTCCTGCTCCATCTCTGTCACAGCAGCATGTAGCTGTAAGAGCACAGAATAAATTGTAACACATCTTTCTCCCTGTATTTGCAAACTGTGTTTTACTCGTTTTTTCACCAATTTATAATTTCTTGTTTCATAAAATTAGGTTCTGTGGACATGTAATGTCTTGCCTATTCAAGGGGAATAAATACCATTTTTATGGTGTATATGCTAAACAGATTTCAATTTAATTATTACATCTAAGAGAAAAAATTTCCACAAGATCACTCATCACATGACCCAGAAGAGATGTGGAAATCTCATTAGGATCTTATTGAGTCCCAACAGCTCTGTTAGTTAGAGCTAGTAGGAGTGAAATCAGAATTTACCCAGGGCAGAAAGCATTCATTTTTCATCACTGTAAAACCCACATTAACTTAAGCACCATGAAAGAATAAAGATTTTTCTAGCAGTATAGGAGAGCCCGCTTGAAGCTAAGTCTGCTAGTCTCTCGCTATCAAACGGTCTTCCTCTGGCTCAGGGCTGCTTACAGGGGGCTGGGCTGCAGAAGATTCAAGCCCTTCAACTCTTCCACATACCTTCTTCTCCCACTCGTTTTTCAGGGAGTCAGCGCTCTGATCCGACATCTTCCTCAGCTCAGCGATCTGCTTCTCTTTGCTCTCGCAGATGACCTGGGATTCCCGCAGCACACTTTGAACTTTAGGAGAGAGTGCGCACACACACACATGCACACGCACGCAAGCACACACACACATGCACGAAGAGCAGTCAGGCCCTGCCGCAGGGTATGTTTGCAGATGGATGGACACACATTCACAAAGAGACAGACCTACACCCATGCTCATTGATGCAACTGTCAGTAAATCAATATCAATAAATGTATTGCTTCTAACATATTGCCAATAGCGCTTCTCTGCCAAGTTTATATGCCCCTTATGAACTGCTTTTAGAGATAGATGAAAGAGATGAGAGGATTAAAAGAGGACCAAGGAAAAGATATTATACATGTAGGAAAAGGGACACATTATACGATTAAACTTTAGATTGTGCAGCACAGCTGGAGAACATCACTTTACACCAGTGCAGTTTCTTGTGGAATTGTATCTTTTTGGGCTTTTTACGCTGAGTGTTCAGAGACACCAGTATAAACATCCTTCCAGTTAACCCTGCAATCCTGTGACCTCTCACCTTTCTTCTCCAGCTTACAGATCATCTCCTCCGATTCTTTCTGCTTGGCCCGATACAAACTCTTCATCTCCTCAATCTCACCATTTTTTCTGTCCAGAATCTAAGGAGGGAGAGGGGGATTGTTTTTAAACACATATTGGAGAATATTAAGCTATTTTACTGCTGAGAAAATGGCTATCTTGCAGACATTGTAGACACATAAAGAGGGTTCTTGTTAACAGTGTCTTTGATGAGGCTTTTTACTTTCACCAGTAGCTATCAGGGCTTTTAAAACAAAAGCTATCAATAGGTAAATTTTAATGCTATTTGCACATATTTAAAGGTACTTATCTTGAACCAGATATAAACAAATTCAAAATCAACATTGGAATTTGAAATAACTTGCAAAGGTACCCTGTATAGTTTTGACCACAAGTATACATTGATCTATGGCTTTTATGTGCTAAGAGAAGCAGAGATGTACCTACAAGACAGAAATAAGTAGTTTGCTAGGATGTAAACATCAATGTAAACAATGCAGGATTCACAATTTATGCAAAATACCCAACTTGTCACCATCTTAAATAACAAGATGGATGGTTTTTTGTCTTTGCAAACATTTTTAAGAAGCAGGAAATAAATTAAGCACTTTTTTAGCTTCAAGGTTATTCATGCATTTATGTGATCAATGCTGAAAGTAAACAAAAACATTCGTCCGTGTACAAGAACACTCTCCAACACACATTGAAACTAAAGTAAATTGAATTAGGTTTGTTATTAAAAGGCACTAATAGTACAACTATCACCAACTAAATCTAAATATCAATGTCATTAATGTTTTCTGGTGATGTGAAAGGTTTATTTCCATCAGTAATGTCTTTGAAAGCTGCAACAAAGCAGCTCTCTGATCTCAATTGTTAGACAAAAACAAAATAAAGTTTCATCTTCACATTTGGTTATTTACAGGGACATGAAATATGTTGTATACATAATTCAGTGTATGGCCTAACAAGACCTCATCTTCCACATGCCTATTTAATCCTAAGGAGACTATGGAGCTAACTGAGTGAAATGGCATCTGAGTGAACCACCTGTGCTGAGGTGTGATGAGGTAACTGCATCTGCTTGCTGCTGCCATCTGCAAGTAATTAGTTAAATTATGCTATGGAGAGTTGGAGCTCCAGTATTAAAGGACAGTGGAGCAGTCTCAGTGTGAAGGTGCCTTGGCTCCACTACACAGTAAGCATACAAAGTATATGCACATTATGCAGCAAGTCAGAAGGTGTTGTCATTTGTTGTCAGTTTCCTGCCCACATTGTTTCTTGTAGCATTAACGTGTAATAAAGACTTTCATGTACTGATTTTAATTTGAACCCCCAAAATCATTTTACCTTCCTCTAACAATGAAAAAAATCTAATTTAAATGTCTTTTCATTCATAATTGATAACTTGGTAATGGTGATAATGGTTAAGTGATGGTGTCTTGTAATCTCATCTGGGATGCGCCAAAAATGGAATGAAATAAAAATAAAAATGAGACTAAACTAAAACTCGCTACCATCCATCAAATTAACAAGACAGAACAAAACTGACTAGTCCAACCACAGATGTTGTCATTTTGCGTCTGAAATGGCAGAAAGTAGTTTTTTTCTGTAAAAAACTGTCCCAATGCCCATAAGACTTTTTCTCTTTCTAGCATTTCGTTTTATCCAAGTGCACTTAGTTGCCAGGCCTGTCATATTCTGGGTGAATCATGAGGGAGATGAAAGGAGGATGGGGCTGCTGGTGCAAAGTTCACAGAACATTTAGGGATACCCAATTTTTTCCATTTCGTCACCCTCAGGAGACTGTTGTTTTTTTAGGGGTCCACTATGCAAGGCGGTGACACAGTGTCAGGTCCAGGGAGAGTGCACTACACAGTGGGAAATAACAGCTTTTAGGGTGCCCATTTCAGGCTTTTATAGGACATCCTAATGAAGGGGGAATCCAGCCTGGCTGTCCAGGACTTTAGTCAAAATTACCAGTGAATGGTGTAACTGAACTGGAGACGAAAACACACCAACAAAAGCGGGAGTCATAACATGAGTACACTTATTATACATACAAAGAAACAGAAAGAAATTTCATAACAAAAACACAAATGTAATTCACCCAGTGGTATTTAAAACATAATACCATCATTAATGACTGTACATTGTTTTCTGGTGTATGTTGTGGTCTCCTGTTCAGCTCCACTCAGACACATCAAGATTTACTTCTTTACCTGAGGTTATTAAATATTTTACAACTACACACAGTACAGATCTACAACCATTAGCATACAACACTCAGGCCTGTTCTCTCATTACCCTCTCATTTTCAAGCAGGGGGACAATGACCAGTGGCCTTTCAGCAGGCTATACATTATTCATAAGTAGACTAATTAAAACTAAACTTAGCTTGCCTTCCTTCCATCACGCTCGTCAGAGTGCACCACTAAATCACTCCTTCTTTGAAGCCATTAGAGGGAATACTGGGTAAAATTCTGAGGAAATTAAATCAGACATAACTCGCAATCTGTATGTAATTAAAGAGAGGGAGAGAGAGCTAGCTGTCATCCTGTCTCTTGTCAAACACAAAGAAGCAGTGGGCATCTTAAAGTGGAGAGAAAATTGGAGTGTTTTCTCTGTTTTTATTAAAAGCTTCTGTGGCAGCAAAGGAAAGTCATCCGGAGGATGTGACAGATCCCAGGTGCTTGATCTGCAGACTAACTGATGGGCACCTAGTGTGAAATGAACCAGCTTTACCGCTATTTTCACCAGCTGACAAAGAGCTTTGAAGAACTGATTATTTGCAGGACAGGGAGATGACAAGAGGAGAGTCTCGGCTCCTTTCCTTTTCATTAGCCACCAAATGGAATCAAGAGTCAATGATGGACACCATTATGCAGTTTAACTTGTTTTCATGAATGCTTATATTAACAGAGCAGCCTGTCTAGTTGCTCCAAAAGAAATTATTGAGTCATTTGAAATGGTTCCCATGTTTGATTTTGTGAAATAAAATTAAACTATGAGAATACTGTAAACACCTTCCAGTTATAAAGCAAATATTTTACTTGTAAAGTAGTAGTTTTGTTTTTTTTAACCCTTGAAATCATAGTTTCCTGATGAGATCCAGTGAATGCCAATCACAACCAAAGAAAAGCAGTAGACATTCAGAATGGGATTCAGCTATGATCAGACTACACCCTTCCCTTTCAGATTCCAGAGGAAAAGTGTGTTCAAAGACACGGTCAGGCAACGGCCAATTTGTTGTTTGACTGCAGTAACCATCAAGGACTATATACTGTAACATTTATAGGCCATGGCTCTACTTTATACAGTATCTGTGACATGCTATTTGAATGAATTGAAGATTCAATCTGCTGGTTTACAAGTCATATATCAATACAATCATAGAAAATAATCCATGGGCAATAAAATAAAAAGTATTTAAAAAGAACAAATTAAATTTAATTTCCAATAATTTACACTATTTTTTAAAATTTTCTGTCCTTTAACAACAGCAAATACATAGATCTTTAGTGATATAATGTGCAATGATACTGTTGAGTATATAAACTTCCAACATGAAAAAATTGTGAAATATGTGACATCAATATACCTAATCTCATACACTACAAACCAAAGCCAGTAACTAGTTTATACAATAAAATGTCAATCTACAAAGGCTGCTGCTGCTGCTGGCAGAGTAATCACAAGCTTAAGATTTTGATTCTTACTTTCTCCACATCTGCATCGTGTCTCTGCTGCATTTTCAGTTTCTCTTCCTGGTGCTTGGCCTCCAGAACTTTAATCTTCATCTCAGTCTAAAAAACAAAGCAAAACAATACTAAACACAACACAGGAAACTAAACGTCACATATTCAAACATTACAGACTTCTGGAGCATTTCTAACTATCTACAGATTTTTTTTTCATTTTCATTTATGGAATAAATGAAAACACCAGCTTTAGGGATGAAATGTTATTTTTTACCAGGCAATGCAGGCAACAAATTTTGTTCTAGGAAGTTGAGCATTGAGATGTGTGTCCTAACTTGTTTTTGGAGAAATGCCTTGGGATAAAAACATCATCATATAGAGTGGTAGGATAAAAGAGATAACATAAATCCGGATGAAAGACGATACTGTGTGTCCCGTCTTGCACACAAGCGCAGTTGATGATGAAATAAACCACATTAACATTTAAAAACATTTATCCATGCACAGAGCTTCAAAACCTCAGAGTGAAGCTGAGATGTACTGAACTCAGTGTGCGTGTGTGTTTGTACATGTTTGCGATAAACTTCAGTCAGTCTATAGTAAGCACGACAAAGTGAAAGCCTGTGTGTTTGTGTGTAGGTACTTCTGCATACACATAGTGGTTTATCGTGACGAGAGTGGTTGTTTTCATTTGAACACATTTTTTTTAGAGGATCAAAAGTTCAGCGTTGTCATGTTCATGCTGGAACAGATCTCCTAAAGCCAGAGGGGTTCTGGTTTTAGTCAAATAAACGTCTAATGATCGATTCATTACCTACTGTAATTGACTACTAAGAAAATTCCTCTTTTCATCTTCTATGGTCTTTTATACGAAATGAGCTATCATGCATTAGTCATTCCTGGAAAATAATTATGAGTCTCTGGTATGACAGAGACTTGAGACTGGTCTTTGAAAGGCGTTCCCTTTGCATGACTGCATTTGTCTGCAGGGAAACAATAATACACAATGACAGATTTTTTTAAAGTTGCATCAAGTATTTGATTAATTGAAGGAATCCTTTGGCTAACAGTGAGCTATGAACAGCCATAGTAGCTCTGTGAGGCGGTACTGCTCATTACACAACCAAAGATGCATTTTGGAAAGGTGATGCAATTAAAAAAGTAAGAGAGAGCTTTTAATTCTCAGAACTTTACCAATAGTGGGGCCAAAGAGATAAACTTTTGCTTAAGAGAGTGCCATACAAAAAGAACATTTTGTTTTGTTAAGTAAAAGAGGTTTATGCTTCAGTAAGCATGAAAATGTTTGGAGTCTTAACTTTGTGGTCTGCAAATGCTGCTGGAGGAGCTGGAGTCTATCAGCTGTCGTATGAAAATATAACACAGTTCACTATGTTAATTTTAAAACACCTTTACATTAATCATTTTGAAATCAGTTTTTTATCATTTTAATGTCTTAATTGCTAACCCAACATTTGTTGTTTAAAACAATGTTTCCTTGAGCTTTTTCTAACTTTCTGGTTGGTTAAACGTTACACAAAAGTGGCTTCTGCTCATAAACACACAACACATGGAAATACACAGAGAACATTTGACAGACAGATGACTGTCATTTTGCTTTGATGTCACAACTCATGTTTAGTCACTGTCTGGTCTGGTGTCTTAATCAACCCTGCAGCAGGGTGACAACGTTCCTCCTTTTAAAGTGTGCTCATGTGTGAACATGTCGGTGGTTAACAACATCCCCAGGCTAGCTCTTGTTTGTTTTAGTCATCAAAACAATTAAGTAAAAAATTCCCACAACATAACAAGGCCCAGTCAAACCACATTAGCCCTCCCCTTGGTATAAATCAAAGGCCTGAATAAAGTTGTGATTCAATTACAATATGGTTAGAGTGTATAAATATTGATACAGCAGAATAGAGACACAAGCAGCCCGCTTCATGCAAGTGAAAAAATTATGTATCCATGCTAAGTGACTGAGAAGGTGAAACCTATAAAACACGCTGGAAAAGCTAAAAGCTTGTATATTTTTTTTAAGATGCCAGCACTAAGGATGATCATTCTGAGAACCATGAAAAAATAAAAGTCCAACTAAGACACACAAAAATTCCTTTAAGATGCATCCCCTAATTACTGCACTTCAGCTACATTTATATACTGTATCCTTGACAAAACTCTGTAAAGTATTCCATCTCTTTCTTCTGTCTTTTGTCTTGATTTACCACCATTTCTTGTGCAATTGAAGGGACCACAGGAGACCTGTCAGTGCAGAAAGGAAAAAACAAAAGAGAGAGAGAGAGAAAGAGAGGGAGAGAGATGGCAGTGATGAAAAAAGCAGAGGAGTAAGTGGAGACCTGATTCTGCCTGCGCCCAAAAAAAAAAAAAAAAGCACATGTGGGGGTGTCACTTTCTCATCCTCTCTTCAAATGCTCTTTGGAGAAAGTTTGTCAAACTAGATCAGGAGCGTTTGAAACTTGTTTATAAAGGCGTCAGTGAAGGAAGGAGGAGGAGGAATGTCGTACACCTAAGGCGTCTGAGATGCCTTCAATCAGCCCGACTGGGTGGTACAGCTTTTTTCCCCTCTTCTCTTCTTCAGAGTTGTAGCGAGCGCTGTAAGATGCCATGTTTTTTGACACTTCGCTCTTGAAAGGATGAGAGGGAAGAAGTGGTGTGGGGAGGGGATATGAGGGAGGGGATGCGAGGAGAAGACGGAAACAGCTGCTTTTTCTACTCTCAAAACTGATGCGGGGTCACGGCCTTTTTCCTCAGGGGGATGTGTTCACAAATCGTCTGCTAACTGTTTGGGCTCCACAAAGCAAGGTTGCGTTTGTGCATCTCCTTCGTCTCGCCTGAGATGTACAATGTCCTGGTGCGTCTTTCATCCTCAGTAAACACAGATGCTCTATGATAGTGGGTATGCAGCATTCTGCTATCTACTAAGGAGCAGCTAGATGCCATTTCCGCATTTTGACAAGAAGTTAATTTACTGTAGTCTGTCCAGATAGCAAGGGTGGATAAAAACTTTGGCAAAAATTGAATTTCTGACATGAAAAAAATGATTCAGTTTTAGAGGAGGTAGTTGCAAGCACAAAGTAAGTAAACAGATGATTACTTCAAATTGCTAATATGAATACATCAAGCAGATAAGAATCAAAGACGGGACAGAAATGCTTGAAATAGTTACTTTATCATTATGGATATCTGTTGGTCCCTTGTGTCTCTCAGCCTGAAAATCCATCTTGAAAGCCAAACGACAGAACTAGACCCCTTTAAACCACTAAAGCTCACTAGCTTGCTCTTTTTTAGCTTTGAAAAACGTTCAGATAAGACAGCTATGGCCCTCTGAATCACAGGCTGAGAACTCATGCTTCATCCCAGAGGATCCTTAGATTTGAGAGACTGCATCATTATGGCAACGGAAAGCGAAGCGCCCTGATCCCCAATCAGGGGCTTGTGACCATTAGAGTGTGACTGCTTGACACTAACACATTCATCTACAATGCTGTGCTTGCTGCCAACAATCTCGTCGGTCAAGTACCATGGGGTTAGTATGAAGACAACACACCCTCACAGACACACAAACTTAAAAAGAAAGATGTGGTGCTTTAATCAGTCAGTATCTCCCTCTATAATCACATGACTCTGCCCTATGGCTAAGCTTCATCAGTCGCCATTTAATTGAATTTCCAAAGAAAGACTCAGTCCTCATAATGCTGAGCATTGCTAGGGTTTTGCTGAAGGATTAGCAGAACTGCTCCTGCAAGACATTTTCCACAACTCATCCATAAGCAAACATACTGCCTCAGCTACGTGACTCAAAGTAATGTCAGCTCGCAGTGAAGTTTCTCAGCTGCCACTCATTGTTCCATAGGAAAAGAGCAGTCAGCATTCTTATCAATGCAGTCAGTAGCTTAGCTAGAGGATGTGCTTGGTGTGAAAGCTGAGATGTTCGTTAAGCTGTCGCCAGCTTAATGACATGTGGCGTGTGTAACTCTTTAAACCTGGGTAAGTTTTCAACTAGGCTTTGGGGATTAAAGGGAAATGATGTCACTGTGATTTTCTAGACTGGGCCTAGACAGCCACGCAATAGCAATGTTGGACAAGGCTTCCATAGTTCTGCAGGAAAGCTTAACGTAGCTATTGAGGATAATATGGTTAAGGTGGGATTGGTGACTTAAGTAACTTCTATAAGGAAGCTCTGTGTTTGTACACGTGTGTGTGGCCACAGCTGCATCCTGTGGAGTTCAGAGTTCTTAAAATCCACATAACACAGATGACTAATGGTAACTCACAACATATGATCAGTGTGGGCATCTTGTGATAAAAAAAAGGAAAAACAAAATATATTGGGGTTTTACAATAGCATGTCATAAGCCACATGGGTATCATGGTTGCTGTTATGGAAAATATTGTTAATAGGGAAATTCAAAAACCTTACAATGTGAAATCAGAGATGCATTCTCCATAATAGGGAACCAAAACATTATCTGAACCCAAACCCTCCTACGAAACAGTATAAACAAGACAAACAGTGTACTGCCATGGTAGCTGCTCTGTGAGGATGTCTTAGGCTCAGTGGTGCTTTGAGTGTAATGCCAATGTTGGTATGCTAACATGTACCTGATTACATGCTGATGTTAAGTAGGTATAGTCTTAACTATGTTCACCATCTTAGTTTGGTGACTTGTGGTACTTGATTAATTCAAGGGTGATATGAAGATAACTCATCTTTTTAGTCACAAAAGTTACAAAAAACCTCCAAAAAACCCCAATCTGAGCCCTCATCCCACAGTGTTCCTCCTCTAGAAGTTTTGTTTTGCCCAATAATCTTGTAGGTGCCAAAATGATCAGCAGCTGCCAGCCAGATCTGTCCCTTCGCTCTGCCCCTCTTACCCAAACAATACTTAAAGCCCTGCAATACGAGTGATAGCTTATGCAATCAAATGCTGATCTAGAAATCAAATGTCAGTGTTAGAAATAAAGTTTTGAGCTTTAAATAATTCGGTACAGCCTCCTCTGCTGATTCCACACCTCAACTGGAGCATTCACTGACTACTACAAATGGTGGTTCTTTGTCCAGGAAGATGAGTTATGTTAAAATGCAGGAAATTGGCTTTGAATTGCTTTTTTTTTTTTTTTTAACTGTGGAAAGGATCCCTAACCCTTTACCATTTATGCATCCACATACAAGATCCGTATCAGGAGCTGTTTTTTTTAGTTTTCATTATTATCTTGAAACTTTTAGTTGTTACCACAGCCTAATGTTTAAAATTGTTGATACAGTTAAGCAACTTATAAATGCGTGCATTAACTCCCTTGAATCACTGTTGGTGAGTATCACGTCCTACTATTTAAAATATTTCATCATTACAATGCTGGAAGTTATTTGCTATTTGAAATGTTAGAAAATGTAAGTTCTTAGGCAAAAAAGGATATATCAGGATGTCATTATAAAATGTACCTTTAATTTTATCATTGTATCATACCACATGTTCAAATTTCAGAAAATATACTTATAATACTTATAAATATTTGATAAACATTTTCTGGGGTTGTAACCCCCAAGACCCCTGGTAGATTTTTCCACCCACATCATCAAAGTTTCTTATGCCCAATATGCCCAATGTACCTAATAAACTGTTAATTCCCTGTATTTCAAAGTAAAGTTGGTGTGGAGCTTAAACATAGTCTTCTAAGATGTGATAAATTTATATTCCCACCACACACAACTGTATGTAGTCAGATAGTCTGAGGCAGGATCAAACAGCATGGGACGTTGCTTTAATGTTTTCATATTGGTGTTGATACATTCAGTATCAGCCCACAGGTAGAACAACTGACTGGGTGGATATGTACGGGGGTGTGTGTGTGTATGTCCATGCATTTGAATCCTTTAACAGTCACAAGCAGATCTATGCTACGAACGGTCAAGTAAGCAAGAGCATTCTTGTCCGTCATGTCTCTGTGTGTCTCTCCCTTTCTCCTTTCTTTCTACCCTTTCACCCTACATTCTCAGCCCTCGCCCGGTGGAGCCGATCTAACTGACTGGAGCGTTTCCCTCCCGAGCAGACATGAAAAGCCACGGCTATTACAGCCAAGTCATGCTCAGTTTTATATTTAACAGTGTGGGTAAAGGCGGATGGTGGGGGGGAATGAGTGGTGGTTCGGAAGGGGTGGGGAGGGGCAGAGGGGACTTCAAAGCATGCTTTCAGAATGGGATTTTCAGCTTAAATCCACATAAGGAAAAAACTGTCATCACTAGGAGCCGGCATTATTTTTGTCTTCTCAGAAGAACGCTCGCCTCGGCCATTTCAACAATACAAACTATGCACGAAGATGCATGTACATAGCTGTGGGGGCGTCTAATGCCATAAAGCAGTCAAGGAAGCCTTAACCCTTGTATGTTTTCAAAGCTTGTTTCAATACAATTTCTGAACTCTGAATTGTGAATCGTAAGGATTTAAGCTTATTGGAAAGGATATACTGTAAAGGGCAGTCTCTTAAATATCATGTCCTATCTTTGGATGTTTAAAAGATGCGAAGAAGAATTATATTTATAACACTTTGAAGCTTTCAGGGAGTTTAAGGATTCGCTTATTGTGGTGCGTACCTCCTTGCTCTGTACAAGCTGTGGCCCCTGATCATCGGCCAAGGTGCTGTCCCTCCCAAAGCTGGACTTAAAAATCTACACAGATAAAAAGAAGCCAGATTCAAGAGTTCAAAGACAGCATTTCCACAATGCAACAATAAGTAAACAACAAGGGACTCCTTGACAACTTACCGGAGACAAGGGAATGGGCTTCTCTCGCAAATATCTGGGGTTTTCAATCTGAAAGAGTAAATAGAAAAACTTTAGACTTCTCATCCTCCTCTCCTAACAAAGCCTTGCCACTACCAGAATTTAACCTCCGCCCTTGGTTTGTCATAAACAATGCGGAGAGCACATCAAAAGCCTGGTTCTGTGGCTGGAGTTTCTTCCGTCAAACCCTTGTCTGTTTAGAAAGACAGAATGCGTTGAGTTACTTCAAGGCATTGTATGTGTGTGGCCATCTCAGTTTCCGCTCACAGCCCCTTTCTGCTGTCCCGAACACGGTCCTTTCGTCAACACTCAGGACCACTAATCTGTAAGCTATCCCTGGTCCGTTTACCGTCACATGGAGACAAATGTCTATACAGCCTCGCCAAACACTAACACGCCATGTTCTTTGATTATAACATGAAAGACAAGAGACGGTAAAAAATAGTGAACCGCTTACATACCTGAACGTAAAAGGGTTAAATTCCAAGTGACTTTGCAGATTTACATCAATACAGCTCACTAACTGTGACACAAACTGTTGACAACCAGCTATTTTCCTTCCACTATTTGACGTTAGTTTATGACCCCATTATTTTCTTGTGAACTCGCACTATTATACAGCGTTTCTCTCTCATGCACTGAGGCTGTCTGTAGGGGCTGCCAACTAGCAGCAAGATCCCGGCCTTTCAAAGCAGCAGAGCTGACTTTGGAGATGACAGCAATGACGCCCAGTAAACAGTTCTTTTGCTAATCTCTTCAACATGGGGATGAAGGAGGAGAACAAGAAGGAAGAGTCGTCAAGGGAGGGGGGAGAGGATAGTGTGGGACTCATTCAGTGGTTAAAAAAATGATTCAATGTTGTAAGGTAGCACAACCTACACGAAGCTAACGCAGAATGAATGGGAGATGAGACAACAGGACCTGAAAGACCCTCAGAGCTTGGGACTAAAATAGTTACAGCTACTGTATGATGATAAAGTCACAATCTGATGCTTTAGGGCGAACCAGTGACAGGTGAACTTGATGAAAGTAGCTCTGCCTCCCACAGTCTGCATGATGCAGGTAAAAACAGGTCAAACATTTTGCTAGTTGGCATACTGTAAGCCCTAAACAAAAGGAAAGCCAAGAACACAATCAATTTTATTGTAGACTGTATTATGTGCAAACAAAGACAGAATTATGCACAAAAGAAGACCTTTCAGTATAGTCTAGTTTAGTGCAGAGGAGCAACAATGGTGCGTGCCATGAAGTGTGATGAATTGCCACTTAAATTTGGCATGGGCTAAAAAAATAAATAAAGATATTATAAAAATCCATGTTTACCAAGTGATGAATCAATCAATACCCTTTTAAACTAGTGCCCAGGCAGAAAGCAAGAATGGGATTTCTTTTTATACCCACAGACAGCCAGTCATCAGATGTGATTGAGCGCGGCCCACAGGGCAAGGAAGACATGTAGACTAAATGCTGTGGTGTAATGCTGGCACAGTGCGATACTAAACTTGGACTTGGTGCACACATACGCCTGTGTGCACACTCTTTTTCTGCATGCCCACACACATGCTCCTGAGTGCACATATTTGTGCAGCCTCACAGCTGGCACGGTGTCCTGTGTCTTTGGAACCTGATGTGGATGGATGGATGGACAGACGCAGAGAGAAACAACACTCCACATCACAAGGCCTGGCTCTCCAGTCAAACAAACACACTGTGATTGATGGCTTCCTCCTTCAGACTAGCATTGAGCAAGCCGTCAGCACACCCACCTGACCACAGACAATGGATGGCCAAGTGGCAGTGACTACCTTTGAATTCTGTGTCGTATGAAAACATAGGCCAAGTTTTTTTGCAATGTTCTCTAGTTTACATGCTTTTGTTTTCTTTACAGACAGGTTAGTGTTTGTTCCCACTTACTCTACTGTAACTCTAAACTCCTATTACAGATAAAACTCTTTTGCTCCAATGCAAAAAGCTGCAGACTAACTGGAAGGTTAGGCAGGTGGCAGTCCAGCTGACTTGTTTTTGTGTCTCGTAAAGGAACTCCTATACGAGTCTGAAGCAATCTGCTGTCTGATGACCAGTATGGCCATCATGCTGACTACACTGACTTTATTAAGTTGGAGGTGAAATGAACAAACCGATATGGACTGCTACAGAACATCTAAAGCAAAGCTTAAGATGTTCAAGATAAGAGGGATGCTTGGCTGTGCTGAAATTTCATCGGAGACGGGCACTTTGAAGCAGTGCATCTATAAAACTTCTGTAAACTTGAAGGGGGTTTGTGTGTGTGTGTGAGTGATTTTGTGTGTGAAGGAACATCTGTTGATTTGAAAGATGCAGGCTGGGGGGAGCGTTGCCAAGCAATGCCTCTTATCAGCGTCTCAACACAGAGGAGCGCAGAGCGGGGCAGTGCACGGCTTCACGTCTGCTGATAGATACCTCAGATTACCTTAGCATTGAACAAGATTGGGAAAGAGTCAAAGAAAGATGGATGGACAGACAAAGACAGAGAGTGCTTAACAGAGCGAAAGATAGGATGTTAGAACAAAAAGGAAATGGACAGAGAAAAAGGAAAAACAAAAAAAGGGGGCTGTACTATAGAAAACATTACTCTGTAAGTAATGAGGGAGAAAGGGAAGAGGCGACAAGAAAACAATAAAAGAAAAAGAAAGACTCAGGGTCATGCAGGTGAGGAGATAGGGATAAATAAGGGAATAAAAGACATGAGGGCAGAGTGCTTATCAAACCCTGGCCTGGTGCACTCCAGACAGAGAAGATAAGAGAGGTGCACACATCTTTAAATGCTCAGTTTACACAACTCCTCTTCCACTCCTTATCCTACCCTTGCGTCCTACAATAGCAGTGAGCTGCCTAAGGGAAGTGGTTTCAAGAGGACATGTCTGAAAGGGGTTTTACACCCTTTGTAAAGCAGTACAGCTAACTCAGCATCATTTCACTATTGATTCAGATCTACTTGTGCGCTCAGGCATTCAGATTCACTGTCACTGTGGATGAGCTGAAGCATGAGCCACAGCATGTTGACAACTGCATGTAACCAAGAAGCTCAAGGCATGCCCCTGGACTCACCCCCAGGTTCCAGCTGTTGAGACGAGCCTCCAGGTCACTGTCATCATGAGACATATCTGCCTTCAGCCCCCCATCCACCTGAGGAGGAAAAAGAGGAGTAAAAATGTGCGTAAACATTAGAAAGAAAATGAAAAACTAAAGAGGACTGGTGTTATAAATTAGAAGAGGGAATTTAAATGATTCTTTTGATTGGCAGTTTGGCCTGAGGAAGCAAACAGCAGACAGTGATGGAGGTTTTCGTTTTGACACAATATAATTCCTCCCTTGGTTACAACAAAAGCTTTCTTTAAAAGCTTGCAGACATACAGTACGCCCACATGTGTTCTCCTCCCTTCCTAACAGGACTCCCTCGTTATCTCCATCTCTCCACCCTTTGCTCCCTCACTCTCCTCCCTCGCACATACAGCACTCCAGATGTTTGGCAGTTCCACATCATTTCCGTCACACAGTAAATTCCACAAGAGGGGCATATGCAGCCCCACTGCCTGTCATTCGTGTTTCCCCAAGTCTATTGTTACAACCAGCCTCCAGATTTCTTTTATACAGTGTAATCTGAATGCTTTCAGGGGTTCTGTTGATACAAGATCAGTTCCTCAAGTCAAAGTTGGGCGGCAAGGTTGAAATAGGGGAAATATCTAATAAAGTTAAGGGCGAAATATGGAAAGGAGAGATGTTGTTGAATTTGATTAGGATCTGGTAGAGTGTGGACCTTGGGTGCACCTCTGTGGAACTGCACTGACACAGAGAAATCGCTGAATGAAATAGCACAGGATTAAATACCCCGTCTGATTAAAAAGGCATTAAGGTTCCAGAGCCTCACCCTCAAACAAACAGAATAAACGTTTCATTTCAATATCTAGGAATGCTGAGTATGCGGGTCACTGGCTGTTCAATGCAGCGTGTCACAGTCTCCGTATCGCACCAGGATTTCAACACACTGTGTAAAACATTGAAGTATGAAAAGTCTCAAATTGTTTTGACAGTAGATGAACCAGTGGTTGAGAAAATGAATTGCACAATGGATCATATCATTGACCCATACAGTATATACATGACATATTTAATGTCCTAAAAAATATTTCTCAACCAAACTGTTACTATGAGCAAAATGATTCAATGATTCTGTACACAAAAACCAAATTTTCTGCTCAAGTTTTTTTTCTTCACAGTAAAAAACAGTAATGTATTTTGTTTTAAACGTCAAACTGTGATTGTTGCTCTGTGCAATCTTGACCATTAATATTAATAAAAGCTTTGCTGTATTAATGAGGAATTACACACCTTCCCAGGAAGGTCCTATCTAAATACACTCGAACAGAACTAACTCAGATTAATCTAAAAATTTGTGCAGTCAAATATAATGTGCAATTCATCCTGAAACTAATGAAATGAAAGTTTTGATGTCCAGTTTTAATTTAGAGTCCACTTAACAATAATAAAGTGAAGATATCCACTTTACGATTATCTGAAGACTGTTGGGTGCTGTTACATTTTGTTATGTTTCACTGCTTCCACACATAAAGCAAGCCAGTAGACAGTGTGTGCACAACTGGCCCAATATACCATAAACGAACGAGGGGGGTATTTTGTTGCTGCTTGCATGTTCTTCCTCCACAAATGCAGAAGCTTAAATTTGCTAAGTGAAGTTACCTTAGCTTAACAAGTCTTAGTTTACCCTATGCCTGTTTTTTGACATACAGAGCAGTTTAAGTCATCTTTATTAGAAAAATTAAAAACAATGGGTTTTTTTTTCTTGTTTGTCTGCCTCACTCCAGTCAGAAAACTGTTACACATATCTTGAATATTACGACCGCCCCACTTATATCAATAATGTTAAGCAAAATAACAGAAACACAGTATGCAATGCATTTCAAAGTGCTACTAAATACAACCGCAACAACAACAACCACAAATTTAAACCAACATCTTTCAATGACAGTCTCAACCAACTGAACATCATAATCTTTAAACTCTCTGTGCACCTCATAAACAGGCAGCCAAGTGTATGATTCTGTCAAATGTCTTGTGATTACAACCAGTAGCTTAATTTTTGTTGCTTGAACCAGCAACTTACACGTTTGGGGAATTTCCTCAGACTTCATGAGGAAATGATTTCAGGAATTTCCAAATTGGTGCCAATTACAGAAGAAAGCAAAACACCGTGGCTACTATTTGTCCTGGCACCAGCAGGTTTGCTGTTAATATTTCAGTGTGTCATCACAGCTACCTTGCAGTGATACATAAATCTAAGAAACTTTTTGTGAAATGCAGAGGTGTGGGTGACCGTCTGAAACAGGGGTGATTAACTAACCATTCTGGCATCATGTCTGGGTGACTGTTTGAGTGGACTGGAGGACATGGGTTGCATAAGGCTCTTTTCCTCATACAGCCTTCTCCTGGAAGAGAGAAATAGAAAGAAAAATGTGAGAAGTTAACCTACAGTATGCATGTCTCCAGAGTCTGCTCTTGTCCCTCTGTTTGCATATGAATGTGCTTGCGTAGGCAGGCTGTCTTGCTATTTACACAGATCAACATCTGGCATTGGTTGCATGGTTTGTGGTCTGCATTTCATCCCATCTGAACAATAAACGTCTCTGCTATACATCAGTTTGTTTCCATGGACAGCCCACAGGGCAACAGTCTATGGCTTGTACAATCCTTTTATAATCATACACCTCAATCATTGTCTCTCATCATGTCCGTCATGGTTTAAACAAGGAGCTGAGCAGGGAAACTGCTTATATTCACTCACACACATGCACAAAAACGCTTCTCATTTTACATACTACACTCTCTAGCTCTCTCTCTCTCTCTAACACACACACAGACAAAGGCGTAACTCACTATCTCATTAAACTCAAGCACATGAGGCACTAATGGCCCACTAATGCTAATTGAATGAAGATGTAGAGAAGATGGGAAGATGTAGGACAACAATAAAGGGAAAAAAAAGAAAACTGCCATCTGATAGAGACATCAAGTTGTATTCTAGAGGGCACTGTTTTCCACTCTCACTCTCGGAGCCTACAGGAGTTCTTTTCCGTCCGTGTAATTTTTTAAGCATTTCTGGTATTGAGAATTTTGAACCTCATTTGTCACAGGCAGTGGTATCTTATGGAGGAAAGCACTATCACCGCAAGGTTTCTAGAAAATCTTATGAATATAAACCAGGAAGGGTTTTATTCTAGCAGAGTCACCTTTGTAATTTGTATCTTTGACCTCAAATTTCATAAGTAAATGTTATCACAGTTTATTTTAGAGAACTACCTTAAGAAAGAAAGGTTTGCTCAATGCTTGCTATTTCTGCAGAATGAACTGTAATCTAATGTTAGATACAATTACTCTATGTACTTTTTGGAAACTTTTGATCTTTGCAATATAAATTATCAAAGTGATCATGGTAAAGTGATTTTAGTAAACAGGATTATGGCATATAAGACACAGAACATGAAAAGGCTGGTAAGGATCCATACTCTATCTATCCAAAAGCACAAAAGTTTATGATGCTTGGGAGAAACTCCTGAGTGAGTTTACTAACATGTAACAATTACATTATGCTTCAGCGCACAGAGTCACGTGATGGTCTATTTCCATTACAACACATCTCTCTATTACATACCCTGTATTGTAAATAATGTGTTATAAATGCATGAATTGACCTAAGCACCATCGCACAAGTCAAAAAGGACTGGCTTTCACATCAATGGAAAGAAAACAAAACCTAGAAGAAACTGAAGCACTTCTCATGCAGTACCCCTGAGGGATAAATGTCCTTATATGACTAAAAATGTAATAATACTATTTGGGATTTAATATTGTTTAACTAATTTATAATTAATTATGATCAAACATTTCAAGTTAAACCCTAAAATCTTCAATTTTTCACTCCTTTCTCTAGGTTGGACACAGACACACACACACCTGCATGCACATGCACAAACACATGCAGCCATGAAACTTGGATAAGGGGGCCAAGCTTTGCAATCTTGGGCCTCTAAGTCAACAGGTGGATGAGGATAATTGAATCAGATGTGTCTGGAGTCTGAGGCCCAGAGATCAAAGCAGTGGCAAGTCAGGCTGGAGCTACACACACACACAGAAGAAAATGAGAACACCATGTAGAGCCTCAGAAGCTGCAGCTTGCCTGATTAAAGCAGCCTGACATCCATACCCCAGTCTGACCTCCAGGTGCAGAGCCAGTGGGCCCAGGTCTCAGCCTCAGGCACCCTCAGGAAAGCAGTCTGACCTTGGGACACAAACATCCTTTTGCCCCTGCACACCCTCCACCATAACACTCCACCACCTGGAGGCAAGATCAGTGGAAACATACAAATGCCTTTGTAGGAGGAGGCATTCACACCGACATTAATGGCTGACTTTCTCCAACTGCTAAGACAATGTTATCGTCACACTTACTCACAAAAGAATCAAAATAAATAGAAAATAGAGGGAGGCCGGGAAGAAAGGGGGTTGAAAGGTTTTACATGTGGATAAAAAGCAAACAGAGGGAGGACGGAAGTATATAAAATTCAAAATAGAGAATCATATCCAAAGAGATTCAGCCAAAACTTAAGTTAAGCAGTGAGCTGGAACCTTCTGTGCTAACAAATAACTATATCTTGTCAAAAATACCCACATTCACCATTTTCTTCCTCAGGTCTTTATCATTATCCACCTCATTTGAATGCAAGATGACATATAAGAACACAGAGTGGACTTTTAGGCTAATCACAAAAGCTGCTCTGTATGATCTCCTGACCTTCACCAACTGCACTTGCTTTTCCACAGCATTCCTTTGCCTAAATTAGTGTTATAGACAAAGCAGTGGCTCCATCTAGTGGCTAATTAGATAATATCACAGCAATAGTGGAATGCATGTTGGAATTTGCTCAAGGCATTTTAAACTAATGAGGTTAGTTGATGTATCTGTTAGACAACACCCACTCACGCTCCCCCACCTAACCACAAACCCACATTCACACACACACACACACACACACACACACACACACACACCCACGCACACACACACACACACACGCATACACACACACACACACACACACACACACACAGACAAACACACGTACACTTCTGCAAGAGAAGTAACATCTCAAAATATCACAAAATTATCTCAACTTTGCCTTTAGATCTTAAAACTTGATTTAGACTCAACAGTTTCGTAAGCCAAAAGAAGCTCAGCCCATCACCTGACTAATGGTGAGTGAAACAGAGATCAAACGTTGCCACATCATAGGGAGGGAGCCAGACAAGTTCCTTTCATTTAATCTTATCTAAATGAGAGGGACACATAAAAGGACTTTTGGCCAGGCTAATTTTCTCCATCAGGACGTTAGCCTGTGATCTGAGCATTTTTCATGGTCTTATCCCAATCAGACACTATAGCACTCAGCAATCTGCTCCCCACAAAACCTCTCTATCCATACCCTCTATAACAGAGAAAAGGAAGGGCTGTGGCTTACTGATGGCAGCCTCACATTTTCCAGTCACTTTTAATGTAAGCTATAATGTATAGTATTATGCAAACAGACGAAGCCTTACAAACAAGTCAATGATGAAACAAAGATCAATCACTGCTAAACATCAAGTCATGGAAAATTAAGTCTATCAAGCAAACATTTTTAACATTTTCCAGTGTTAATATACAAACTCAAAACACAGAATTAAAATACAATCTGCTTGTGAGACACAGGCTAAAGAAAAGTGTGACAAATATTTAAAGACAAGTCCTAATAGCCATTTTCCAAGACTCAAATATTCTACAACCCCCTGACATTAATATTTGAATTACATATGGCAGCAGAGGGCTGGTACTCTTTCCTACACAGTGCCCTGGTGGATATTAAGCTCTCTTTACTACACTTACAGTGCTCTCTTTTTATTATGCTAATGAGCATATCAAGCCGCTGGGCTCTGATTTGCCTTTCCTTGTTAATTGGAATGAAAAACCCTACGCCATTACTAACATCACTTTGTCAAGCCCATGAACAGCCTGGAGTCAGAGGAAATATCCCTGAGCAAACTATAATGACTGATGATTTTGGGAGGCACATTGAAAGAGTTGATACACCTGCGTATATAGATGTATTTGTGCACCAGTAGTGCATGAGGTTTAGTCAAGTAGTTTTAATTGAGCAGCATAAAAAAACTTATATTTATGTTTTAGGCATTTAGGTGAGAACAAACTGTTGAGCTACCAAGCTTTATTCTCTACTTTCCTCTCTCCACTGTGGGGGTGAGTCCTCAGGTTCAACAACTGGGAAAGTGTAAAGAGGAGAATAACAGAAAGATGGATAGAGAATACGAGAGGTTCCTCATCCTCTCATGCTGTTTTGAAGTGCATCTCTTTGAAAAGTCAGAATGGACAGCTCATGCAGACTGATGCAAGAACTTGGCAATGTCTTTGGCTTTTCAGATAGAGCTGCTGAGCAAATATGATGGGCAATCGGTCACAAAAGCTGCACATACCCAGCTTCACAGTCCAGTTCAGTGATTTTAGTCTGATAAAAGAACATCAAAACAAAATGCCTGGATAAATATCTTATGTGCTGTATGTACTACCTAGTACATCTGACCAAACTATATTTGGTCAGTCTTTACATCAGAGATGTTAACTTACCAGCTGGAGAAGGAAAGAGTTCTGCTTTCAACTAGTGCAGGAACACTAATATCAGACTAGAACGCCTTGATTTGACTTCTGAATGAAAAATATCTACATAAAGAGTTTTTCATCAAAATTGTTTTTTCACTTTTTCTCTAAAGTTGAAGATGTCTGTCCAACTTCCTAAAATGTGACATTCAAATGCATGCCAGGCAAGCTAGATCTCATTAACCTCAAGTCTTAAAGGCAATCACAGCTAAAGAAATTTGAAATCTCCTGTGCAGAGCAGACTTATCAGTAGAGAGAGCGAGAGTTTGAAAAAGTTGATCCAACAGTGCTATGACAAAAGCTGCTGGTTACAAGCTAACATCCTAAAAAAACAATGTAAACACAAAAGTGGGTTCTTTCTTAGCATTAGTGACTATGGCACAGATATTAATGTTAGGACTTCCTTTTAAGTTTTTCTTATAATTAACTAATGACAAAAAGCTAGTCAAACAGACAAAATATTACCTTCTTAGAAATACAATCCAAGTGTGATACTCTGTGCATCAAAACCTGTATGCTCTCTGACGGTCCAATTAGGACGAGAATCAGCTGATGCATACTGACCCATTCAGATAGACCTCAAACAAAGATTTGATCCGTGTCACCGAGTTGGACTTAATGATCTTAAAGTGACAGAATATAACATAATGTGACCATTGGCATAAAAAATTGTCCACATTTCACATCTTACCACATCTAACAAATTCCTGAACATAAAAAGCAAAGGACTGAGGCCAAAAAAAAAAAGCTACAAAAAGCATACCACAAGCAAAGCTGACCAAAGTTGTTCCAGAGTAAAAACAAGTTATGTTTGACAAACACTATTCTGCTTTAAAACTGAATACTAAATTGTATGGTAAATACTATTCCAGTTCATAACAATATGGTAGGACAAAGTACATTAGTAATTTCTAGTTTACAGGGGTTATGGTGTAGCTGTTACCTATGAGATGCATTACCATGCACCAAGGCATATTAAGAATCAAATATGTAAAGCTGGTATGTCTTTTCCTTGTTTTGTTAAATTAATTTTTCAAAAGCAAAGCTTAATTTCACTGAAGTTTTGTATGTGATACAGTACCTGTGATGAGGTGCAATAGGCGTGGAACCGGATCCATCCTTAAACAGACCAGCAGCCAAATTGACATCAGTATAACTGCCTAGCTCTCCGGTTACCCAATCAGGCAGACCTGCATTGCTGTGCTCCGCAGACTGACCAGTCAGTGGCTCATCAAAGTAGATGGACTACAATAAAAAATTCAAAGGACAAGTGATGAGGACTGAGTAATGTCTATCAATATCTGCATTACATTGAAATGGTATTGTAATATTTAATGAATTGCAAATGCTTCAGATTTAAGCTACAATCATTTTTTTGTAACTGACTATGTATACTGTTTAAAAAAAGGCTTTTTATTTAAACTTGCCAATGGAAGGCAGTGTAAATTTAGACAACAAATAAAGAAACTGGCCGATTTTGTCGTTGTTACCATGTAGCAACTCATAAATATTTATGATTCCATAAAGCAGTCCCTCTTACCATGTAGGTAGGTAGTGGCTTGAGGTTTCCAGGCTCTGGTTTGCTGGAGAAAGGCAACTCCAGGATTCCCCTTTTGAGCATGTGAAGGAGCAAACGGGCATACATGTTGCGGTTCTTACGACCTATCAGACCTGAGCCACACGTGGCTGGGTCACACAGCTTCTTTATCCACATGGCACACCGCTGGCGCTCTAAGGTCAATTGAACAGAGAGAGAAGGATAAGGGAAATAAGTATTTGGCTAGCTGCATATATTAATATATTATCTTTTCAGTTAATTTCCTACAGTTTTGCGTAAGACATGTGTGCTTAGATGTGTATATGGATCAAGGATAACCTGCAGTTAGGTTTGCTATATCTGTGATGGTAAGTAATGTTTAGTGAAATGAACAGAGATTAAATGACATCTCACCTGTTTTATTGGGGTGTTTCAGTACATATGGTTTCATGTCCAGAAGAAAAAGGTCAAACTCAGTGTCCAGGCTATCCCATGAGTCAGCATGTTTGCTCATAGTGTTCTGAGGGTATGTATAACTGATTAAAATAAGTAGGTCACAACGATAAATAAGAACTTTGTAACTCGATTGGCTAGCGTTGTTTATATTAGCTAGCTACAAAGGGTGCCTACAGCTGACCTGTTCACTTAGCGTCAGTTAGTTTCACAACAGAGTGAAGAACTAACGTCAGTTATACAAAACAAGCAACGTCACGCTCAATGTTAGTATAATATTTCATTCCAACTTATGATATCAATACCTTTACAAGCAATGTTTACAAACTAGCTAACAGATTTCATGAGGGACTCTGAGTGTAGCGCTATAAAGGCATTAGCAGACGAGCTAGCAGACCGGTAAAACGCTCGCGGGATGTCCTTTCTTTTTTCAGGCTACCGGTGACAGACTGTAGACACGCTAAAAATGGCACTTTGTTGTGAATATTTAAAATAAGTCCTCAAAAGTGACTAACATTGAAGACTAACTGCACCGCTCAAAATGGTTCAAAACTTCAGCGTCCACACTTACGCCACATCCGTTTTCCGTGGAGACGCGGCGTCTCCTTGTTGCCATAGAAACTGCATACCTCTCCACATATATCTTATGACTGTTTTGTATATTGATAGTGTTTATAATATACACGACATGGATTGTATTTGCGCTTTTAAATGATTTTAAACAATTAAAACTTTTCAATTGTCCGTTTGAACTTGGATAATTAAATAGACGTAATCTCACAAAGTGAGCTACACCAAATGTATATAAGACCAATAAGATTTTATATTTGAATTAGTTTTCGCAATCGCAATTTTAAGTCAGAAAATGCCCGTCTTCTGCGGTATTTCGATTCTCCGACGCCTGGCAGGCATGACTCCGAACTGCATCAGGAGGAAAGGTAATGTATTGTAAATCCACACGATGGCGCACAATACCCTCTGTTTGCGGGATGATCAGCAACGACAGGAGGGATATGTTGTCTTGATTCATTCATCATTAAGAATCAAAATGCAAGGGTTTATTTTTTATATACAGACAATACTCAACTGCCTGACCGAGTAAACACAAGATAAATTAGATACTGTTTTTCATGTGTTAAAATACCAAAAACCACCTCTAATAACTCGGATGTTAAATGTGCACTGGATCTGAAGTTAAATATTCCCACAGCACGTGAAGGCAGACTTCACCGACGTCACTTTGAATGAAAAAGAAGCGCTCAGCTGTAGTCCAGGCAGAGGGGAGGCGTGCGGTCTGTCAGGAGCGCCCGAGCACAAACAGCACCACTTGTCAAGAGCTGTGAAGACAGCAGGACGTCACAGAAACCGGTCGGGACGACACGAAGTTGTGGCTAATTTTTTTCTTTTGTTTTGCAAATTATGGCTGATCATCTGTTACATTACAATGACTCTGCTGGGGTTGGGAACCGATTCGCGCGCAAAGGTGCTTTGCGGCAGAAAAATGTGCATGAAGTGAAAAACCACAAATTTATTGCGAGGTTTTTTAAGCAGCCGACCTTCTGCAGCCATTGTACAGACTTCATATGGTAAGCATCCATTTTCACACCTGTCTGTCCAAGCAGCGTCACTCACTTTTCAAATCAGTTTTGGAGGCAGAGTGATACTTCATAGACATGCTTAAATAGCAGCTTCAGTCTTTTGTAGTTGTGAGATGCTTATAAGGTTAGATTTTGCCAAGCTTGCAGAGTATGTTACTCAGTTATTTCTATATCTCCCCAAAGCTACTTTAGTGCACTTTAAATATTTATCCCGATAAAGATTGAGAACTTGTAAATGGACATCAAGTTAAATGTTGAATCTTTGCTGGAAAATCCTGTGTAAACACCTGTCTTTTTTAAATTGCAGGGGATTTGGGAAACAAGGATTTCAATGCCAAGGTAAACCACTTGTGTGTGAATGGTATATTTGTTAGTGGCAGAGTCAGACACCACCATTTGCTTGACTGAGGGACAAAAGCCCAGCTCAACATATGCCCTGCAGAGAACACTCCAGGCTTCACTGAAAGCAGAAAAGTTGGGCACTGCTTGTTCATTAAGCAGTCATCTCTTCTGTTCATCCAATTCTAATTTCACTCTACCTCAGACTCATTGTAGCTGCAGTTCCAAAAGCCAGTACAATACAAGGTTGCAATAAAGCAGTCACAGTCAGAAGTTCAAATTTAAAAAAAAGTTTATTTTCTTCACAGGCATAGATTCTGCAAACAAAAAGATAGGAGTTAAATTTGCAGGACTAACATTAAAATGTTATGGTATA
>JAPZDV010000009.1:11447162-11465914 GCA_029814665.1 Acanthurus lineatus | reverse complement strand
CCCCCCCCCCCCTCGCACCCCCTCTTCTGCATGCTCTCCTGAAGAAAACATGTTTAGCCCAACAGTGTGGATTATGTAACACAGTTCTGTGTGTGTGTGTGTGTGTGTGTGTGTTCAAATCTACGATATATTTGTGCATGCTTCAGAGCGTGCGCGATGACTGAATCTTCTTTTTGCTTAATAACAGTGCCGCTCATTAAAAAGCCCCTCGCAGGCTGACTGTGACAGAAACTTTCTGCCTGAATGAACCTCACAGACCTGGACACGAGGAAATGAGTGTGAATCAGTTAAGATGACAGAAAAGATTTACTGGGGAGTTTTCAGTGTAACAGTTAAATCAGATTCTTCCATTGCTCATAAAGTTAAAAAGCCACATAATATCAGTGAGCATTGGATCATTAAAGCTGCAGTCTCATTTCAACTCACGCAGCAGCTATTTTTCACGTGGGGTTTTTTGTATCTAATCTTGTTTAAGTTTAAAAGTCAAATAGCTAATGAAGAAATACTTCCTCGGTGCAGTTAAAGCTGTTATTAGCCTTCTAGTTTTTTCAACCGAGTCTGACCAGTGCATTTGTAATGGAATGTAATTAAGGCTAGATGATCTCAAAGATAAACATAGATACCATTTTTGCACAGACAGAAACATTTATCTTGCTTATTAAGATGCCCCGCATGCCAATTATGTTCAACTTCCTCGTGAAGTGATAATTAATGAGACTAGGTCATGTCTTTTAATAAGGGAAAATTGAAGAGTGCTGAAACTTCCGATATTTTCAGATGGGAAGGAAGTCTGGCTACAAAAAAAGAGGCTTGCAGCAAAGGAGGGAAGTGCTGGGTGGGTAAAGAAGATGAGAACAAGTAGAAAGAGTCTTAAGACTAAGCTAAGAAAAATTGAGACATCAAGCTAGAAGCAGGTTGGGAATACATGAGTGGGCATTAAGCTCCCATCAAAGTTTTATTAAATTAAGAGGAATTTGGTTAATTCTTCTTTTGGGGAAAAGAACAGAGAGCTGCTGCACCTGAGGTCCTGGTCTTTAAAAGAAGCATGAAAAAGTAGGAGGTGGAGGAGGAGGGGGAGTGGATAATGAGGATGAAAAAGAGAGGAAAGAGTGGTCAGAGGAGATTTGATTAGGGACAGTATGTAATGTGCAGTAAGAACCAGCACATGGATGTCAAGCAAAAGACAGGGAAATGAGAGAGAAGGAAAAATGTACAACATTGTCACTTCTCCTCGCATGAACCCAGAAGAAGGAAAAGTGGAGCAAAGAAGGAAGCCTGGAAGCTGGAGGGGGCGCTTTTTTGCCTGCAGGGTAGATGGGGGAAAAAATGGGGGAGGAGA
The DNA here is from genome assembly GCA_029814665.1 of Acanthurus lineatus. Taxonomy (NCBI): domain Eukaryota; kingdom Metazoa; phylum Chordata; class Actinopteri; order Acanthuriformes; family Acanthuridae; genus Acanthurus; species Acanthurus lineatus. The sequence goes on along the minus strand of JAPZDV010000009.1, from coordinate 11,464,575 downwards.
TGCATCAGAGGAGTAAAGCGGAGGAGAATGTGGTTTGTAGTACGCTTTGTATGTCAAAAGGCCAATCCCTGCAGGGATGTGATGAGCAAGAGGAGGAGCTGTAATCAGGGCACAATGGAGATGCAGCATAATTAGCTTTACCTGTGAGATGAGCCTCACGAGGAGACAGATTAGCCTGCGAGTGGCCTTAAAGTCTGCACACACACACAAACACACACGGACTCTCACCATAAGGTCTGTATAGTGATGATAATGTGTATCACTGCAGTACACAGTCACCTTTGTATCCATCCACTAGTGTGAGCTGCACCAGTGATGCCAGTGATTTTAGCATGTGTGTTTATCTCCTGCTGGGCTGTTTGTGTGTGTGTGTGTGTGTGTGTGTGTTTGTGTGTGTTGGCGACCTGCCCTTGTCTTTGCTAATTGCATCCGCTCTCTGTCTTTACATTTTTAGGACCTTTTGGTCCCTCAGAACATTAATAGCCCTCTCTCTTTCCCCTCTTCTTCTCTGGTGCAGAATCAGATGGCAAAGTGACGACATTATTGTCAGGCATCTTTTAATAGCTACCTGATTTTGTCAATTATTTGTGTTTAATCACATTTTGGCACTGAAACTGAAACATTTCATTAGATAGATGAGACTAAAAACAGATCAAAACATTCTCAGGTGTTGCAGCGGTCACCGCAGGCTTGAATGTCGGCCCATTTGCAAGTCCAAATTAACATCTTTGTACTCCCTTGTGGCAATTCTGCCTGACATAGGGTTGGTTTCTCCAAAAGTTGACTCTGCCTTAACTTTTTGTTTTGTTTCTTTTTTTCGGAACCATCTGTAGTTAGAACTGCTTTACTGTTATAAATATTCCATCTCTCAGCTATCTTTGTCATGGGTTATCAGACAAAAGAAATAGATTTTAAATATTTACTGTGTATTAAGATGAACCATGTTTCTTCACTTTCTTCCAGTGTACAAAACTTGATGCTGCCATCTTATGCTGGTGTCATTTGGAGCGAGTGTTAGTAGAAGTAATCAGGGGTTGGACCCTTTGTATTAAACCTGGTATCAACTCAGTCACATGTAAGGATAAGCTGCTGATGACAATACACTCTCTGTTTATAAAACCAGATAACTGGTCATAAACAAACGCATCAGAGAAAAAAAAAGTTATGGATGTGTATGTCATAGACAAACAGTGTGTATGATATGTGCTGCAGTCAGCCACCAGGGGGCGATTGAGAGTTTTTGGTTTACATAAAGAGGAGCTATTATGTTGTCTATCTTTATATATATCACAGGGTATCTGAACGCATTCTTTGGACCTGGGTGATGATGTCAGGTATTGGGAAGGAGATTAAAGAAGAACCACTGTCTCTTCATGTTGAAATTATCAAGATGAGATGGTTTGGAAAACTGATTAATATAACCAATTAGCTTACCATCTGGACACCTCTCTGTGAAGGTGTTATGGACAGGTCATATTTAGAGTGGACCAGATCCAAAACCCTCAGAAGGGATTTCTTACCCCATTTGGCATTAAAACACCTCAAATTCATTGCATAGTTTGCTTTCATTAAAACCTGCAAATTTGCCAAACCGTTGGATGCATTTCCCGTTGATAATGCCACTACTTAAGAATTAAAACAGTGAAAAAAAGTGTCTAAAAGAGGGTTGACTTTAAATCAACCAAGACAAAATTACGGTACATTTCCAATAATTCTGTTTGTCACATTACCTTTCATGTCAATTGCACATTTAACAGGAAACTTGCAATGTGTTTGTGTTTTTTCGGTACATCCCTCAGTCAGGTATACTCCAGTCCCACACACACACACACACACACACACACACACACCCTCACATGCAGATAGCTGCCCTAGAAATGTCAGTCTGAGCCAGTGTTTTTGGCTGCAGTGTTATTGAAGAGAGGAGTTGCTCAGAAAGGTTGACTCTCGAGGAGTTTAGCCTCCATGACATGTTTACCTCTCCTGGGCCGACACACTGTGTTATTGTGACCCATTGTACTCGTCACACTAACCTAGTTTGATCTCTTTTAAGTTGAACTTTCTGTGTTTACCTCTAGAACTCTGTCTGTTTCTTTGGATCAGGCTTTTAGGAAACTTTGAAAGTGGCTGGTACCAATTGGAGCGTTGACATTATGAATAATTGATGATTTTATGTGGCTTGATTGCATCCAGGAAGCTCACAAGTCTGAGCTCCTTTAGCCAGATAAACGAGCCCACTGACCTGAATGAAAGGTGCTGAATTGTGCAATTCTTATCTAACTCAACACTCAGCCAAAAACAGAGTCTTTTACTTCTGCCTGTAACGTGTTAGAAGCTTATTTTGTCTCTAATTTCCAGACGCACAAGCACTCATTACTGGATGTGATTGCTAAATGAATGGTAGCTCATTTAGTGCAGACAGACTAATGATGGTGTTAGATTCTGCTTCCCGCTGAGGTGAAGTTTAGTGGATGAAGAGACATAAAACTTGCACTCTCAGCAGGTGAAAACCTCAGAGTGGCCTGCTGGGAAGTCTTTGGGATGAGGAAGCATGTTAGAGGTCGACTGATTCATCAGTTTTCCATACTGTCGTTACTGATGGAACTTGGCTCATATAGTGGCTGCACAGCCTTCACCCAACAGTTGAGCAGATTCCAAGAAGTCACGGCAATGTCACTTTGCACCTGAGATAATTTATATTTAAAGAAAAGTTAACTTATAATACTATACTGCTATGTACTAATAAAGCTGTATTTGTAATTTATCAGCATAAGGTTATGGGTTTTTATCATTCGCATTTTAATTTATCTGTTACTCCGCCAAAAACTTTCTCTCTGTTTTGGTAACATTTGTGTCTCTTAGTATTACATATTTACTGAACTGATACTGAATTAAAATGTCTTTTGGACTGTGGCTGAAGCAGGAAGACGAGGCCAGCTTCATCTGTGTAAATAGGTCCACCTTATCGTCCACTTTAACAGCTGGAAAACCGAATACTGACAACAAAAGTGATACACAATGTCACTATTTTACATCATATTATTAAAAAATGCATGTTTTATATGTATCTGTAAAAGATGAGATTCAGATCTCTTTGATTCATAAATGTCAAAAATCAGCTCAGAGTTCAGTATTGTTACTGTGAGAGGAAGTTGGAACTTCAGTGTGAGGGCATTGCTTTGGCACAGGGTAGATAGTTTGCTACTCTTAATGTATTCATCTTTTTAAAAAAAGTAACATTCGCAACTGTTGTTGATTTAATGGCTATTATATTTACCTTTAAGAACATGAAGTACATTGTGAACTTTCTGCGCCGGCTGTCACTCAGAGACTAACATTAACAGGGTGAAGCAGCAATCAATTGCAATGAACAAGACTTGCTGACCAACACACACCAGCATCCAACAACTTTAACCAACTGTGAGGTGAAGAAAATGAGGGCACAGTTTGTTCCAGCTCCAAGACCCTGCACTTGCTCAGTTTATTGAAGAACGATGGCTTTTCCTCGGAGCAAACACGCAGCACAGAGGCTGCTTTCCACTGCTGAAGGCATTTAGTTCATAACACAACAGAGCTGCATTTTGTTATATACAGACAGCAGTCTATAAGATACATTTAACCTAATTAAGTCATTATTAAATGCTGTAAAGTTTAAATTAAAGAGACTGTGAGTCATGTATCTTAATTGTCAGTTATTTCATTTGACTAAGGACTCCAGTGAATAGTTTGGTGCACAGTTAAGTGAAGCTTTTTTTTTTATTTATCCAATGAGAATTAGTTTTAAATCAAGAGTCACTTTGAATCAAATTGGTTTGAACTAAATTGGTTTCCCAAAAATTCAAATAGAATGAAAGTTTTTTTTAATAAAACCTGCATTACCAAGCATGGTGCTTAAACTGGGCCAGCTGTTCGTGCAAGCCAAGCACCTCTTACTTTGATTTAAAAGTTAGTTCAGCACTTTATGATGAAGTTGAAGAGTATCTTGGATGATAATTAGGTTATTTGCTTTTTCCTTTATCAAACTATTGTTATTAATTTTTGTTGTTTACTGTATCAGTGGACCTTTGAAGTGCTCTACAGAGCCAAGAACTTAATGGCTGCATGTTAACAACACCTCAGTGCTGAGAATAACCTCATTAAGCTCAAGTAAGTTTTTGCAGTCGATGATTAATGAGTATAACAATGCCTCTGAGAGGTGAATTTAGTATTATCATGTATTCACTTCTTATTTAAATGCCGCTGCAGTGACTGTGTCTCCTGCTCTTTGGCATTTACCAAATCCCAAACTGATATCAGGGTTCATTATATAGTCTGACTCACTAATAACGGAGAAGATTAAGTATGATTTACTGATAATAAAAACAAACTGCGTGCTGTTCCAGAGGCCAAATGAAGAGGTAAAGTATGTGTATATAATAATATACATATCGTATAATAGATATAATTTTTTTTACAAAAACAATCTTATGTTTCTTTTAATAATTTCTCCCTCTTTGCTTTCCCTTGGTCCTCATTTTTCATATTTATCATTTTCATCACTTCTCCCTACAACTCCTGCAGATTGCTTTCATAGTCGTTCAGTCATCACAAATGCAACAGCAGCGACCGACCAGGGACATAAGACTTGCTTTGCTGTCATAAACACAGCTCTGTATAATAGACAGGAACACACATACACACACACAATGCAGGTGTGTGCTGTTTTAATCTCTCTCTGCCTTCGGCCTGTGGTGTGTGTGTGTGTGTGTGTTTGAAAAGTATTTGGTCAGCATGAGCAAACCAGAGTCTGGAAACAGAGGCGTTTGCATTCTCTAACAGTTCACACTGAGTGCTTCTTGTTCACTAAACATTTCTGTCTGTTCAGCACAAGAATGAAAATGTAAGGGAAGTATGTCATTTATATTTCACTTGATTAGAAATTTACTGCTTTTGATGTAAAAAGCTGCACATAGAGAAAAAAGAATTTCCATCCTCATTTTAGCACCTTTGAGCTTTTTGTTTTGTTTTTCTGGGCTCACGACTTGATTTTTTCGGTTGAGTGTCAGCATCCTCAACAGGGGTGTTTTTAAAAAAAAACACTTGAAAAAAGTCCGTGTGTGTGACTGACTCAACACCACACAGGTGGAGTGAAGGCCTAGCTGGGCTACGTTGTGGAGGATTTTGCTGCCAAATAGACAGATTTGATCGTAGTTGGTGGAGACAAAAACAGAGTTAAAAAGAGAAAATACTTAATTCACATTTGTCATATGTTCAGAAACAAGACTCCAAAAAAAGAGATAATGTTGCTGTATCAGCTTCTGAATGACCAACTGATTTTACAGCAGCTTTTGAAACAGTCGGCTCAAAATCCTGACAATGTTACTTCCAAACTTTTCTTTTTTCAAGTGTAAGATTGTTGTTCATTAGTTGCATCTGCAAGTGAGACTTGCTGTTGTTTTGATCAGTCAGCATGTTGGTCAGCTGTTAAATGTCATATATATATACATATACATACATATATATTTACATTAGATTAAATAGGAGAGTAAAAGTTTGAAACAGTTAAGCAGCTCATTTGTAAACTCACGACAAGATTTACGATATGAGATCAAGAGTAGAAACATTAGCTCAATCTGAAATGCCATTTAAGAATCATAAATAAGGTCTTATCTGGCACTTCAAGACAATCAAGCCCATTGAATGCATCAGATGAGAGTTCAATGAATAATTTATGGATCCATCATACAGTATACCAGGTGTGTCTGCGTATGTGTGTGCTCTGCATCCACTCATGCCTCCCCCAGCCTTTGTGAATGTGTGCGTAATCGCAGACAGGCTGGTAAACAGTGTGTGTTTGCAGGCAGTCGGTAGCCAGGGAGTTGACCTATTCCTCAGACTGGAGGCGGAGGCAACTCGTGATTAATGTCACCACCAGAGAGGGACCACAGGGGAAGGGGAGGTAGGAGATGGAGTAAAGGATGGTTGGAAGGTTTTCGCTCCATGTCAGTTTTAAATATACCCGTTTCTTTCCCCACGTGAATGATGGTATTCAAAAATGGCTAAGAGGAGTCACGTACCGGCTTTCACTCCTGTGAAAGTGACTCACAACCTGTTGACTTGTTTACTGTAAGGAGGCTTTTGCTCATTGATGCATCATTCACCTTGACCAACTGCTTCCAGCACTTTTTTTTTCTGCTTCCAAATGCGTAAATGCTGAGAGAAAACATCTTATGGCAGAGTGTGAGTCTTTATTGAAAAATGCCATTTTTGCTCAAAACATTCCCATAAGTCCTCGTTCAGGAGCTTTTGACCATGTAATGTCTTCCTCATGGACCCTGTAGACTATCAAAGACTTTTTTGTGGTAGATGCTGTTTTTTAAAAATTGAACTATCACGCAGCATGACTTTCAAAACAACTCATTTGAACTTTTTTTCTGACCTGTCACCCCAGTTTTGCCACTTGGGTGCACCAGAAATCACCAGTAGCTTTTTAACACAACCAGCAGATATGATGCAAAATAAGCTTTTACTTTGAGTTGTGTTTTCTGAACCACAGGAGAATTTAAGTCCAGAATTTTTCAACTTTTAGTTCCATTTTGGTTTTTGCCAACTCATAATATTTAAAAATATCTAACTCTTAATGTTTTAATGACATCCCTCACTTAAAGTCACTCTGATGTTAGGAAAACAAGGGGGGCATGGTCCTGCTCCTCAGCCTTCCCCCCCACAGGTTCACAGTACGGCCTTTGCTCATGAGAGACAATCATAGCTCTTACAGCCACTAGAAGTCCTTTCCCGACAATGTGAACATACTGTGTGTGGTTTTGAATAGATGACCAATGCTGCCATCGTCTCCTGTGGGGACAGTCTCACTGTGTCACCAACAAACAGAAAAAGCAGAGCATCTCAGCTAAATCTGCAGCTGAAACAGGGCAATCAGTTTTCTCCCTGAGGCGCCAGGGGTGAGATGCCATGCTGAGGTCTCTGTCTGCCTCTGTCTCTCAAACAAAGCCACCGCCGTTTGTGCTGCTCCAGCGGGGATGTCACCTCACAGGTCTTTTCCTCCCTTCCTGTCTTCCTCTCTCCCTCTTGTCCTCCCTCCCTGCCTCATTAAGCACTTGAAGATTACGTAATGCCCTAAAAAAAAACCTCTCAGCCAATGGCTGAGTCCTGTGGGTGAATGTAGGTATTTAGCTGTGTGTGAATATATATGTGTGTGTCTGTGTGTGCAGGTATAGATGTGTGCCTCTGTGTGTGCTGGAGCTTCCTTTGTATGCTCCTTCAGTATTTTGCCGGGGGATATTTGGGTGTTGGGAGGGGCATGTATGACTCAAGATTGTCTCCCTTGAGAAGAGCCACATTTGCCGTCCTACTTTGTAGACTCAGGTAGAGCACAGGGACCCATCTGTTATATGAAGAATTACTGGCTCGCACTATTTTAGCGAAAGAAATAACTAAGACAACCATATTTACATGACCTGTACTGTTCTACTATGCTCCGTTTTTTCCTCAACAGAAATTAGGGGCTGTGGCATCTGCTGTGCTACAAAATGTGAGAACACAGGGAAATACTTCAAGAATATAAAACAGGTCCAGGCACATCTGCTGATTAAGTTCTGTGTATTTCTGAAAATAATTTACAAACTCATACAAAGTTTCTACAGCAGCTGGTCAGCACAAATCTATCTGTCGCAGAAAGATCATGTATGATCATTGTCTGTCTTTTTTGTTATGCAGTTCAATCACCATCAAGTTTAGCCTCTATGTTTAATAGCATTTTAAAGTTTTAAAGTATTAGTAGAACCAGTAAAAGATTCACATACCAGCGAGGAGAAAATAATTGAAATGATTTTATATATGAAAGTAAGCAATGAAAAGTTTCCAGCCATGCTAGCAACTGTGTGAGGCTGTGCTTTGTGCCAGATGCAAACTACAGCATGCTAATGACTGTATAATGCTAAAATGCTAACACTTATTAACCCTGTAAGCTAAGAATAAATTAAAAACAAAAAAGTCTAGATTTTACAAAAAAACAAACAACCAGAGAAACATGACAAAGTTTCCCAGAATGGAGATCAGCAGTTAAAATGTGACTTTGAGGCACTGGTGGACACAGGGGTGGGGGCAATCACTCTACCTGTTGCCCTGTGTTCGAAAAAGTGGATGTCCCTATAAAACTCATTTGAGTCCCCTTTAAGGTGCCTTTCCAGTGGACAAAATGGCATGAAGAGGCCTTGATTTTGGCCCAATGTGCAAGACAACATGAAAGTTCCAGTGGAGAACCTTATTGGAGAACCAATAAGCATTAAATTTCATTAGTAATATTCACATAGTAAATCAGTTTTATCATAACTATTGTTTGTGACTGTTGTAATATGTCTCATGACTTTCGTGCTGTGGAGTCTCATGGCATACAGGTGGTGCTCTTTCTATATTTTTGCCCCTCAAATAGCCTGAGTCTACCACTGTTTTAAGGTAATAAGCTTAAATATAGGTTATGAATGTTTTATGTCACTACCTCACACTTTTAGTCCTGCTCCCTCTTGCTCAGCTGGTTGCCAACCTTCTCTGACTGTTGGCTGGTGTGAACGTGCTGATGCAGGTCTCACCACTTCACACCCAGCGCTCCCATCTCCAGCAGTGATGACAGGAGGGAAGGGCCTTCCTAAACGTTGCTGGGAGTGACTAATCTCACACCAGCACAGGAAGAGGAGGAGGAGGATAAACAGGAGGCAAAAAAACCCCTCCTGCTTTGGTTGTCACTTTTTGATAATTAAACACACCAAGCAGTTTGGGATGCTCCACATGCACACGCACACACACACACGCTCACAATGAGCGAATCCCAGACGTGTCAGGAGTGGGAGGACATCAGTGGGAAACCTTACACCATCCATTAATCTTAACTGCATGCTCCCTACTCTCTCATTTATCACTTTCCTTTTTGTTCCTTTGCTTTGTCTTTTGCCTTGTTCTAAGGCTTTCTTTCCTCACACCCTTTCTTCTCCAGCACATCTCTTTTCTGCTCATTTCATCTTCCTTTTTCTTCTCTGCATCTCCCGCTACACCGCCCTCCGCCCTCTCCCTCCCTCTCTGTAAGCACAGAAGCCCCACGGCCTCATTAAGCTGTCGCTGATCCCTCCTGCAGTGGTCGAGCCCGTCGGTCATTAGTCGGCCTTGTCTGAGACGCCCATCCTGACGAGAATAGATCAGCCAAAAACCTCTAATATTCTCGAAATGTCTCGGATGCAATGAAGTCAGTGGCTGCTGCCACTTTATCAGATGATGAATTAGTTCAGCCACAACATATTAAAACTGATGAGTGAATAGTCACGCGTTCTCGCTAGCTATGTGTGTAACTGGATGATCGCATCATGCAGTTTGTGTCTCGTGTATCAAATGTAAAGATATGTATTACTTTAACACTCTTATGTCTTTATTACTATTTATCATCTAAATGTCACAGAAGGTTAACAGCTCATGTGTCTCATGAGACTGTGTGTGCGTGTTGTTAATGGGAGTTTGACGGAGGAAGAGAACAAGAAATCTATGCTGGATTTCAGTTTAATATGCAATAGGTTGTTGGAGACAAAAGGTCAGGACAGAGTAGAGCTTCATTACAATGGAAAAGTGATGATATTATTATTATGCAGCCTATTTTGTCATAATGACTTTCTGTCAAAGGTAAAAATAGATTTTTAGACAAAGTATGTCCAGCTAACATATGCTATTTTTAAGAAAAAACGATATTTTGTTTGAGAAATTGCATAATTTTACTGCTGTTAACTCTCCAATTAAAGCCAGTGTTAAAAAATGTATTAGAAACGCTTATTACTGAGATGTTGCTGCAGCAGTAATTTTCATTACTGATACAGTTTTTGTTCTATAAAGTATCAAAAACAAGTGACAAATGCTCAGTACAGTTTCTTCAAGCCCAAAGTTACATTTCCATGTGTTTTGTTTTGTGAAACCAACAGTCCAAAACTAAAAAATATGTAATTTATGAGAATTTTGGACAAGCAGTATCAACAAATCCTCACATATGAGAAGTTAAAACCATCAAATGTTTTGTATTATTGCTTGTCATGTTATACTCTCCACTTTTAAGCGTGTCTTTTAAGCAGAAATGCTGACTTAGCTTACGTATGTCCAATCCCTACTTCTTTCCTAACAATGAAACTCGTAATTTCCTGTGTAATTTCAAATCAAAAGACTATGAGGAAACAGAGGGATTGTGGTATATTTTAATCACTGAAAGATCTTTGCAGGACGTGTCAAGTTTTAGTGATGGTAGTTTAAGAGCTACCAAAAAAATGGAAAAGTAGAGATCACTGACAACTATTAGTGCATGAAAACTATTTTTATGCACTTTTTTTGAATTTAAGAGCCCAAGCAAACATGGAGGATGTCTTGTATGTTCCGCACCCTGTCTTAATGTTTGTAATGCTTACACATCCTCACTTAGCACCTTGGATGAGCACTGGAGACAGCTGTAGCAGATGAAAAAAAAACAATACTGTTGATTTTACTCTGACGTTGCCAATTTGCAATTTTTAATTACTTCTGCATTATCACTCAGAGTTGAATTGCATGTGCATGTAACAGGAGTTATATAACCCATCTTCTTCTGCTTTAGGCCACACGCTTATCATTCATTCTTCATAATAGTAGTTAACTTGAATGTGTGCATAAACTTCATTGTTTGTTCATATTTTTCTCATTTATTCTAAAATCAATTTATTTTTTTAATTTCCTAGCTTTTCCATCTATGTTTTGGTATTTCCCACATGATGTACATTAACGGTCCTGTATGTGCATGTGACTGGTCACATGCATGGTGACAGACACACATGTTGCTGGAGGATTAAAAGTGTTGCCGTACCAAAGCAATATATGTCCATCTCTAATGAGTTGGGGGTCAGAGGTTGTTGCTGTAGGTCACAGATTCATCTCATCTTAGACCCACACCTCTAATATCATCAGTGACATGTCCTCCTGTCTCATCATGAGTATAGTGCATATGGATAAGCCATACAAGGATGTTCCCATATCACTTAACACCCCATGGATTAGCAGCCCACTGACAGGCCAGCTGTTGATCTTTTGGCTTCATCTTAATGCTGCGTAACTCTGATGATCTGAAAGCTTCAAGCCAACAAGCGCTACAGGGGCCTTCATTTGTGTGGAAGAGGTGATTTAGTGAACTGGTTGCAGCTTCAGGCCAGTGGCAGGAGAAAAGCTCCGTATGCAGCACTTATACTAAAAAAAGACAAAGAGGCAGAGAGCAGCTGTGTTGCTTATGCAATTGCAAAGACGTAAATAGTGATACACGTTTGCATCCACACACTCACAGTCAAGTGACACAGTCGTAATCATCTGCTGTTTGGACGTCGGACAGAAACATCAGGGGCCAAAACCTCTGTGCCAGCTACAGGGCATCTGACATAATCCACACACAAATACGTTAGCGCACGCAAGATGGACACAGACACATACGCAGTCTGAATGTCAGAGGGTTTAAGGCACATCACACAAACACACGCTGAGGCAGAAAACACCGCAGTCTCTGTTCGCATATTTATATGACACACATGCTGTCGAGCTGATCTGACTGCAGCACGTCATGGCCCTGTAAAGCCTGCTGATGGTGATGTATTTCCTCCTCTTTATTCACGCTCACAAAGTGTTGGTTGTCATCACTTTCTGACATTAAAGCATTTGTGAGGACTCATTGTACTTTAAAGTTGTGTTAGTTGCTGCAATAAATTGACTGTGAATAGTCACATCAGGAGAAGAAGTCTGTTGCCACAGCAGGCTTTATATTAGCTGTGATTCAAATCATAGATGGTTCAAGATCATACAGAGTAACTGTAAGAAAGTGTTTCTCAGGGACCCTAACAAGTAGTGAACACCATCGCAGTTGGGGAAATACCTGTTGTCTCACCAAAAATGTACATTTAAGCAATTTTTCCTACTATTTAACAAATCTGGACTTTATTAACCTCATTAATCAAAAACTATGGCAGCAACAGGCATCTCAAAGCCTTGTGCATCACTTTTTAGTGTCTTTCGGAAACCATTTTCATAGATGTCTTTTCAAATTGCTGCATTTTTTGTGTTTCCTGTATTTGCCATTTTTTCTTAAAGGGGCAAACAAACATTTCTTCTTTTTTTAAAAAATTTTGACTTAGGAAGAACTTAAGGTTAAACAAACGAGGATGAATTTAGGTTGAACTTTGAGATTCACTCTTGCTCTCACAGTTTTGCCATTTTATAGAGTCTATAAGTCTTTATTAACACTCTTTTGTAGAAACATCAACGGTGTGTAACGTTGACATTTTATTTTAATAAAATATGATATATGTTGGCATTTGAAATACAGCTAAATATGTCATCACCGCAATACTCAAGACAAAAATAAACAAACAAAATGTAATGAATTAAACAACACTGCTATACCATCCCATACATCTTGCACAGGCATAATGGTCACAGATGGCTGTTAAGGATTACCATGTGTGCAGTTAGGTCCCATGCTGATGCTGATAGGCTTCAGCCTATCCATCTCTCTTATGTACCCAAGCTCTATAAGCATTCTGCAATTTCCTGGGTTTTGTTTTGCTTGTTGACGTCACATAGCCTACAAGCACTTGTGTGTAATGCTGTGCTCATCAACACAACGATGAGGGATTCATCAGAGAGATTATTATTATCCGATCCTGTGGGGGCTGCTGATCGTAATTTGAGGGATGTGTGATGCATTGGCAGCTTAATGATGTGTGCATTGCTATAGGCGCATGCACACACACATGCTAATGTTGTTCTCACAAAAGACCTCAACTTTATGACGTTAAGTGCTTTTCTTTACATGGAAAATAGTACTATGATTGAACGTGTATCATTGTGGCTGAAGTTTTGCAGGTACACCTGCTTGTTTTCAGTGTTCACATTGTACATTTTTTAATATAGTTTCCGTAAGAGAGCGATGGCCTCCTGGGGCCTGTCCTCATTGCTTTCCGTGGGGATGTCACGGTGATTAACGTGCAGGTATGTTAAAACAGCCAGTTGTCCAGTTCTGTTGCAGTTTAAAGCTTTAATAAACGCACCAGGGGAGAAATGGGGACCGCTGCAAAGCATTCTGGGAAGACAGGTGATAGATGACCTGAGCAGTGTTGTAGTTATCTTTTTTTCTAAAACTTTTATGACATGAAGTAATGATTTGTCAGCGCCCTTGTAGGGAAAAATACAGAAGAACAGTGTGTGTAATTATTCACCGTTGAAATGTCGTTAGAAAACAGTAAAGTGAGAGTGAACACTTTATGGATATTCTTAGCCAGTAATTATTCTCTGCATGTCTGCTTCTCACTTCATTATTTTTAGCTCTACCTGCTCACTAAAGGTCGTCTTGTTGTTGTCCTTTTTCTGCATAATGTGGTGGTTTTATATTCAGTTAAATCCTGACTGTGATGTTTACCTAATTGGACATGTTTGTAGTCTCTGATAAGAGAGAAAAAGCTGGAGTGACACTGATCCTTTGCTGGATTGCAGAGACTTACAGACCCATGAATTTCTTCTGCGTTGAATATTTTAATTTTAGCTTGAGTGAAATGTTCTCTCCCTCCCAGTAAAACCACAGTCTAATCTGATGGGCACTGAGCAGCTGCACTGGAGCAGATGGAGGTCAAAGAGTTAAGGTCCTGGTTCAAAGGCACCATATGAGGCTGCTCTCACCCTACCCAGATTTGTTCTGCTGGCTCATGGAGGAAACTGCTTCCCCATCCTTGGGCCAGCAGAGTTCACGTTACTTTACATGATGAAACAGGAGTTTTACATATGCAGTGTAATATATATAGTTTACTGTAATAAGTGAACTAAATTAATCACAGGTTTGATGCAATAGGACTCATTTCAGGTGCACTTCTGCATGTGTTTAAGTAGAAGTTGCATGTGTTTGTGTACTTGTGCAAGCGTGGACTCCTATCACTCTAAGTGGGATTCTCCACCACCTCTCGAAAAGTCAATATCCTCTGAACAACTCAGCCTCTCTCACACCCATTCAGCTTGATTACCTCTGAGTAGAGGTGCAGTATTCACCACTGATGTCTCCTAATGGATCCCGACAACCACAGCCACAGGGACCTCCAGTCAGACTCCAGAGCACCCAGGAAGTGATCGTACTTTTACAGGTGGAAAGCCCCCTGCTTAACCTCTGTATGAACACGGGAACAAAAGGCTGAGCTGCAGCACATGTCAAATAGAAGCCCACACACATTCACACGCACATGCTCATAAAAGCCGGCCTCATATCCTAGTCAGTCTAATTAAATGCTGCGTTTGATGATGAAAGTTGGGTTGTGATGAAAGGGTGTGAGGGGTTCAGAGGTCCTATGTGAATGCATCTGAGCACAGGATCTCTCCTCTACTGTTAATTAAAGCAAGACAGGGAAGAATTAAGGGCTCAACACCTGCATCTACTCACTTTGATTTCACTGTCAGTGGGGGAAAGTAACTAAATACATATATTTACCTGCTATACCTGAGTACAGTTATGAGGTACTTGTACTTTGATTGAGTGTTTCTGTTTTTGGCTGCTTATCTACGCCACCACATTTCACAGAAACATTGGAACCATTGCACTTTTTTTAAGAATTACCTTATTATTTTTATTATTAAGTAGTGTAGTTATTGAGTAGTAATTTACTCAACTTTTTGGCTTCTTTTTTCTCTTCTTTTGTAATATTTCAAATATCTATAAGTTTTATAAGTGACATTTCCATTTTAAAACTTCTTTATTTAAAACAGTTGAACTCCGCATTAGGTTACATTGTTCCACAAAACTATCAATAACCTGTTACACTAAAGCATTCACTTACCCACAAATTACTAATGATATATTAACAGTTTTCTTTACATCGATTTATTATCCACGATGTATAAAGTTCAGACTGTATGTAGATATTCACATGCATAGCATAACCACCCACTTCATTTGATTTTTTTTATGACATGATTAACTATTTTCATTAAGTAATTTTACATTCATACTTTGTTCCATTTGTATTTGTTTTACAAGATCACTCAAGAACACTTACAGCGATTTATTTACAGTCTTATTCTGAGTAGACACTCCTCCGATATTTAAAATTCTGAAAAATGCTCATATTCGAGAATGGTGTAAAAACTGAACAGAATTTGTGCATCAGATCTTTTTTTTTCTTTCATTATCTCAATGATCATCTTATGAAACCCTCAGGGTTATCTCATGACTCGTACAGGAGGATTGATCCCTGCAGTATGTTAGGAACCACTGGACTAAACCAACAATACGTAGAAGTATCTGCAAAAATGCTACATAAGTTTACACATAATAGATTTTTTATATTGTTGCACAAAATTAATGCTCTTAGTTATACAAACAACCTCTTCCATCAAGTGTGTGTCCTCTCTCTAGGATAGAAAAGTTTGATATCAACTATTGCATAATAGTGTGTAATTCAAACCGTATCACACGCTTCAATACCAATGAGAATATGTATCCTCTGCTAACTAGTACACACAGCATTATCTCCATAATCGAATGTCCTCTTATCATCAAAAATCACTGTTCCCCTTAATCCGGTGAGCTCGCAGGAGATGCTGACGTTGCTCCCTGTACCATTTCTCACTAATGAGCTCATTCATGTTCCT
The DNA here is from genome assembly GCA_029814665.1 of Acanthurus lineatus. NCBI lineage: Eukaryota > Metazoa > Chordata > Actinopteri > Acanthuriformes > Acanthuridae > Acanthurus > Acanthurus lineatus. The sequence continues at coordinate 11,448,909 of JAPZDV010000009.1, read as the reverse complement.
AGCTGCTAGCTGAATCTTTGTGCGTGTGTCTGTGTGTGTGTGTGTAGCAGCACATTTGCTCATATGAAAGCAAAGCGTTTGATATCCTAATGCCTCTTGATGTTTAATTCACTGAAGGGAAGCAATCAGGGGAGGAACACAACAAATGATGTGATATATAGGATATGGATTTACAACCATGTAAACAGGCAGGTCATGAAAACACACACACATAAACACAAACACACCATCACATGATATAACATCTGTGGGCTTAAAAACGGCAAAATGTGTAAAAAAAAATCAGAATGGGCATGAAGGAATCTTGAGGCTCAAAACTTGTTTCAAGCCTCCTCTAATATCAGTTTCCTGTTTATATTTGCTGCCTGATTTACAGCCTATAAATCTGTCTTGTATGTAATGAGGCTACAGCGTCTGAGCGTGATGGCCCATTAAACACTGACAGGCTGCTGCAGGTGGAGAGAGCAAGAGAGAGAGAGCGAGTCGTCATCCCGCTAATTAAATCAGTGATAGATAGTCAATACAGGTGCCACTTTCTCCCTTTACAGCCATGACTGTGAAGACATAGATGAACCTAAAGACAACACACGCAGTTCTAGTTGTCATTGCAAGTCTTCCCAGGTGTGTGAAATGTGAGCTGAATAGGGAAATAATAGTGAATGATGGTGATTGGGGTCATTATGATGTTTTTATATCAGCATTGGTACGAGCTTTCTTTGACTTTTGACAAGCTTTTTCCTGTTATCTGCCTCTTTCCTTCTCTAACTTGCCCTCCTTCCTCCCATTCATTGTGTCGACTGCTGTTTTTCTGCTGTTGATGTATCTCGTGTCAGTTCTTCCCCCCTCTGTCCTCTGTCTTCTTTTCTTTTCTACTGAGTCACAGCTTCATTATTGTTTTTATCAGTGTCAGAAGACAGATTAGTTCCTACAAGTGACACGATTGATCGTGTGAAGCCAATTTCCAGCCGGGACTCGGATGGCTGCCAGGGTCTGTATTTGAATAGCTTAGTGTGTACTTGTGTGTAGACATGCAATCGTTTGTCTATTCGACACCAGATGACTTGAGCTGTTACTTAATATTCTTTTGAAGACTAAGAACCAGATATTCCCTTTAAATGTGGTTAGTCATAATGATTTCCTCAGAATAATCTTCCAGAAGATCTGTGACTTCAGCTGCTTTCACGTTCAGTCTAAAACATTTATATTCTTCTTTGCTGCATTTTGTTCATTTGCAGTCCCTCAGTGTCCACTGAAATGCAAATGCCACAGGTGCTGCTATTTGGGCAGGCATTCAAATGTCCACCTGATGTATATTGCTAACATTTAGCATGCTAACATTTCTATAAGTATATATACATGTAGAAAAAGAGAGATAAATGTTAACATGCTAATATGCTAAATTCAAATGGTGAAAACGGCAAATAATTAACATATTGTGCTTACTGTCAGTGTGTTAACATTGTTATCGTGAGCTGTTAGCATGCTGACTGAAGCATTTAGCTCAAAGCTGCTAACAAGAATGTAGAGTCTTGGGTTTCTTTAACCTCTCAAAAGTCTGTGAAGCAACAGAAAGAAGGCTATAATTTTCCTTATGCTATGATTCACAGCAAATACTATATAATACCAGTAGGAGGAGCAGGCCAAAATCAAACTTACTAAGAACAACCACCTTATTGATCATAAATGAGCTGCATTCAAACTGCTTTTAAGACACAAAAATGTCACTGAAACAATTCTTCCCAATTTC
>JAPZDV010000009.1:11434698-11445989 GCA_029814665.1 Acanthurus lineatus | reverse complement strand
TCCCGACATACACAAATTAACAAACACATACAACTAAACACACCACACACACACACACACACACACACACACACACATACACACACAGTATGATTCTGGTCTTTTTGGTTTTAATTGTAGTTTTAGTGTTTATTTTGTTTGTTGATGTTTTTGAAAGATTTCATTCCTCACAGTGATGTGATCTGGGGAACGCTTTGCTAGTTTGTGTTTGTGTTTTGCAGAAATAGTTCCACTGACTGTTTGGCAAAACAACAAATGGAGAAAAACTCCCTGATGGAGCTCCACCAAAACAAATGACTAAAACAAATCCAACTTGTTAGTTTGTTTATCCTAAATACTTAAAGGTTCAGTTTATAGGACTTTGAAAGGATCAGTGGGCAGAATATAACAAAAATGGTATAATACTCATTAGTGTGTTTTCTGTGTTGTATATGTCACCTGAATACAAGAATCATTGTGTTTTTCTGTTTTTTAAGAAAAGGTCTTTCATATTTACATTTTCTCCTCCAGAGTCCACTACTTTGCACCATATTGCGCTGCCATGTTTCTACAGTAGCCCAGAGCTGACAAACCAATCACAGTCTTACAATCTGCAACTGCTCCTGAATCCTTAACACTGGACCTTTAAAGGCTTTCTACATGACATTTTGAACAATAATTCAGAAGCAAACAACCACTGGCTATGTTAAGATACAGTGAAATGAAGGCGTCCTGAGCAGAGGATGAAGTCACACTCTCTGCGTTTGTTGTAATCAGAGCTCCTCTCTGCTTGGGTGGCCAGTCCAGCCATGAATGTTAGACCATGCAAGTACCTTCCAAGCAGCATTATAAAACCAAGATGAGAGTGCAGAGGGCATCAATTTTTGTCTACCTAAAGCTTATTTTATTTGATCTTTTAGGTCTCTATTGTTGGTAAGAAAGCTAACAAGTCTCTAGTTATGTTACATTATTTTTTTTGTCACTTGGCAGATTGTAAAAATAGTTGTTCATCAAAGTAAATATGTTACTTATAGACTGAGGGAAAAACAGCATATAGAGCCATTATATTTCTACATCTAAGTAATTAAATTAAAACTTTATTTCAACTAAACCAGTGATTAGTGGAACCATGGAAAAAGGAGGCTCATCAAAATGGTTTTGTTATTTTGTTTCCATAGGGCTTGAATAGAGTGTGTTTTGTGATTATCTGCCAGGTAAAATTACCATTTTTATCAACAAAGTAGGATGTAAACATGAATTTACAGTTAACAATGTTGTTATATTTTATATAAATGGTAGAGCAGCATTTATCTGGATTCAGAAGCCTTGCAGAAGTGCAGTGTGTTGCTTAGAGACACTTCAATAGGCAGCATATTTGAAAAAAAAAACATCCTCTGGTCACTTTGTCTTAGTAGTCTTTAAACCAATTTGTGCAAAGCAGAAGTCAAAGTTGCTCAGAAGGGTCAACCGTTAACCGATTAACCCCAGAAATGACTCAAATCAACCTGTTACTCTCACTTTTTCCATCAATAATTTTCAATTAGTATTAAGTAAGTAAGATATTGTTATCTCAAGTGTGCTTGTCAATGCCTGGCTATAATTAGCCGAGACTCCCGTTTGACTCATTGTCACTTTGCTCTCATCATTGACCTCTTCTTCTGCTTGATGTTGCTTTCATTTTGCTAAGAGGGGTAAGCTGCTTAGGAACTTATAAATATAATTATCTATTAATGTTTATAAGTCATGTGTTCATGTTTCTTGTAACAGGCTTAGCCTTTGTCTGCAGAAGGAGATAAACAGATCACCTGGAACAAACCCAGAAGGAAAACTTTGTGTTGTGTCTGATGTGTGCATGCGTGTTTGCATGTGCATTTAAGTGAACTGACATGACAAAAGCAAGGATTAGTTTACTTCAGGCATTTACCCATGAATGGGTTACTTAACGATGTTACCAGGCCCAGGGGTGCAAAGGGCCCTTAAGCCACAGTCTCTGTGTGACGAGACTCTTCTGAGAATTTGCTTCAGTGTCAAAGAGCTCAGTCTTTTCTAATAAAACATGCCTGATGTCATCATGGCAGTTTCAAATAGAGAGTTTCTACAAAACTTTTAGGCTCCATGTTAACATCATGCAACAGTGATCCTCTGATTCTGCTGAAAGAAATCAACAACATCTACAACTGTGCCTTCACTTAAATTTCATGTGGCTGTGGGCCAAGATGAAAGCTGCCAAGGCTGCTGCCTCTTCAAGTGTTTCCACATTAAAATATAATGCATTTTATTCTGTTTGATGTGTATCAAAACAAAGAGAGGGACTGCCATTATGCTGATTCTCTTAAAAAACCTTTATGGAGTTGCAGTAGAAGTTCACTGAATTCACATACAGGAGAAGTAAAAGTGCTTTTTGTAGTGTTACCTAATAATTTATGTGCTTAATACTGAGATTGCCCACTAACACATAAAACGAACAAATCATATATCTGCCTAGTACTTTGAGGGCCTTTCAAACATAAAGGACACCCTTTATAATTTCTATAATGCTGCACGAAAGAGAAGCTTGTATCCAGTGCAGGGCCATTGTATTAAAAAGAATCTGCTTGGTGTTACTGCATTGGAGGGTTCTTTTGTAGACATTTTTTTTTTTTTTTTTAAATCATAGTTTCTGCTTTTTAGAGCATCAGGAGACTGATAATTTGGGGTCAGAAGAGGTCAGACAGAGAAACAAAGGAGAAATTCTTTTTGGGCATCTGAGAAGTTGCTCACTTTTGGTTCTAATATGCATCTGAGCCTTTCCAGCTTTTTGCACCTACACAAAGCTCTGAGATGGCCTAAAGGGGGGGAGAAATAAATGCAGGCATGCATGCAATAGTGCACTCACATAAACATGCTGAGGGCACTGAACAGATTACAGTATGTCTTCACACCGAGCCTCTTCGTGCAACGGTCTGCACTGAGCAGAGGGCTCAGGATGACTGTGAGTGGAAACCCTGCCATTTTAATTTCACCCATTGTTCCCAGAGGAGGGGGGGACACAAACAAAGAGACAATGACAACAATTCAAAAGAAGGAAAACATTTAAAGGGAGATGAGAGAGTAAGAAGAAAAGGATTGCTATGGAAGTGAAAAACATCCAGGGTTTGTAGTCCAGGGACTTGGTGGGGAAGGGAGTGAGGTGGATAAAAGTCAAAGAAAAAGAAGAAATGGAGAGCAGGGAGATTTTATCTCCTCTGTTGCTGTCTAAGTCCCTGGTGTCTGCTGTTCGCTCTCTGTAGATAAATTCAGTGTTCCCACAATTGAAAAGTTACAAGGAATAAGTGTTCATGCGTTAAGAAGGCGAAAATAGTTTGCAGACGGCGGGAGACCCAAGAGAGCAGACACAAGGGGCATGACCACCACGCCATCTGTTTTTTTTTTTCTCAAGAAAATCCTTTAGGAAAGGCTGGAGGAGAGAAGCAAAAATACACAAGCTCACCAAAATGAGAACATGCTAATTAGACTTTTTGGGGACCCTCACGCCACTGACTCACTCCCCTGCCAATCACACTCCAAACACTCAACAACTTCCTCCTCTTTCATACACAGACTTTCCCTCAACATCTTTCAGTTGCTTGGTTTTGTACATTTGAAGAAAAGGCTTTTTTTTAACAATGCGGGCCCACTTACTCAGTCAGCAGCCTGTATAATTACACATGCAGCTATGCTAACACATTTCAGCATGATGGAGGTGGCTCTGGTGGGGATTTACCCACCTTCATTTGCAGGTATTTAATTAGAGTTTCTTTTGTGGTTATTTTAAAAATAAGCTCATATTAGCTATCACAGTATTGACTGGAGAACATATGGATCATTTGCCAACAAATGAAACTTTGCCATTTTGATAAACATCTATAAATAACTGTACATGGATACTTTAAGAGTTGCTGAAAACATCTCCTGAGAAAATATTTCTTCTTCAATGTTTTCCAGTTTCTGTTCACTTAAATAATATTTTTTAAAAACTTATCAGAGCATCAATCCCCAGTTTCTCATCAGCTGGGTTTTTGCTCAGTCTCAGTGCCAGATGTTCAGGCCAAGATAAACAGTTGCTCAGTTACGATGCTCCCGGCACCACACAATCACTGTGCCTTAATAACATTTGTAGACTGAAACAGGGGGGATGCTGGGAAGGCGTCCAGGATGACAAGATGGAGAGAACTGACACGAACACAAAAACACCCAGACCTTACACATTCCCACACATCGATAACAGCCTAACATTTCCTTTCCATCTAGATCTTTCTCTTTTTTCTTTCCTATATCTTTCTTTCTTTATTTCTTTCTTTTCTTTTCCTTTCTTTCTGGTTAATTACAGTGTCATTTGCTAATCCTACAGGTAAAACAAAACTCCCATACATAAGAATTAGAGTGAAGTGCAGTTATTTGTGTTAATGAGGAAAAAACTCAGATCTGTTAGGATACTCTTTGCAGTTATTTATTCCATTAATCTCAAGAGGAGACATTAAGCTGTCGAGTGATGAACAGATGCTGTAAGAAAGGTCCATTTATATTCCCTGTGACCGAAAAGTTGTAAAAGCTCTAAAATTATTACAGTGAAGCATTTTATTTCCTGCTGTCAATGTAGCATTACAGTTCAGCTTACATGCCATACATTTTTTCACACACATGCATCTTAGGGTCATGCATGCATCACACAGAGCTGACTTTGAATGACTGCGTCTGTCGTAAGCTGCAGAAAAACCCACGTTGAGACTCATATTCAGAATGTGTTAATGGGAAAAAAGGTTTTTTGAATAAGGCCTTTCATAAATTTTTTAAAAGGAATATGCTGTTTACATGGCCTGTATAAAATTCTGAATATTTCATACTTGTAACAATAGTGAAAAAGATCGTGTGTGCGAAAGTAATATTTGTAAATGGAATTCAAGTAAAATGACAATGAAGATATGTCTTTTGAAAAGCTTACTGATATCTGATATTTTTCTGTCTTTGTCGCCCAGGACCCAAGAAGCAAGCACAAGTTCAAGATTCACACATACGGCAGTCCCACCTTCTGTGACCACTGTGGCTCGCTGCTGTACGGTCTCATCCACCAAGGGATGAAATGTGACAGTGAGTACACAAAGACTGTGTGTGTTCATGACTTAGGGCTGTTAATTTTTTTTTTTTTAACTGGAAACACAAGTCTTAAGAAAAAAAGAAAAAGTCTGTGAAAAAAGAAACCCTGTGAAACTTAAGATAAATCTCCAGTTAAACAAACTGGGAGTCCAGATTAAAATACATATATATATTCTTTAACAAAAAAGTCTTTATAGGGATCCATTCAGTAAGTGTCAGACACTTAAAATAAAAACTGCAGCCTGTGAGTTTTAGTGGATGTAGTAAAGACGTTCTTAGTTGCCCAAAAGGGTTGCATTGCAGCCACTGCAGCATTGTCGTGCCACTCTGAAGTGATCTACCTGAACAATAATGAAGCGTTTGTAATGTACCAGTTAGCTGCACACCTAAAAATGTAAAAATATGTGCCAAGTTTAAAATACAATAATTCCCTTTAAAGGTTAGGGTTAGGGTTAGCAATTAGTGACTACATTTAAGGTAGGTCTGCAGGAAACTAATACAAATCTATGTACATTCCACAAAATTGACCTTTGTGTGTGTGTGTGTGTGTGTGCCTGTGTAAAATATGCTGTGCTGGTTTCCATCCCACAGTAGAGTCGTTCCTAATGAGAACAGATGGGAATAGACTGGTACTGCACTACACTCAGCCACATCTGCAGCCCGGGCAGAATTCACTCTCCGGCTTCTCCGATTCCTCTCTCTGTGCTCCCATTCTTTCCACCCACACTCCCCTCTAACTCTTCTCTTCCTTCTTTGCATGTATGACCTCAACCTGCCCTGTGTTTTTCTCATTTTAATTCTCATTTTCCTCCTGTTTCATCTCTTTCTTCCTCCTGCTTTCCCAGTTTTTCTCTCTTTACTCCCACACATCTTTCCCCTCCTCCTTTTCCTCCTTATAATTTCGTCACCCATGTCCCTCCTCCTCTTCTGTATCCCCAACTGTAAGTCGTCTTCATCCATAACCCTCCCTCCCTCTCTCCTCCTCTTACTCTGTCCATCCATCTGTGAGTCTCTGGTGGTGGCCTCATCGCAGATGGTAATGAGAGCACACCAGAACAAATTGATGCGGGGAGGCCTTCGCCATTACGAACCGCTTTCCCCCATCTCTCGTCTCTCCTTGTCTCCCCACAGCATCACATCCTGACAAGCCTGCTGAGTGAAGGGGAGAATGGGGGCGCACAGATGAGATGGATGGCTGGATGAGGGAGGACAGAAAATACTAAAGTTAGAGGGCAGAGGGGGACAGAGGAGGAAACGAGGGAGAACAAATGTCCTCTCTCCCCTCTGGTCTCTCATCTGTTTGGCTTTGTCAAAGTGTGTGTGTGCATGTGTGTGTTTGAGGCCACAAAAAAAGTCACATACAAAATAATTCAGATTTATTTTGTCCATATAAAAACAAATCAGCTTCTATCTTGTTATAGCAATATTAAGGGGTTATGCTTATAAAATTCAGAACATATTTCCCATCAACCCTCCTGCTTTATACAAAGGAAAGCCTTCAAATTAATCTTTTCATCTCACTGCTCCTACTGTATATACACTGAAAACTAAATCCTCCTCCATCTTTTTATCATATCAAGTTAACTCAAACTTAGTGGGACACCAGGAGGCTGCTGGTCCATTTGATGGTGAACTCATCAGCTCACAGTCATTCTATCATTTCTATGCTTATGTGTTGATTACTTATTGATATTCAAGAGCTACACAGCTCCTCTGAGGAAAGCAGTTTCTATTTTGATTGCAGCTTTTACTCATCAAAAATAGACATTTGTTAGCTGAATCATCTCCAAAACAAATCTTTTTGCCACATTGGGTCTGCAGCCTTGTGTGTGTCTGTTTGTGCATCCAAAAAGAAAACATCAGTGAGTCCATGTGTCATAGACTCATTCTTACTACTCTAAAACACTGCACAGGCATTGAATTTAGTGTAGTAATTTGTGAGAAGTCCAATGGAAAGCTTCCAAAAGATTCACACTCAAGGCCGGTCTTCATCAAAGTGAAAAAATTTTCCATTTCAATCTGACAAACCTAAGAAAACAGATTTATAATGTTTCTCCTGACTTGAAAAAGCTGCTGAATCAAAGAAAGCTCTCATCATCTCATCATCTCTAATGATGGTGTGTCGGCTGCAGTACGAACACAGTGGTGAGCAAACACCCTCTGAGACACGTCTTAGAATGACTGTACAATATGTCATCGGTCATGATGAATAATGTCATCTCGAGCAGTATGTGTAATTCATAATAAGGTTATATTAGCCTGCAGCTGCTGCAAAACCCACATTTGATATTTTTTGCATCCCTAAAGGTTAAAAAACAACATGAACCACACTGATATTGATTTTACTTGCAACATTTTCCACATATCTTTAGTATCTGCACTAAATTACCATTGTTATAAGATTTCCCTGCTCCACTGTGCTTTTCTTTTTGTTTCCATCTCAACCAATTTCAAATGATTTCCTCCATATTTCTATGTTTGAACACTAGATTGTTGTTGCTTTTTTACAGAAAAAATGCTCATCAAGATATTAAAGTTTTAGCACAAACAAAATTAACTAAAAAAGAGTTCAGTTTTCTTAAAAATGAACAGAACTACGTATATGAAGCCTTTTATTTCACTGGATGCTTCTGCTCCAAGCATGTGTAATTCCTCTTGTGATCTCCAGAGATCGTTAATTTTTCTTCTACAGTCTGTTGTAAGTTACTTGCTTGACCTTCACATCTGTGAAGAAACTTTCTGACTTTTAAGTTGTCTCTTTTTTGGCACAAGTTCAGGTATATTTAGTACAAAACTTTTTGTTTGATGGTGTAAAATAGTCTTTTTAAGAGTCTGATTTCATTTATTTTATCTATTATTCATAATGTTTTTTGTTCACTGCACTTATTGAACACAGCTCCATGGAAAATCTTCCTCTTCTTCTCACTCTTTGCTGTCGCTGTGAATTCTGTAAAGGTTAAATTAAATTTTGGCTCCTCATCATGTCGCACCATGCTATCTCATTTTCAGCAGTTTCTTCACAGGCAGAGTATTTTCCACATAAAAGTCTGTCACAAAGTGCAAGAAACTTTTTAAAAAATTCAGTGTAATGTGCACATGAACTCTTTTTTCCTTACCTGTCATTGCTCTGTAGGCATGATCCACCTGCAAATGCAATAAGAGACAGACTTTTTACTGTTAAAACCAGATGACTCATGACTCTGTGTCCGTCTCTTTCCAGCTTGCGACATGAACGTGCACAAGCAGTGTGTGGTCAACGTGCCAAGCCTGTGTGGAACGGACCACACAGAGCGTCGAGGTCGCCTCTTCCTCAAGATCGAGGTCAGCATGGACAGGCTACACGTCACAGGTTGGTCTCAGGCTCCGTCGGTGTGTGTGGTTCTGGGTTGTGCGGCACTTGAGGCTGCTTAGTCTCAGAGTGACGTGAGCAACAGGCTCCCTGATGTGACTGTGAGTGGTTGATTTTCAGACCTTTGAGAAAAATCTCTGGGTTTATTCATATTCATATCTTCGGGCTACTATGAGTGGCTTCAATTTGTGTAATGAACTATTCAGAAAAATGTATTTATTCTGCCAGTAGCCAGACACTCACTGTAGCTGTCACTCAGTCGTTTGCTGAGGGGAGACTGCAAGGTTTCTGAGGGACAATTTCTGAGGAACCTGCACCTTTACTATGCTAAAAATATACTATTCCTCAACAGAGGGAAGTGTAATTTGTTGGTGCAAGTTTAAACAGTCACCAATGTTTTTAGCTTGAATATTGTAATAAACTTTACTTCATTTTAAGAGTTGTGAGACTTTAATTGTACATTGATGGTGATAGGTGAAACTGGCATCATCCTCCGTTTGTCTCATTATCTTAAAGTGAATATCATAAACGGCAAATAGCAATCCTAGAGATTATTTAAGTCATGTGACCTCTTTTACCGACATAAAAGCCTTTTACTCGTACAAAGAAACAATATAAGAAGCAGCAGTAAAATGTGTCTCAAGGACAGCCTGTATTATTTAATTTCAGTCAAAGAGTCCAATTGAAAATTAAAATGTCATAAAGACCAAATCAGTAGTTTATTTTTGTGTGAAACGTTTTCTGGATGTCAGCAGAGAGTCAAGCAGAAAGCTACAAAAGGACTGCAATGTGAATGCTCTATTGGACCCTATTTCTTCTCAGTAAACAGCAAAAAATAACCTTCAATTGAGTGGATTTGGTGTTGTTCCTGATACATCAGTGAGGCCACCAAGTGCAGCATCAAGGACTGCTGCAAAAAAAACAAACCAAAAAAAAAACAGTGCAAGACCAGTTTTAAATAGGAACAAAATGAGGTAGATAGACAGTAAACTCTTAAATTTTACAGTGGTTGGACACTGCAGCACCCAACAGTGAAACTTCAATTGAATCTTTAACCAAGCTCAAAATAAGATCAAACTGTAACTTCACAAGAAAAGAAAAAAAAATAACAGAGAACTCTTAAAAAAACAATGCAGGATGCATTTGTGTCAGCAGAAGAATGAAGCCATGACTGCCCTTATAACCCCTGTGTGTATTTTCAACGCCTCTAAATTGTCCTGTCAGTCAAAAACAGCACCTGGAGTGGACGACTCTGTGGTGTTAAAACCCCTTTGGCAGGGAGAGAAATGATTGCTGGGTCACTTCCACAACCTCTCTGTCTGTCACACACACAAACACACACACACACACATGGCTGGACAGGGGTGGTCGGAGAATGTGAGTGCTGGGGCCGATAGAGTGTTTTTAACTCAGTGAGTCTCAGACTGGAATAACCAGGCACAGTAGTAACAGAGTGGCAGATGTGATTGACTTGGAAATATATTGCTTTAATAAAAATGTGTGTGTGTTTGTTTGTTTATTGCCTCTCAGATGATCAGAAATTCAAAAGGAGAGGAAGTTGTATTCACAGCAGTCTTACATAATTTGTTCGCCCTGCTTATATTGCTTTTTTCCAGTTTATTATGTTGCAGCCTTTTCATTTTTTTTTCACGCTGTACACAGCATCCAGTTTGTCTTTGTCTGTTTTACTGCTCAGGGTCTGTGATGTGATGACCACCGTCAGCAAGGACGAGGAGATGATGCAGAATATTACCAGTGATGACAGTGGTGGTCTCATTGACATGGTTACCTCAGTTGTTTCAGATGAGGCTAAATAGACACAAATGAAACAAACTGGCTCACATTCATGGAAAAAGTGAGCTCTCCCTCTTCTGACCTTGTGTTGTCCTTCTTTTCATGTGTACATACCAAAACACCCACCAGTGTTCCAGTGTTTATGAAAATGTTGCTGCTCCTTCACTGTGGCAACATCAAGTAAATGTACAACGCTATGCTCTACTGCGCCTACTAATAGAAAAGAAAATTCTGGACTTCACTGTCTGTTTTTCTTTCATCATATGGCTGCTCTGGCTGTCTTTAATAGAGATGCAACAAGTTTTTTTTCCCATTAGTCAAGGTGTCATTTTGCAGAAAATTTTGAAATTGCATCAGTGTATTCCAAGAATCTTCAAATTGCTTTTTTATGTGCAGTTTATGATCAAAACTCAAAAGATAAATATTTACAACATTGATTATAGTAAGTAAGCAAAGCAAGAAATGTCTCTTTTTGAGAAGCTTCAGCCAGAGACGGCCAATTTGGCATTTTTGCTCTATAAACAACTTAAAAAATAAATCTGCCACCTTATGGCCAACTGAATTGAATAATTGGCTAAGATTTCAACACTAATCTTTGTAATTCTTACTTTGTGTAAGCTTGTCGTTCTTCCATTGATTTTTTTGGCCACTTGGTGGCAGTGGACCGAGCTGTTAAGACACGTTATAAGGATTTATGACAAATTTGTGAGGTAGCAGTTGCTTTTTTTAACAATTGTAGATATTCAGCACCATTGAAATATTTTTTTCTCTTTATTGCTATCTGTTGCCTAACTACTGAATGCTCTGATTACCAGCTCATAAAAGGTATAAATTGAGTTTTTTCTACTGAAATGCAGTGAAAAACTGAACCATTACAAACAAAAACAGTGAGCTTAAAGATGCTAAAACACTCCATAAAGCTGCAGTCATTGGTATATTTATGTGTGTGTGAATTAATTAAGGAGACCTTTCATAGTGCATATGGTAATTTTATCCATACTTTCGACAAAAACATTGATTTTTGTAGTTTTAGGGGGGTTTTATCATCAGAATCAGT
>JAPZDV010000009.1:11414721-11427507 GCA_029814665.1 Acanthurus lineatus | reverse complement strand
CTCTGTAACAATTGTAATAATCTTTTGATACTTAACTTGTGGTTTGTTACCAATACTATTTTTTCAGTGTCTCAAACTAAATGACATGGGAAACTGGGTATAACATGACTGAACATAATCAACCTCAAAACTATTATTTAACAAAAGAAGAAGCCAAACTTCTTGAATGTCAAATATTTTTTTAAACATGCATTTTGTCTCATTAAAATTGACAAAAAAAATCATTCAGAACAGTATGTTTGCTTAAATAATTTGACTAAAATCTGGCCAATTCTTCCAAGATAACTATCTGCAACAGACATGTTTTAATTTTTGCCAGATAAAAAAAATTCTTTGGTGTGGAAGCCAGCGGTACTGCTTTTAGTTTTCAGAATACATCACAGGCTTTCTCTCTTATAATTTTTGGCCCCTGCCGTTTAAAAATAAACTTGAAAAGCCAAGAACTTTTGCGAGATTATTAGTCCAAGTCCACATATGTGGTGCAGAGCTGCTGGAACTGAAGCTGAGGTAATTTGCTGTCTGTCCTCAGAGTGACCTGTAGTGGCTCACACACACCATTTTAACCCTCAAGTCAGTGTGGAGTCATGAATTTGGCTCCAGGCTCAAACATACACGCATATACACACAAACATATACATAGTTTCATTTTCTCTCCCTGTCTCTTTCCTTTTTCCTTTTTAGTGGGTGAAGCCAGGAACCTGATTCCTATGGATCCAAATGGTTTATCAGACCCCTATGTTAAACTCAAGCTCACCCCTGACCCAAAGAATGAGACCAAACAGAAGACCAGGACCATCCGCTCCTCTCTCAACCCCTGCTGGAACGAGTCCTTCACCTTGTGAGTCTGTGTTTGTTCACTGCTGTGCCTTTTTGTGTTTTTTTTTATAACAAGAATGGTCATTGTCATCACACATTACCACATTTCCTCCTTTGTGTGCATATTCAGTAAGCTGAAAGCATCAGATAAGGACCGTCGTCTGTCCATTGAGGTTTGGGACTGGGACAGAACCACCCGTAACGATTTCATGGGCTCCATGTCGTTTGGAGTGTCTGAGCTGATCAAAGCTCCCCACTGTGGATGGTCAGTGATCTTTCACTTCTGTTTGTTTTTGACTCTCTGACACCTGTCAAGCTGTTGTATCCATAATTACATGACATGAGTTGTACATGTAAAAAGGCAAAGCACAGGATGTAAAGGATCGTGCCAGTTTAACAACCAGCATTGCTGAACCTGATGGTAGTAATTAAAGACGTTTTTTAATTAAAGGACTCTTAGGTTATTAAAACAAATGATTTTTTTTTTTGATAGTCCATAAACGGATGTGATATTATTACGTCTATTTAATCAAAGAAATCCCATAAGGATTTTTCAAAGGGAAGTCTGTGCACATGTTCAAAAAACCCAACACAAGGGGCTGTTGTCATATTGGAAAGCCCAGCTGCCAGCATGCTACAGTTCATGTTGCTTGCACCAAATGTTCTTTCTAAGGCATTTCAGAGGGTAACAGTAGTACTTGGCACTAACAGTCTGATCCTGGAGGATAAATTCATGGTGCCAAACTCCAGGAATGTCGAAGAAAAACCACCAGCATGCTCTTGGCTGCACTCCAGACCTGACGTGCCTGTAAGAGTCTCACAGTCTGGGGCTTCCCCACTCTAGATATAACTCTCTTCACTGATGACGATCCTCCTCATGAAGGTTGGGTCATCATAGGCAGATCATCAAACTCCAATACGGTGCTTCTGCACATGCACCAGTGGTCATTAAAAAAAACTTACTCACCTTACATACCTCGCACAGGATACTAATGAATGAAAATACCTCATATTATCTGTTTTTATTCTATATTAGACTCAAATAAACATGGCAAAGAATGGAATAAAATAATAATCAGAATAAGTACTCTGAATTGCTCTTATGTTGCTCAAGAAAATAAAGGCAGTTATTTTGTGTTAGAATTTCTTCTTCTATAACTAAAGTTCAGTGAAAGTTTCCCTTCGTAATTATGTAGGTCCTTAAAGATTTTAAGGTGAAGTTCTTTTACCACAGCAAATGATCGGTCCTTTAATTTGGAAAAGAAGTCTTATGACAAATTTTGACAGTCATTCAAGGATAGTTTTAAAGACCAAAGTTTTATTTTGCATAAAAAAGAGCCTATTTTATCATATTTTTTTTAGAGGTCAACCAATTTTATTAACTTTATACACACTGACTAAAACCAACGTCACTGAAACAGCAGCACATCGTGAGCAAAGCAGACGTAAACTCTGTTAGCTGAAGCGGAGTCCCTTCACACTGACAAACTGCACCCGCTGGCGTCATTTCCTCAGCTCTCCATCTTTATCCGCCTGCTTTGTCTCCCACTGATAAACACACACTTGCAGAGATGGTACAGTCACTCATCCATGTTAACATACCTGCTGCCACCTAAACTAAACCCAGCCTGATTGATTGCTGCTTTGAGCACAAATACAGTAAAAGCTCCAGGAAATCCCTCCACCTTTGCATCAGCAGCTCGGAAACAAGCATCTATATGTGTTTAAATTGTGCTGTATGTTTTACGTCATTAGACAAAAGGTGGAGATAGTGTGAATATTAGGAAGGAAGAGGAGTTAAGGTGGCACTGTTGATGCAGAGCAGACATGCAAACTCTTAAGACTCCTGATTAAAGAGAAAGAAATGTTAAGTTATAACTGTGTGTGGGTTGACAGAGGACAAGATGCACGGATGATGGGTTAAAGGGAAAGTACATAAAAAAATCACTTTTCTCCATCTTTTTCTTTCTCAGGTATAAGTTGCTGAACCAGGAAGAGGGAGAGTATTACAATGTTCCCATTCCTGAGGTGGATGACGTCAACCTGGAGCTCCGACAGAAGTTTGAGGTGAGGACAGAGAGGGTGGTTGACTTGGGTGGTGAATTTGTAACATTCAATGAAAAACGTAAACAACATTTCTTCGTCACACTCAGTTGGTTTGTAACATCGTCCCTGTTCCTGCTTGTGCTTTTCAACCAGCTTGCCAGAAATCACTTTTTCCCGGCATTAAAAGGGAGTGAATGTTGGTTTGTAGAGAGATGTGTAAACCTTTATGTGTAACAAACAGTGAAAGCTTACTCCTGACAAGGGGAACAAGTGAGTAAGACATGCGAGTGCAGTTGTAGTTAATAATTCATAAACTCACTCCTGTCAATGCAAACAGCTACTCACAGCAATGCAAAAAAGTGCAGACTGGTGTTATATGTCATATTACAATCCACTAATGATATCAACCTAACACAGTTTCCTTCCTGCTTTTCTTATACGAATTGCTAAATTTCTCAAAACTCAGTAAAGAGAAATTGTTTCCCACATCATATAGTTTCAGTGTGGTAGTCTGCAATTTTGTGATCAAATTTTGGACTTTGTTTCTTAGGCCTAGAAAATGTTTTTCCAGTCATGTCTCTTTAAACATAAGTTGGTTTTAAAACTTGCATCCTGATCCTTTGAGGATTTACAAAGAGTTTGTCTATGACTTTTTCCCCTCTAGATTTCTGTAAAGCCCTCTGCTCAAATCATTTGTGCCTAACAATATATCTTGTATGTGTCACCTGCTCCTTATTACTTTCCTGGCAGATTTCATGTCTGCTTTCATTAATGCTAAATAACAACATTACTTTGACAAGAATAAAAGTAATAATGAAGGTTTTTTGTGAATGTTTTCCTTGCAAGTTTTGTTTTTGTTGCTTTTAGGACATGAATGAAAACTCCCCGAAGTAAAAACACATTTACAAAAACACTATTGTTTGCTTTGAAGGTTGTTGGCAGTATTTTTTTTTTAGATGATTCGTAGAAAAGTTGAGCCAAATCGTGTGATGACATTTTTGTGCAACTAATTGTTGCTCTCTAGTGGCTGGTCTGTTTACTGCAAGTTTCAGTCAGAAAGGTTTCCGTTAACAGTAGAAGTTTAAATTAAACTCTTCATCTGTATTATTACACAGACAGGTAAGAGAGTGGCTGCTGTATTGAAGATTGCAATGTAAACAAGTGCACAGACATATGGGGTTTAACTGAGAAGAAGGAGATGAAAGAGAGGGTTTTATTAAAGTTCAGCTCTGTGTGCACACACAGGTGTTTTAATACTGAGTGTAAATGTCACCGTCTTAGATAAAGAGTTAGAGATAAAGAGTCAGATCAGTCTCAATATTAACAAATGCACATGGAAGGATTCACAAATTCATATAAGGTTTTATATTTAAAAGACTGTCGTCACAATCATTTATTGCAAAGTAAAACAAATCTATTTTTTTTAAAAAAGCTCCACAAATTAGATATTTTTTTTGCAAACACAAACTTTTCTTGTTTTTCTTGTTATTTTTATTTAATTATTTAAATAAATAATAAATAAATAAATATTTCAAAAATACATCTGTGAATCTCACTCTGTGCATTCATTAGCACTGAGACCGATCTGACTGTGTATGAAGACACTGAGTCTCATTTAATGTTTTCTTTTCTCTTCGTGCTGCATAGCACTGACCTTGACTTTCCTCCAAGCCTAGCGTCTTCACACAACTGTGGGGTTGCCGTGGAAACTGGGGGCGAGCTGCAGAGATGCAACCAGATATGACAGAAAAGGATTTATTTTGTTTCCTCTTTATGCCTTTGATTGATATTATTGTTTGTTGATGGATGAAACACACAGAAAAAAATGACTACGTGTCAGTCCACATGTGTATTTTGTCACTTTCCTCTTTCCACCAATGACACACGTGCACGCAGCAGCTAACCTCTGACTGCTTAATAAGTGAGTTTCTTCTTTCTTCTAGGCCTGCCAGTTAAATATCCACTATCTCAAGGTAGCTCTTCTGCCTGCTCCGTCTTTATTTCACTCACTGACAGTTTGCATCACACTCACTTTAGTAACTGTGTCAGGATTGTTTGTGGACGTCTGCTGGACCTCCACAAATTAATCTAATTTACTAACAAAGGCTCTAAACAGCATATAGTTGAACCAGTGCAATTTGCCTGTTCTTATACACATAATAAATTAACTGAAATTAATTTTATAACTCCTCTCACACACTGGATTGTTAACTTCCTCCTCCTTTCTGTCTGTTCACCCATATCAACATAAAACTACAGGGACTACATATAACTGTAATATAAAAGAGCAATTCAGTCTTTTGAGGACTTTGCAGCAGTTGCAGCAAAGTCAGCAAAGTCTGACATCTGCAGAGTTTGCATTTACAGCACAAACAGGAAAGCAGCTGATGTTTCTCCAGCACATTTGAGAGGAAAATAAAATGCAGTATCCACCTCAAAACTGAAACCTCAAAAGCATTAACCACCAATTTTTCTAACATTAATATGAAAATAAACTGTGAGTAAATGTGCTGCATAAAACAGCTCTACCATATGTACTCCCTGCCTTACACACAAACAGGAGTCAGCATTGTTGTTAGTAAATGTGTTCCTCACAACTGTCAGTGCACTGTCATTGAGCGACTGAGCCTCGAACTTACTCCTCATTAGCTGACAGTATGGTTGACAGTCCGCCCTCTACTAGTCTGCCATTGGTCTGGACTATAGAAGGCTGTTGGGACATGAAGCATGGATGGACACTCACTTATGCACAGTAATCTGTATGAATGAATGCACACACTATCAGGGTCTTTGGTGTGCTTGGTGTGCATGCCAATTATCTCCACATGGTGGCGGTGTTATATTTATTGTAAGACTGGTTGCACTGTATGTGTTCCAGTACAACTTGTGTAGCCACTCTGACATAAATCTTTCAGACTTTTTTTTTGTGTTGAAAGTGGCATATGTTGTTTGTGATTTTTTTTTTGTTTGTGTCATTTTTATAAAGGAAAACTGTTCATGTCAAATGCTACTGTATTTAAAAAATATACCACTAGATGTCACTTCAATGCCAGAATAATGATACATCAAATATATTATTGTAAAGGACCAACCCTTTTCATAAATGTATGCTGCTGGCAAGACTTAACTACAAGATAACAGCAACAAATGTGTAGTAATGACTTTTACAAATATATATATCCTCAACTAAATAAGACATAAATTTCAACCCACTCACACTTGAAGTTAAACAAAACTGAGACCAGTTCTGTCTGTCGTTGTTCTCCTACAGCATTACCGTGTGGTCCACAAAAGGGCAGTAATGTGAGCATGAGTTGTTAGCTGGTTTTTGGTATTTTAAAGGTTTTTAAAAGGTATGAACAGGTGAAGATATCCAGTATCTTCCCAGAAAAAACAAAATTTGAGAAAAGCTAGAAAAAATATATATAAATAAATAGAATTTGTAATGCCAGTTTTCTTTGAGTCTTTTTGGGTCCCCTCAGATTAATCTTCGGACCACTCTGCTGGGTGTCACCAATGGCAGGTCATTAAATTCTATCTTAGTTGTTTACTATATTGTAGCACTCAGTTTACCTCATTTGTGATTTGTCTGATCTCTAGTTGTCAGAGTCTGGCTGATTTTCAGCCCAGCTGTCTCCTCATGGAGGGGAAAAACTACTGAACCTGGTAGCGTGCACAGCCTGGAGTGCCATGGGTCCAAATGAGAGTCACTTTCCCTCCCACCAAACACCGAGCTAGTGTTTACATTCATCAGCTCTTACAGTCATTAACCCAGCCAGGTGTACATGTAGAGCCACCTAACCTGAGTCTGATACGTGACAGTCATCATGTTGAGTGTATTTCCACATTAAGGCAGGAGAGCAGAAATGGTTGGCCTGACAGCAGCCTTTCGGTGCCCAACCGGCCGCCTGTTTTCTCTGCTCTATCTGCCAGAAACAGACAACCACTGGAGCCATGACGGGGGCTGGCAGGGCCCTAATTGTCCTTTTTGTTCAAACATGCTTGGCAGGCCTGTGATTATAACAACAGGGGACCTTGCAACGCTGGCACCCCCTGCTGACTGCCCAACTCATGATTTCCTAAAATGTAGCAGTAGAAAAATTCTGCTGAATATATGTGAGGATGCTTGACATGTCAGTGGCAAAAAATAGATTTGTATGCTCCCTCTGCATAAAAATAAAGGAAGAATTAGGAAACTTGATTTGATTTTGACATAAAATGTGCAGCTAAACCAATGATGACAACTTAATAACTGCTAAGTAATTACAGAATTTAACATGAATTAGAGTGTGATAGTCAAGCATTAAAAACACAGTTAAAAAAAACACAGTAAAAATATCTTGAATGGAATGGAAAATGTATCACTATGAAGACTAACATTGTTGTTAAAAGAGATGTAATTAAGGAGATGTAATTAATAACTTTCAGTGAAATTACACAATAATTATGCTGCATTTGACATTATCCCTATATATATATGTATATAAATATATATGTATATAAATGCAATAAATGCTCTTCATTGTGATTTTATGGCATCAATAAAATTTCCAGTCCATATTTCTTGCCGTTACAAAATGCATTTGTGGCAGTTTTAGATGATAAAATCCAACTGATAAGCAGCAGATCGTCACACAGTTCTGCTGTGATTAGGAGCTGGTGAGCACACTTCAAGTATACTCACGATTGTTTTCCTACAACCGGTGATTAAGTCCTGTTTCTGTGGCAGTCTGTGATCTGACTCCAGGCCAGCTGTCAGACACCAACATGTCCTCTCCTCAAGTAAAATAAGGCGGAGGCGCTGTACAGTGCATAGTGTTTCTTATCTGGGAATTGATATGGTCTAAGTGTAGAAGCACAGAGCAGAGTTGAGCAAAAAAAAAAAAAGAATGCTCATGTTTGATTTATTATAAATATTTTATTTGTGTAACTGTGAAACAATCTACATAAGATCTCATGTAAGACACCAGCAGCAAAAAACAAATGAAAATCTTGAATGTAGTTTTTACTTTCTTGCCTCAGAAAGCCAAGCTGGGCCACGGTAAGAAAGTGATCACACCGTCAGACCACCGGCGGTTCAGCCTGCCTTCAGGTAACATGGACCGGGTCCGGCTCAGTGACTTCAACTTCCTGGCCCTGCTGGGGAAGGGCAGCTTTGGCAAGGTGAGAGCCAGATAGTAATACGAGAGGTCATTAATCATTGTTGCTCTAATTAGTCAATTGTACAATAGTCTGCTCTTGTTTCAGAAGCTCTTTGTTTTATTATGACCTTCGACCTGTTGACTGCAGGTAATGCTGGCAGAGATGAAGTCCACAGAGGAGCTGTACGCCATCAAGATCCTGAAGAAAGATGTTGTGATTCAGGATGATGATGTTGAGTGTACGATGGTGGAGAAAAGAGTCCTGGCTCAGAGAGACAAACCCCCCTTCCTCACACAGCTCCACTCCTGCTTCCAGACTGTGGTGCGTAAAAAAAAAAAATTCAACCCAAACCGAAGTCATCATCATTTTTTAAGGCATCTTGCTGCTCACACACATAAAAACTTATCACTTTACTTATTTAAAAACTTATCATTTTATCTTTTCATCTTTCATTCATCGGGCATCTCTTGAAGCCTTGGCATTTCAAACCGGGGTGTGTGTGCGCGTGTCTGTGTACGTGTGTGACCCCATGTGTTTGCCAGTCTACTATTACATCTATATTTGTCTTACATTTATTCGCACTCTTTTGCCAGCACTCTGCAGAGAAAATTGATACTGAGCTGAGACCACCCATGAATACAAAGTATAACTATGACGTCAACTCTGTGCGTAGTCAGGGTGACTCAAGGAGTTTTTAATAAAAGTTACATTTACCGATCAAAGCCACCTGATATATAATACAGGTATATGCTGAAAGAATAGATCGTGTCAGGCATTGTAATATCTCTTTCATTATTTAAGTCTATAGCCAAAGGTATTCTGTTGTAAATGAATGTTAGGTAAGCATAATTATTATATATACATTACATTTATATGCCTTTTTTTCTATGGAAACCACTGCTATTATGTGTTGTGCTCATGCTGCACTCTTCTTTGTGTAGCATCTATTTAGAGATGCTCCTTGGGCAGTAACATCCTGTTTTGTTTTTTTTTCTAGGATCGACTGTACTTTGTGATGGAGTACATCAACGGGGGAGACCTTATGTATCACATCCAGCGTATGGGCAAATTCAAGGAGCCACAGGCAGTGTAAGGACACTCTTTAGTTCATCCACAGACGTGCTTTAACAATGACAAAGACATTCATCAGGCATCTTGAATAGTTCATGAGCACTCTGAGTTAGTAAGACAGCTGAGGAGGCCCCAGTACTCTCCTAGAGTCCAATAAATCTTCAAATACTACTGTTTTGTGTGGCAAAAATGTATGGTATGAATAGTCCCAAGAACACAGGTTGTGATGTTACTATGTAGATGGAAAGTTGGATGTGAGACTTTATATCCTTCGCATGGATAACAATAGAAGAGACAGGAAATGAATTCACTTCCCGAATGCTTGATATTTACTCTTCAAAGCAAGAGATTCTTGTGTATTTCTATCTTTCGTTCATTTTTATTACTTAAAATGTTTAAATTTATTAGGGAAGGTCTGCATTCACTTGAAAAAATTTCAATTTTTTCAGGTTTTATGCTGCAGAGATTGCTGTTGGTTTGTTTTTCCTGCACCGAAAGGGAATCATCTACAGGTGGGTGAGTCACCGAGTAACCAGTTTAATGTAATAAAGCACCACATTCACCTCTAAATCATTTATTGTTTGTGTGTGCAGCAAGATAGAGAGGAGGCCAACAGAAAGAATGAGAAATTACGACAGAACAGACAGAAAAGGATTAAAAGTGCACGTGCTGGTCTGTTTGTATTAAAACTGCACAGCTTGAATACCACCCGAAAGTAGGAGAGGAGGGGGAAATGCTTGGCAGAGAGTAAGGTCACAACGTTTCTTTTCAGTCCTTCAACTGAGGGCTCAGATCCATTCTTCATACCACTGAGCCTTGTGCTCGGCATCCTGATACCACTTTGTGACATGTATGAGATATGGCTGCCAGAAGTGGAAAATGAGGGGAAGAAAATGAAGAATTGAGACATCAAACACAAGCAGAGGCACAGACTTAATGGCAAAAAAAACACAAAGGAGGCAGGGCGAGGGGGAAAAAATTATTTTAGGACACAAAATTATTGCTTGTTTGCTGAAGCATGAGGTGTGCTGCACATAGATAAAACTGCTCAGAGAGGTGGCAGTGGTGTAGGGCAACACTCCCCTGTGTTCCTATCTAGTCTTAACATTGACAGCAACACATTACAAGTATCAAAACCACAGATTCAGACGGAAAAATGCATGCACACAAATGCTCAAAGCCTCTCCCTGCTGCAGGGATCTGAAGCTGGACAACGTGATGCTGGACTCCGAGGGCCACATCAAGATTGCTGACTTCGGCATGTGTAAGGAGAACATGTACGAAGGCATGACCACACGCACCTTCTGCGGCACCCCAGACTACATCGCACCAGAGGTGAGGAGGATGTGTCCGGATTACAGTAAAGATAAACTAAAAGGATTTACTTTGAAAGAGAAAGAAACTCTATTAACCACACTACAAATTAAATTAAACAGAACAGGAATTAGGACAAGTAGTCTATCAGTATAAATTACCCAGAACACACAGAAAACACCAAATTAAAAAAATATTAATTAAAGAAATAAATACTTAACTAGAATCTTAATACTCAGTCATGATGTGGCTTAAACATGACACTGTCAACTGGCAACTTCCTTTATTTAAAGTGTCTGATTCAGTGTTGACTGGCTGCTATGGATCTGTTGCACATTTTCTTTTTTTTGAATAACCAATAATATTTTAAAATGGAGATTTATTCATTTAGTCAAAAGTGGAGATGATTCACAAATGATTAGATGTTTGTCTGTTTGGTAATTTGCATGTTTGCATTTCTGTGTGATCAGTTTAATCCGATCTGTCTAAACTGACTCATAGGGGGAGCATGATGTCCCACAGGTGGGAGGCGAGGGAAGCCCTTGTCCCTGATTTCTCATACCAAACTTAATCTAGATTTGTTTTGCTTACAAATTTGCAATAAAAAAAATAATGACTCCATGAACTGTCTTTTTGCCTCTCTAATAGTTCCTCTGACCTCATTTTATGGCATTAAAACACAAATCTGTTCCATTTTGACCTGGGAAGCATTGTGGTTTAGAATTGGAGAAACTATTTTTGACAGGATACAAACACATTGCAGTATTCTCTGAACGAGTTAATCAGAGGAGAATATAAACGCTCACATATCATGTGTGAGTGCAAAAAAAAGAAAGCTGAGCAACAAATTGTAAATATGTGAACTGCATAAATTTCTGTATTTCTGTCTCTGTTAGAGACGAGTGCAGCTGTGGTTTGGCTCTTTGCTTGTGTATCTGCATGATTATTACTGTGTGTGTGTTCGTGTATTGGGTGATTGTGTGTGTGTGGGAGGGAAGTGTAGGATGGCAAATTGGATGGTAGGAGAAAGCGCTTTTGTTATGGCAGCTCAGAATAGCTGACTGTATTTAATGGTGGTTGGGATGAGAGAAATGTTAATTTTCAGTGCAACAGTTCACGGTTTCTCTGATATCTTTGCTGCAACTCTTTTAGGTCAAATGTCACACAGCAGCATCCATCTTTACCTGCCTGTTGTCGAACAATAATAACAGAATAGAGACACGTTTGATGACTCTGTAATAAAACTGTCCTGAACCTGCTACTTCATTTTGATTATTTCAAGTTTTTAATCCTTTCCCTTTTCTCTCTCTGTCAGATTATAGCATACCAACCTTATGGGAAATCTGTTGATTGGTGGGCTTATGGAGTTCTTCTGTATGAAATGCTGGCGGGACAGGTAATATGTTCTTTTACTGCAGCAGTTGTGACCCATATGAGTTTTCACCTAGTTTTCATGCCTCAGTTAGGACTGTACATTTTGTGTTGCATGTCCATAAAGTTGTGCAGTGAAGCCATCGGTTTTAACAACTGATTTAAGTCATTTATCAAGCAAAAATACAGAATATTCACTGATTCCAGCTTCTCCCTTCCTGCAATTCTGTGTTTTGCATGTTTGAGTTTAAGACCGTTTGTCTAACAAAACAAGCAATTTGATGAATTCAGCTCTTTGAAACTCTGATGTACATTTTTCTGACATTTTAGATTTGACATTTAATTGATTTACTGCAAAATAAGCAGCTCTAATAGAGACAGACAAATAAGGTGTATTACCAAAGAGATCATTGAAGTGTAGGTTAATAGAAATAACAACTTTTTAGTCTGTCTGCACTGTGAAGTAGGCTCCAAAAAGACCTACAAAGAAATTAGCAATTAGGTAATAAAAAAGAAATATTTTTTATGAAATAATTTGCTACATAAAGGAATCCAGCACTTCAGTTAGACTGTACCAACACTTTGATCATCCTCAGTGAATTTTAAGTGTGAAATAATCGTCTGTGAGACAAGAAACAACAACACAAAGTAGTCTTGGCTATATCGTGAAATTCTGAGACACTCATGGAAAGAGAAAATTTCATTTTAAGGTTTTTAGTTTCCAGGCAACTGAAAATATTTTTCTCACTGTGGATGGATAACAAATTAATGATCCAGTTCACTTTTTCTGAACAATACAGTGCCACTAATCAAAATATCTACAAGTACAAGGCATCGGCCTGACATATAGATGTGACACCCACTGCTTGGCTCAGACTGCTGACTTTCCCACCTTGAAATCTTGTCGGGTTTTGCAGAAAAAAACCTCGAGCTATAAGTTGTCATCACACCAAACTCTTTAATGAACTCCTCTATGTGTCTATGTTTGTCTTCAGCCACCGTTTGATGGAGAGGATGAAGACGAGC
>JAPZDV010000009.1:11392130-11411797 GCA_029814665.1 Acanthurus lineatus | reverse complement strand
CATTTTAGGTTTTTAGTTTACAGGCAACTGTTTAGTTGAAAATATTTTTCTCACTGTGGATGGATCACAAATGAATGATCCAGTTCACTTTTTCTGAACAATACAGTGCCACTAATCAAAATATCTACAAGTACAAGGCATCGACCTGACCTATAGATGTGACACCCACTGCTTAGCCCGCTGACTTTCCCACCTTGAAATCTTTTCAGGTTTTGCAGAAAAAAAACCTCAAGCCATACGTTGTCATCACACCAAACTTTTTAACGAACTCCTCTATGTGTCTATGTTTGTCTTCAGCCACCGTTTGATGGAGAGGATGAAGACGAGCTCTTCCAGTCCATCATGGAGCACAACGTGTCCTACCCCAAGTCCATGTCTAAAGAAGCTGTGTCCATCTGCAAAGGAGTGAGTGCTGTTATAGCCGAGACGTGAAATGTGTTTAATCCACCACAGTTATCATTTTCTAATTCTATGGGAGTTAAGTATTGTTGTCTGGTAATATAACAAGAGAGCAAGAACTAAAGAGTTTTGACATGCGAGATGGAGGCGCTATCATTTGCTTTTTTGTTGCTTATTAAAGTCATTAAAAATAGAAAACATCGAGGTCATCATAAAGGATAACAGTTGGCAGTTTCTTTATTTGAAAAGGTTTTTTTATCGGGCATTAAATGAAAACACTAGCTAGTGAAGAATTAGGCAATAATAGGAGGAACACACATCCATATAATTCTGCAGTTGCTGGGTAACAATAAAACAATAACCTGCATAAAAAATAAATGACTACGGTTTAATTTCTTCCATAATTCTACACAGACATGACAGCATTTCGGCTAAAACTGTCAAGAGAAAAGACAAAACACAAAAGAGAAAACACAGGAGGACCCAATTACAGACAACAGGCAGGCAGGCAGGATCAAAACAAGACTTTACTGTAAATACTAGAGGCAGGAAACAGAAAAACAAAGCAGGAAACTCAATAAAAATGAGCTGAAAACTAAACTTAAATACAAACTCAACTGATGAAGTGATGAGAAGCAGGTGGAGAGGCTCAGGTGAAGGAAATGAGATGATGAAACAAGAAAGGAGCTGATTGGCCGGAGACAAAACTGGCAACAGGCAGGGCTAACAAGGCTGATGCAGGGCTGATGTGCAAGACAGGTGTTGAAGAAAAAAAAAGAGGCTGAAGGGAAACTGGAGAGAAACCAAGAGCAAACATAACAAAAAATCCAGAAAACCCTTAAACTGCACAGGAATTAAACGGGACTGTGACACAAATGGTGGTTAAGAGGAGAGTTAGGAAATTCAAGGGGCTCTTTGGTGTTTTGAAGGATTTTTAATACATCTCGTTAAGTTGGCGAACCTGTAAGAATGATATTAAAATAATATTTAAAGATTTAAGTAGCAGAGGTTAAGATATCCCAACTTCTGGTCACTGTTAATGGTTTCATACCAGAAACACCTGATCTTGATATTTCCCATAATACAGCTTAATAGTCTTTTACGGCCTCAACCCTTCTTGCTAGTAAATATTTAATTTTTTCAGTCTTGAGAGAGTCCTTCCAAAGAGACTTTATACAGCTGTTTTTATGCCTCGGTAATATTTCGGGTTGTCAATCCTATTCTTGTAACGCAACATTTCATTAGTAATTAAAGTGAATTTCTTTGCATTCATTGTAAAGTAACTCAATGATGAACTGTTTAGAATTTTGGGGGTCAAAGGTCACTGTGACCTCACAAAAAACATTTTTGTCGTAACCCAAGAAGATCAAATTTTACATAAATGTCTTACTACATGAAGTGATGGAGCAGTGACAGTTAAGATCTGAAAGTTCATGATGGTTGGCGAAGGCACACAACCACAATGTGGTTGTTCTAGTCAAACATAATATAAACAATAACTTAATTTTTTTTGGCACCATTCATGCAAAGATGCGACTAAACACCTAACCAAACAGTGCTTAACCAAACAGAATCAATAGTGCATCATTTCACTTGATGGTGCTCCTCTATTTAGCAGTATCTGATCCTCTCATACCTGTGCATGACCTCAGTGACATCATCACAGTGAAGCTGCATCATGGTTTTCACCATTATGATTATTTACCAGCAAGGAAATGAGTTTTCAGAGTCGATAAAGCTACACACCAGAGAAGATTCAATTTAGATTCAGGCCCAGTCTGAGTCCTTTAATAACGTAGCCCGCCTTCATTTATTATGATAGTACACCCTGTAGCTGCATGCCGCCACGGAAAATATCATTCATCATTTCACAGGCTGACAAAAGCTGATCCCTCTTATTGTTTGCTTCACATCTCATTTGCAAAAATGATTCATGGCTGAAATTAAAAGTGGCGGCTGAATCAGAGATGGAGTGCTGAAAAGGCAGCGTAATTTCCTGCGACTATTTTAAAGCTGAATGAGTGAAAACAGTGTGAATGTGAGTGTTAGTGTGGCTCACGATGACATGATGGTGTAAAGAGAACCAAGGATGAAATGTAGATCATTTTCTCTCCTCTGTCCCTCTCTGCTACTGCTGCTGTTTTCACCCCTTTCTTTCCTTCAAGCAGCTAACTGCATCTGTCGCCTCCTCTCATCCCTCTTTTTCTGTTTGTCACCAGCTGATGACCAAACACCCGTCAAAGCGTCTCGGTTGTGGCCCGGAGGGTGAGATGGACATCAGGGAGCAGGCCTTCTTCAGACGCATCGACTGGGAACGTCTGGCAAACAGAGAAATCCAGCCACCATTTAAACCCAAAGTGGTGAGTGATGCAGTGAGAGTGTGTGATTTTTCCAGTGTATATCCTGATGTTTATATATGTACAGCTGTGTTATTCCTGCTAATGGGATAAAATGAATAAGACATGAAGGCAGCTCTTAGAGCATTATCATTCATTTAAAGGTTATTTACATCAGCATTCCAACCAACAATGTTTGTACCTCAGCCAAGAGGCGGAAACAGCATATATGTAAGTTCAGAGACAACAGGTTGATATTTACGCATACAGAAATGGAGGATGGATGTAGACAGATGCTAATGACCATCAAACATCCAGCAGTTTTTTTTCTCTGGTGCTGTTAGTTTCCTTGCCATTCTTGTGTGCTAAAAACAGCAAATCATCAGAAAATCTGTGTCAGTCCTGAATGAATCACTGCTGGAGAATTGAAATACCTCCTCTGAGAGTCTTTGTGTATGTGTGTGCACGAGTGGATGCATATTGTATTTCTGTGTTCCCATTCATCTTCACCCAGTCTAATGGTTTATAAGCACCCAGCAGAGCTTAAGGCCGGATCTCAGCTGCAGCCAACAGCCCCAGCTCTGTTTATGGACCCCAACGTCCTCCATCCCATCACCGCCCGAAGCAGCACAAGAGCAGCCACTGAAGATTAAAAATAGCTCTCTAAGAGCAGAGTTCCCTTTACTTCCACACAAGGGCCACGGTAAATGCAGGGTTACACAGCGGATGTATGTGTCTCCACTCGCAGAGGGGGCAGGAGAACATTGCTAAAAGTGGATCCATCCATTCAGGGGGCTTTGTGTGGCGTATCACAGTTGTGAGCTCATAGACTGCGTCATTAATTAGTCTGAAGGGGCTTGCAAACAGCAGATCCATCTGAGGCTTTATGGCTCAGTATCCATGGTATTGTAGAGCAGCTAAAAATTCCTGACATGCTGATATGTCTCCTGAGGAAATGTGTTGCAAGCAGCAGCAGGTGCTGAAATCCCTTGTAAACTCCAGATTTGTGTTTCTTGTGCGCTAATCATTCGGAAGGAATTTTTTTTTTGTTTCCTTGAAAATGCGTTGTGACTGTGCTGATAACTGGGAACGACACGAGGCAATATGCATATAGATTCAGTTGTTTGAAGCACATGACAGCCCCGAGCCGAGCTGCACACGGATGCCGATGACCTCCACTGTGGATGCTTAGGGTTAGCTCCTAATCTAATTACAACTTCTGCCCGGCTACACATCAGGCTTCGACATTTTTCTGCACCACCTTCCCTCTGGGACTGCTGAGAAGCTTTCTAATAAAAGACACATGAATAAAAATCCTTTCAATACTGACTCCTACATTCTGTTAGTGTTAACCAACCTGCCATTTTCTAATCTTTTACTGTCCGGAGATCAAAATAATGTTGGTCCATTTTTTTCAAATCTCTTTCAGTGTGGCAAAGGAGCAGAAAACTTTGACAAGTTTTTCACACGCACGCAGCCTGTGCTGACCCCTCCCGACCAGCTGGTCATCGCCAACATCGACCAGAGCGAGTTTGCAGGCTTCTCCTACATGAACCCTCAGTTCATCCATCCATCCCTGCACAGTGTGGTATGAGACCTGAGCACACAACTCAAAAGCATGGACTGTCGCTGACTGCAGGATCCTTCCAAACTCCCACAAACGTCCCGCCGTCAAACAGACTCATATCATCCTCTACAGTATTCTGTCTACTAGTTATCAATATCTGTGTACAGAAATAACTGAGGAGAGTGGAGCCAAGTGTTAAAATAATGTTTGTGGGCAATGAGAGAGTACGTGGCACTGATATTTTTGCTAATTTTCCTCAAACATCTCATGATATGTTCTTTATTCTGAATCCGTATCTGTGTTCTTTCCCAGAACCTGCAGCCTTTTTCTTGTGTATGAATGTGTCTATCAGTTACTATTTCATTAGATATTAAAGATGCAAGACTTTTCTCCTTGTCATCCCACTCATGTTCTCCCTGTCTTTCTACGCAACGAGCTGCAATGCATGACAAGAACGGAATATATTTTTCTGCTCTGTCTCAGCTTTATCTACTTCTGAACTGCTACACGTGTATTTTGTATTTAAATGCTAAAAAAAAGAGGTAGTATACTGTTACACGAGTGCCAAAGTAGAAGTGGAGAGAACACATTTCTTTTCTTTAAAGTCCTGGTAGTGTTTTCCCCCTCTGCCTTTCCACAAACTGTCAAAACACCCAATCCCCTTAACAAGGACTGTTTAGATCTGTTGTTTTGTAAGACGTGAAACTACACTATATCCAACTCAGCATAAAGAAACAGAAGCACATTATGCTCACAGTTACAAGGCGTCCCGGCCTGTTTTAATGCAGTGGGTGTTGTCTCCAGTGGGTGAATGCAGGAGGAGTTCAGTTAAATGGTCAGGAAACTATGGATCAAAAGAAGAGACAGTGTTTTAAAGTATAAAGATGTTATTTCCATATGCACAAAGCAGATCTCTGTTGCATGCTTATTTCCTGACTCTGTATGAGCAGTAGACTCTAGGATGCAGTACACGTCTGGTATCATTGTAAAGTTTAGTATTATGATATAAGCTATGTTAATATATAATTGTTGTACGTTTTAAAGAGTCTTATTCTGAAGAGAAGTTTCTAATTGTTGCTGAAAGAAACAAGAGGTTTTGTTCCTGTTTTATGTTCTAGCTTAACTTTTACGTCCACAGAGATGTCTAAGCCCTCTATCGTATGTCAACCTTTTTTTTTTTTTTTGTAAATATGTTCCAAAGAGATGTTTCAAAAAGAGAAGTTACTTGCAGATTTTATACTACGAACTGAATGTGCTTTTACTACCGTAGACAGTTTGAACATTTCTATGTTTAGATTATCCCCAAGGAGAGTATCTATATAACATTTGGCTGAATCTTTGGTAGCTTTGGTATCAGCAAACCTTGTTATATGTATTTCCACTATTTATCCATTGTTTTCTACTACTCAGTGTCATGGAGAATATGCAGCACCTACTGTACTGTGCGTGAAATGGTGGAATCCCCTCTTGCCTTGATCGTCTCAGGGCCGACCCCTGTTATTCAAATCTAAGTAATGGTATAAAGGTTTCTGCACCTTTTGTGGCTGAATTTTTTTTTTCTTCTTGCGTATATTGTGTGCATGCGTGAGGCGAGGTCTGGTCCAAGCATGAGAAAGACCCCCCTGCATGATCCGGTGTGGAGCATGGAGTTTCCACAGAATGAGACAAACCCGTCCGACGAGCATCGTGCACCTTTTTTGCTCTTCGTCTCCTCCCACTCGCTGTCATGTAGCCCAGCCTGTCTGACTGAAAAGCTGAATTATTAACAGACAAATATGTGTAAAAAATGCTTCTGTTGGCTTTCTGTTCACTGGTGCCAAACTGAGTCTTTTTGTTTCTACTTAGATGTGTGTCAAGCAGTGTTTTTTTTTTTTCTCCTTGAGAGGCACACAAAGCTACAACGGTGAGGTTTCATAAAACTGCCAAAAATTGGGAAGGCTACAGCTCTTAACCCCTGAATTAGTTATTCAACATGTAGACTGATGTCACAGCTGTCACACCTGGACCAAAATGAGATTTTTACAGTTAAGAGAAAACTGAATGTTTACATGTCTCACATTGAGAATTGAAAAAAACAACCTTTTGGACCCATGACAGAAGTAATCAAATGTCAGGCCAGTCAGGGTACAGTTAGAGCCACAGGGATGTTTGTATGTGTTTCCTTTCACTGCCCCTGCTTTTGTTAACCTGAATTTTCTCGTTCCTCTGTCCATTGTGGTATAAGAAATACTGTGTATAAATAAAGTATGAAAACCACTCAACCGTTCTGTTTTATTATTGGGGTGGGGCTTTTAGTCCAAAGTTTTTGTTGTTTTTTTTACAGTTTATCACATCTAAATTCTTGTTTCCCCTGTGATAAACCACATTGTCTGTATTAATTCAGACTGTGTTGTTAATTTAACCATATGTTTATTACTTAGGTCATGCTTATACGTCACAAAATCACAACAAACTAATACTGTAATACAAATATGTATTGTTCAATTGATTTCTTTATTAACCTCTATGACAGTGTCAACAAATACTGAACACTATTATCTTTGTAAAGGCACAATTTATGTCTGGGCTGTTACATAAGATTGCATTAAGCAAATTTTGTTCTTAATGATGGCCTTTTAATGATCTATAAAGTATTAATAAAGGTTTTATTAACCTTTAATAAGGGTACACACTGCATATAAACTGAATATAAAATATGTCTTGAAAAAGGAACTCTCTGAAGGTGACTCCTGGGTGCCCCAGACAGCTGCAGCATAAAATATTCTCTATACTCACTCTTCAAGTGTTCAGTTTCACTCACAGGTACTTGTTGTATTCTGTTGTTCCTGCATAATAATACATCGCCTCAACAGGCAGCTGTCTCACTTCCTGTCAGAGCTGAGCAGAGCTGTCCTTGGTCCTGAAACACTACAGACACACACACAACCCCCCCCCCCAAAAAAAAATTACGTTGCCTGATTAGGACCGGGCTTTGGTCCCCATAAGGACCACTGGTCCTGACATGGTCCGTATTTCTCCTTCTCTCTCTTCTTTCTCTCTCTTCTTTCGCTCTCTCTCTCTCTCTCTCTCTCTCTATCTCTCTCTGTATTTGCATTCAGCAGCAGAGATCAGCTCGTGCAGCAGGTCTAAGCGTCTGACTCGGTTTTTTTTCAGTCGCTACTGACGCACTGCCGCATCGTCTTAGTCCCAAAAGCTTGTTGCGGCTTCACTGTACAGTTTTCCTGAAGGAATTTGTGGCTGAATCAACAGGGAGCCGCGCAATTAAATAATCAGGCAGCCCTTCTCTACGAGTCATTGCAGATAGGAGATTTGAAATCTACAACTTTCCGCACAATCTTTGCTCCAAGTGCAGGGAAACCCCGCAAACAGAGTGGACGGTCTTCAACAAAAAGTATGTAACCGTGCCATTATTTTAACATTTAGTTTATGTGTGTTATATTTGCATTATTTTAATTTTTTAAACTCTAAATTGCCTCATATTTACAGGCATATGTTCCGTTGTGTTTCACATGTTCACTAATAAGTCTAATATTTGTTGTGAGTTTACTAAGGTTTGATAGTTACAGTTTAATCCCATAATCTAATGTAGGCTACTATATATGGTTGTTATATAACATTTCTTTTAATTTATTGAAGTATTAGCCTTACTGTGGGATACTGGAAAAAGACATGTCAAAATTGCATGAATGCACTGTCTGTCTCTGTAGAAGTATAATAGAGTTTAGTAGTCTTAAATATATAGGCTTATCATTAGCAAAAAGGTCAGGGTGCAAATGTTGGACATTTGGTTTACTGGTATCTAATGTTGTGTGCTTACTTCATATAAAAAGTTAGCTGAGTTCTCTGCAACAGCCTCAACATGTTGCCATTCAGATGCTGAGGACAGTCTTTGTTATTGTATTTAAAGTCCTGTAGTAGATTTTTGAACTGGAGGACTTGATTAGTCACTTACATACTATTTTACAGAAAACACATTTGAATAAAAAATATGAAATGATATCAATCTTCTCATCTGACCTTTCCCCAGAAATAGACAAACGAACATACAGCATGTTTTAGGTGAAATTCTTGAGACTAAATCATATTTTATTCTACATGAAACTGCTGAAAGACGACCTGCTTGGTTTGCCAATACATTTAAGACTATGAGAAAAGTGTGAGCTGTTAGGCCTCTTCAAAGCAAAAGAGGTGACCTTGCTGGTGGATAAGCCGATTTTTTAGTGCATCTTTTAGCAGCTTAAATTCTGTTTGTGTAAAAGCTAACAGAGAAAGACTGTAAGTGCATTTGTGTACAGGAAAACAATGATATATAATTTTAAAACAGGTGTACAGATTTAATAAAATCAACTTAAAGGTAACAGAACTGAAACCAAGGCATTCAAATCAGCTCCTCCTGTGAGTGTCCTCTAGCTGACTGCCCATAAATCATTAATTTAAATCATCACCCTGTCACTGCAGATGATGTCCTACTATGTTATCAGTCTGCCAAATTTCTTTTCTGACTTATGAATACTTCAGTGAATGTCCTACCATTTTTGTGGGCTGTTTGAAGGATTCTGCTGTGATTCATAGGTGTAAAATATCAATAATCCAATCTTGGGTTGAGATTCATAGTAGAGGGCTACAACACATTTTAATGTCCCTCAGTCTTGACACTTTAACAGGTTTATCCTTTACTTTATTGTCCTTATTGTGACAGCTTAGACAGACTAACATGGGCTGAATTAGAATTTGTTGTGACTAAAAGATTTGAATAAGGAGGAGGTAAGATATTAAGAAATACCAGAAGTTAAGGTGTAAAGTTCTTCCTGCTTATGATTTAAAAAACATGAACAAAAAAGAAGTCCAGAAAATGTTTTCGTGACAGAAATCTAACAAGATTTATTTGGATTAGATTTACCTACATAAAGCAAACAGAGATGCTATTGATTCTCCCTGCTGTTAAGTTGCCTTGACATTTCATAAGTTGCACATCATCACAAGTAGATTTGACATCTGAAATCTCTTAAGCTTTACCAGAGACTCTGAGAAAAATAGACAAGAGGAGATAAAGCTACAAGACGTCTTCTCAATCCTCATCCTCTCTGTCTCTCCCTCTTTTCTTCTTCCTCTTCTTTTCCTTTT
This sequence comes from Acanthurus lineatus, assembly GCA_029814665.1. Taxonomy (NCBI): domain Eukaryota; kingdom Metazoa; phylum Chordata; class Actinopteri; order Acanthuriformes; family Acanthuridae; genus Acanthurus; species Acanthurus lineatus. The sequence goes on along the minus strand of JAPZDV010000009.1, from coordinate 11,402,371 downwards.
TCTCAGTTGAGCTCACAAAGCACGTAGACACACACACACACCTGCAAGGCCCTGGGACTGTCCTTAATCCACACTCAATGAGGCGTAAAACAGTCTGATGTTGTTGAGCTTCTGTTGACATGATGAATCTGCACAACCCTGAGAGTTTCTCATGGTGATTTGAGAAGCTGAATACTCATTATGGGTCTAAATAGGCAGCATAGAGGCTGGAAAGATGAATGATTCTTCCAGTGGTTAGACATTTCTCTGGTATGCAGTACTACAACTTTGATGTTACACTGCGAATATGTTTGTGAGGCAAGAGGTAAATGAAACAGGGATATGATGACTCTGCTTCTGCAGTGCTGAGTGAGACAACTTCTTTGCAGCAAAAACCAGACAGCAGCTAAAAAAGTGGAATTTCTTCGGTATGAGCTGGTAAAAAAGCAGCACGGTGAGAGTTTGTAATGTGTTCAAAATACAGACAAATTATATGAAATCATTGTAAAAATTCTGAAAAAATCCAATACATTATTTGTAAAGAATTAGATTAAAAGACTGATACCACTCTATGCTAAATATTAGGCTACAAACTAGCAGAAGATTAGCTTAGCTTAGCACAAAGACTGATAACAGAGGGAAACAGCTGGCCTGACTCCGTCCAAATATAGTAAAATTTGTTTACCAGCATCTCTAATCGCTGATTAAACAGACAAGATACAGTAGATTTTTTACCTTTTGACAGGCTAACCGTTTCCCAGTTTTTCCAGTCTTTGTGCTAAGCTAACCAGCTGCTAGCTCTAGATTCAGGACTATTATTTTAAAACTACTTCTATGTTTAAGATATGTTTATTTTTGTTCCAACATTTTTTCCCATTTAAACTTCAGGTTTCTTAACACCACTTTTCATCACACACTTAGTCTTTCAAGTTTGACAAACAGGACAGAGGCTGTTATTTGACTGGTTTTATGTTTACTCAGATCAAAGCTACATCAAATTACATATGTGACACCCCTGTTTGTCTTGATTGAGACATGAAGACAAGAGAAATGGATATTAAAAGGAAAGATATTTTAAGATAAAATATGTCATAAACTCTTGTGAAAACAGTTTTTTATAGTTATTAATTATTTCTATCTGTCATTTTTGTCTGTAAGTATTCATTTGATTGTTTATTTCATAGTCTCTCCTACATTTATTTAATCAGGAACATTTTGGGTCTCCACATTTAGCTTTCTTTACATTTCCATAAGTAATCCTGCCTTCATTTCTTCTTTCACCTCCAGATTGCCTCGTGGACTTATCTTATTTTTAACCACCGACTGCTGAAAGCTCCCCCCGCTGTCACCATGAGCGCGTGCAGCAGGAAGGCCCTCACATTGCTGAGCAGTGTCTTTGCAATCAGCGGCCTGGGGCTGCTGGGAGTGGCAGTCAGCACCGACTACTGGTTGTACCTGGAAGAGGGCGTCATTATGCCTGTGAACCAGAGCACTGCCATCAAGGCCTCGCTGCACTCCGGCCTCTGGAGAGTCTGTTTCCTGGCCGGTCAGTTACCAGTCTGTGGGTGTGTGGTTTGAGTTTCTCTGTGGTCCTGCAAAATGACATTTAATCATGTTTAAATCAGAACTGTGACCCAGAAACATGTACTGACGATAGATTTTAGACTGGAATGATCATATGGTTCATTTGTACCATGCAGCACCTAAATGTGGCAGCAGCAGGGATCTGATCCTGTCACACTGACATGTCGTCACTGCATGAGCTTTGACACATGGTGACATTCACAGTTACTTAATCAGTGTGTGTGTGCATGCGTGTTTGTGCGCATGTGTGTGAGGTTGCAAAATACAAGCAACAGAGTGAAAGAGCAAAAGAGACAGAAAGTTTGTTTGTGTTGCTTCCTGTTTCAATCACATATTAGTTAACAAGGTACATCCAGTGTATAATCAGTCCTGCAGCACCATCACACACACACACACAAACACTAACACACATACACAACTTGCACCCACACATCTCCAGAGACAGATGTCATCTAATTGTGCTGCAAAATTAGCTGGTTGATAATTCCAGCTGGTGTCTGTGTGACTCTGTGTGTGTGACGTTGAAGTGATAATAATGAGGATGTGATGTAATTCACACTTATGCTTAAAAAAAGATGATGACAAATTTTAGGAAAATGAGGCATCAGGTTTGAAGGAGAGAAATCCATCCCATGCATTAGAAATAATAATGCTCTTACAATCAATTATACACTCAGAATAAAGACAAGATAATAATAAAATAATAATAAATAATAATAAAGTATTAAAATAACAAGAAAGATTTAGATAGGATAGAGATAAAACTTTTTTTGTTTTTGCTCCCATTTTTTATATGTTGAAGAGACATTTTGTGCAAACAAAAGATCTTTTCTCTCAAATTTTGTTTACAAATGTGTGCTTGTGAGCACTTCTCCTTTGCCAAGATAATCCATCCACCTGACAGAGGCAGCAAAAAGAGATGCTGATTAAACAGCATGATTATTGCACAGGTGTGCTTTTGGCTGCTCACAATAGAAGGCCACTCTTAAATGTGCAGTTATATAACTCAACATAATGCCACAAGATGTTACAAGTTTTGAGGGACCATGCAGTCGGCTTGCCGACCTGACACTGAGCCCACATTCTCCAAAAAATATATATATCTGTAGACTTGGTCATGTGATTCCATAGTTCAGTGATCAATAATTGTCTGTCTTGACCTTTTATAGGGAGCAGCTGGAGGCACACCTGTGCCATGCCAGCCATGCTGTTACTTAGTGTTTTGGTTTGACACACCTGTCAGGAGGATTATCTTGGCAAAAAGTGCTCACAAACTAAACACAAACTTTAACAAAAAACAAAAGTGTAGTTTGTGTTGGCTTGTATGCAGATGTAATTCAGAATAAATTACCCCATATTGCTGGGGAAGTAATGCAATTAAACAGGGGTTATGTTGCCAGGCAACCAACAAACTCAAGGAAGTTGTACAGATTAAACGAATCAGATAAACATGTTAATTAATGAGCTTTAGAGGCTGATTTTATTACCTTCAGTTGATGGAGAGTAGCTATTTGCAGTCCTTATGCTAAACTAAACTAACTACCTGCTCTCCCCCTGACGTCACCTCCCTCTTTGTCCCTCTCTGCCCCACATAGCCTTTTGTTTGTTTCACAATTTTCTAATCAGTTGCACAGTAGTTGTAACTGTCCTTTAGCTATGGCTACCTGTCTTATCATTTATTATGGCATCTCTGCTGCAGAATTTGAGCTTTTCTTTTCCTTTTTGTTCCTGTCTGCCCCGTACTAACTCCCAATCTTTCCTCTTCACCTTGTCTATAAACTCTCTCTCAGTGTTTTTATCTCTTTCCTTTTCAGGCGAAGAGTCTGGTCGCTGCTTCACCATTGCGTACATCATGCCCATGAATGTCCAGCTGACGTCAGAGTCCACAGTAAACGTGCTTAGTAAGTAACAGCTCCTGGCCCTCCCACTGTAAAGCATCGTCAGGCCCAGTAACTCAATGCCATCTGGAGGTTGTTCACATAAACATCCAAGCGTATTTTTATGGCTAAAACATGTTTTCTAATAAATTTGTACTGAGGATATAGCCAGACAGATCAGTCTGAGTCATCTGAACCCTCGTGACAAAGCCCTGCTCCTCTTGAGAATACTTATTACTTTTTCACAGACAGTTCACCTCACAAGTCCTTCAGTGAGTCAGTGTGATAAGCACTGATATTTTACACCACTTACAAAACAAGTTGCCAAAAGAGCAGATGAGGATCATTTCTCTGTCTGTCTGTAGTTATCTTCCTGCATTAAGTATTTACTACTTTATGATTAGTAGAACTGGCCACTTTGTTGTATATTCTGTTGGGAAACGGCTCTTTCTTCCTGTCCTCAGAAATGATCCGCTCAGCGACTCCATTCCCTCTCGTCAGCCTCTTCTTCATGTTTATCGGCTTTGTCCTCAACAACATCGGGCACGTTAGGCCTCACCACACCATCCTGGCATTTGTCTCGGGAATTTTCTTCATCCTCTCTGGTAAACTGATCTTCTTTCCACTCTTGTCATGTGTCCATCCTGTCTTTTTCTTGTTTTTAAACTAAACAATGATTTCACCGTCTCTCAGGTCTGGCTCTGGTGGTGGGTCTCGTGCTATATATCTCCAGTATAAATGATGAAATGCTGAACAGGACTAAGAGCAATGAAGCCTATTTTACCTACAAGTATGGCTGGTCCTTTGCCTTTGCTGCCATCTCCTTCCTGCTTACTGAGGTGAGCAACTGGCCATAGATACAAACAAAACAACTGCTGCTGTGATCAGAGCACAGAATATGTCAGTATCACCTTTTGAATCTGGTATTTTACAAAGAAATCAAACTTCAAAAGTTTGATTGAAAGTGTACACCAACTTCATTTGACTACATATATTAGTACATCATATATTAGAAAAAAAAATTTAGTCAAAACTAAAATGAAATACTGTTTCTTAAACATTTATTGTCCATCCAAAAAAACTGACTCTTGCTGCTGCAGAAATCTTTAAGTAATTCAAAATTTTCTCAGTTTTCCTTCCCAATTTTTAGATGGGAATGTCTGCTTTATTAAGTACACATGTACGATTTAATGCAATTAATGCCACTATCAAAGTCAACTTTAGGATGTAAAGGTTTTTTTGTATTTTTTTCAAAGCCAGATTTTGTGGTAGCTGTTGTATTTGATTGCTTTAGACTGTGTAAGCAGTGTTGTGTCTGCCTTCACGGTTCAGCAGAGTGTATGAAAAAACATGTGTTTACTGCCCTCCAGTGGTCAGAGTGGGGAACAGCAGCATACACACGCTATATCATTGTAAATGTTTTGAAATCATTGTTTACAACACATTTATCAATCTGTATTTAAAAATGATAACATCAGCTATAGTTTTGGTGTAAATAATAAACAAGATGTTTTCTAGTGTGGGGACAATCTACTAGCTCTAGATAAAGGTATTGAAATAATAGCAAACTAATGTTTTCAGTGATAATTTTCAATTTATCCAACTGAATTCCTTATAAACAAAGAAAACTTGACCAGTATTTTGTTGTTGCTGCTGTGTAGGCTGTGGCTGTTTAGGTGGCTGTAATTTGTGATGTTATGTTGGAATGCATTACATTATCAACTGCATTGTTTCTTTTACATGAAACCACTCATGAGATATCTTTTCACATTTTTTTCCCATTAGTGCTTCTTAATTTCAGTCTAATGTGTTCCTCTGTACCCTGCAGAGTGCGGGGGTCATGTCCGTTTACTTGTTCATGAAGCGTTACACAGCAGAGGAGATCTACCAGCCTCGTCACCCCAGTTTCTACCGCCCTCGCCTCAGCAACTGCTCCGACCATTCAGGCCAGTTCCTCCACCCAGAGGCCTGGTCGCGTGGGCGGAGTCCCTCCGACATCTCTAGTGAAGCTTCGCTCCAGATGAGTGCCAGCTACCCCGCTCTCCTCAAATGCCCCGAGTATGATCAGGTCTCCTCCTCACCCTGCTGAACCATTATAGCATATGACCGCTAAAGGAGGCTAAAGGGTCGGTAAAGGATCATAAAGAGTCACAAGGTCAAACAAGGACAGTTTTCTTTCAAGAAAAAGATACAACTTGTATATTAAACTGAGTTTCATGTTTTTTTTAAGAAGAAATATGGGCAGCTTTGATTGTTGCCAAAGGACTTAGAAAATACATACTTTTGAGCCATTTGTGGCTTTTTAATGGGTCAGAGATACTTCGGGGAATTTATTGCTGTAGTCAAACCTGCATTAATAATAGGTGGCAGCGAAGTCTGTAGGTTTTAGAAAAAAAACAACACATGGTTATGTTGTGATAGGTCTCCAAGTTACATTTGGTAGATAACCTCTTAAATTTTATCTAAGAGGGGGAAATATTTTGCATTTTTGTTCAACTGAATCTGCATTTTACCCTCCAGTGCCTCATAGCTGTTTCTTTGTGTAATTACCATGGCTTCACCATTTGCAATAACAAATATCTTTTTCATCTATACTTCATCTTATACTTTAGGACCTTTCTTACACTAGCACTTAATTGTCACCCTGCAAACAAAAGCTCTCAAATTTCAGAGGCAAAACCCTGCAGATTAAAGAATATGAAATAACAGCTGGGCAGGTTACATTTCTGGAAGGAAACAAGATCTAGAAATCCTGTAAAGTCTCCTAAAGTGATGAAATATTCATTTTTGCTTTGTGTCTATCTATAGATGCTGTTTTGTCTCTTGACTCTGTGGGCAAAAAGACTATTTCCTAATTCCTCCCAGTAAGTTTGAAAAGTTAATATTCAGGTTATTAAATGTAAACTTTTCTGCTCTTATGAGAAGCCCAGATACAAGAATACATCCAGTCTGAACCAGCTGAGATCATAAATATTTGTTTTGTATAAATTTTTTATAATATATAGCCTACAGCTGTCGGACATTAGCTAAATGAATTTATTGTCAAAGTTGATTAAACATGTTGCTTCATAAGTTTCAGGCTCAACAAAGCTACACTGAGAAGGATTCATGTGTAAAATAAAGGTCTGGCATAAAACCAAACAGCTCATGAGGGGTTTTTTTCTCCACATACTGATTCTACATTTGTCCACAGGGGGGCAGTGTTTGGTCTTTTTTGTTCTACAATTTTAAGTTGCTTTGGCCCAAAAGTCTCAGAAAATAAGTGCTTTTATAACCTCAGTCAATCCAGTGATGCCTCCAGTGTCAGTGGTCAAAGTGAAGTGCTTGAGTGTAAATTTAAAGCAGCCTAAGGGTACTTTCCCTGTATATTTCCATTTTACATAACTTCATAATTGTACCCAATTACCTTTTTTGATACACTATATTGTCAGAATCTTTAACTACTCGTAACAATTCAGATCACATTTATATCCTTCCTATTTCTCTCCTAGAAAGTCATGCATTTCAAAATTTTAGTGATTTTGAAGTAGATTTTCGTGGATAAACTCAAGGATTAAGTTTTCAATTATGAGTTGAGAAAATTCAGCTTTCTAAATTGAATTAACTATTTAAAAAGCCTACTGGATTAAATAAAAAAGCAGTGCTACCACTCAAGTGTCTATTAAGTATCTGTGTATGCTCATTGGCCATTTTATTAGGTACACCTGCACAATCTGCTGCTATCCAATACAACAGCTGTGCCATAACAGCTGTCTTTATATGAGGCTCATAATGTTCAGTTTGGGTGACAGTGTAAATTCAATTACATCTTTGTTTTTGGAGGTCTTAGTAAAAGGAGATGGGCTTAGAATACACTGAATAAGCTATATTTCTTGGCATTATTATTGCTATTATTATTACTTATAAAAACAGCGACACTCTTTCCCCTCTAATGCCTCCCAACATCTTCTCTCCGACTCAGATTTCTCTCAGGAACTCAACATGTTTTCCTTTACCTTTCCTGTTCTACTTCCTGTTAGTTCAGCAGGTATTCAACCATAATACACTCTACACCATTACTCCACATCACAGAGGACAACATGATATACATTCAGAAGGCTTGTCACGGCACCTCACGTGACATATCTGTATAATTCATTGATGAGAAGTCATTACTTATGCAAATATGTAGGTCAAGACGAGCATCAATAATGAATACGCCATACATCTGCTGTAAGCTTTATGTATACTTTATACAGATACACGTAATGTACAACGTGACCAATAGCTTTTACAGAGAATATAAAAGTTAATGTAACTATAAGCCCACACAGGGCGGTAGAAGATAATATTCTGCCCTGACCACAAGGCTTTCATTTTATTTTACAATCACATAGAAAACTACTGGTGTTTATAGCTTTTGACATCATCATCATTGATATTATCATCATCATCATCACTGATATTAACTATAATCATTGTCATTAACATCAAACATCATTTTCACTATATTCTTTATCATCATCATAAATACAACCATCTTTTATCAGTCATCAGTCATGGCTTTTTAACAGCATCGTCACAGTTATTGATCAATATCATCATCCTCATCATCATGTGATTTCTTAAGATTATGTTTAAGGCTTTTGTAATGAAGACCCCAAACTTCTGCTGATGCAAACTTCTGCCCATAGGCTCAAACGTGTTACACAGAGTGTGCATACTACAACAAAGAGACCGGAAACCTATACATTATATATACATACATAACTTAAGCATACATTGTTTAACATTTACAGGTTGTATTAAACCATTTCACAAATGAAAATAAATACAAAATGATAGTTGGTTATGTTCTTATACTTTTAAAGAGAAACACAAAAGCAAGCAAGGATCTTTAGGATTACAAAACAAATGCAAACAGGATCACAACAATACATCGACCTTCACTGACATAGGTCATAGACAGGAAAAAAAGAAAGAAAAGCTTAATCGGACTGGTGCCCTGATGGGCCATTGCACAGCCATAAATAAAACCTACCCAGCAGACTGAAAAGACTTTCTCAAAGGGAAGAGTTCAAGTTAAAATCCTTAAAATTTACTTTTTGTCCTACTTATGGCCAGTACCCACTTAGCAATAGCTGATTAAGAGATATATATTTTGTAAACTGCTCTCTATACTTGTTTTAATCTCGAACAGGCTGTGCCCCCTACTGTACTCTGTGGGTAATACTCCCCTCCTATAGTGTACATGCATTTGTTGACTTAAAATTTGCACATGCATGGCTGGCCAATCAGAATGTCACTACTTTAATGCATCACAACAAATTGCGCCATATGCAGCATGAAATCAGATGACAGCTGCATTTTCTTTAGGCTTACTTACTTTTTAACACAATATGAGTTTGTTTGGCAGCACGGACAGACACACCAGTTGCACTTCTGTAGCATTTCTGACCAAGTGGCTGCTCAGGGGTGAATGTTGAATTTGCTGTTTCCATTTAACACAAGTGCTGCCAAATAAATGCAAACTGAAATCTTAAGGATTATAACTCCAAGTTGAAAAAGCAAGTTTCATCTCAAGCCTCAGCAAAAGCTCATTTCTACTCAACTAAAATAAAAAAGTATGCACATTTCAAAATTCTCTGCTCCGCACAAATAAATGAAATCAGCCCAGCTGACTCAAGACTGTAATGCTTTAGCTAGGAACCTTAATGTAGGCCAATGCTGTTTCTGAGGTTTTGCTGAGCAGGGCTTCAGCCATGGCACCTGTTTAGAAGAATTCAGCACCAGAGTGAGATGACGACATGGTCCAGGTGAGGTTATACTGCACTGATCAACCCACCACCCCCCAGATATGTCCATCTGCCTCCCCTCTCCCGCCCTTTGTAGTCGACCATACATCAGAACTCTGATTTTGAATTACACCTTTTCATAAAGCACAGTGGAGGAAACCCTTGTATGAAGTATGCACCCATACTGTAGATGCTGTGTGCACTGATAGCATGCACACTGCCGCGTACACACACACACAAACACAAACGTATTGGTCTATAATAACCCACATGCATGCATGTGCACCTGAAACATGGCAGTTGTGCTTTAGGGAGACCTAGAAGGAAGTTATGACCATGAGAGGGGGAGGTAGGGGGTGTGTATGAGATGGAGGAGAAGCAAACTGGCTCGTAGATTTGTCGATCATGTGTTTCTCCATGCAAAGAGGCAAGTCCATATATCCGATTTTACTGAAGCTCTGCCGTCCCCTTATTAGTGTGTGTTGTCTCCCAAGCAAGTGCACATGACTTAAAAACAGTCCAGGGGAGAAACTGAGGTTTGTCTTCAGGGTTGAAGCCTTTTTTGGGGATTGACAGTCATGTCTGTGGGGAACCAGCTTTGCTGTTTGTTGTTTATGTTTTTATAAGCGTAGGGAGAGAAAGATGGAGGTTGTGGAGGTTAAGAAGATTGTCCCTCCTCACTTCTTGTTGGCGATGCGTCTCTTCCTGGTGGCCAGCATGTCGTAGAAGGGATCTCTGCTTATGCTGGCCCTGGAGAAGAAGCCAATCAAAGGACAGCAAAGAAATCAATAATAAGGCCACATGAGAGGAGGGTCTCAAGCATCTTTGATATGGAAATGTAGGCACATTTATACAAACCCCTGCCTTAACTAGATCAAAAAAAAGAACAAAGTTTGTGCAGTGACCTAGTTTGGTTTCCATGGTTTCTGATGAGGGGGGGGGGGGGGGGGCGGGGGGGCGCGGGGGGGGGGGGGGGGGGGGGGGGGGGGGGGGGGGGGGGGGGGGGGGGGGGGGGGGGGGGGGGGGG
>JAPZDV010000009.1:11355858-11392030 GCA_029814665.1 Acanthurus lineatus | reverse complement strand
AAAAAAATAAATCTGTTGGTGCCTTTTCTTTGTTTGGTTTCCTGGTTTGGTTTGGGGGCCCCCCCCCCCCCTCAAGTTTTTTCTTGGTACTCCAGTTTGCTGGAACCTCCTCCAGAATGCATGCATGTAGTAAAACACACAAAGTCACACACTTTCCCTCTCACTATTCTGTAAGTTTACAGGTCTGAGGGAGAGGAAACAATGGTGCTCAAGATTATTGGCTCTTTTGCATTCTCCTGCTCTGTGTTTTTAGAGCAATGGAAAGGCGACGTACAATGAGAACAAGTGAGTCAGGAAGCCGTTTGGGCTCTACTGAGGAGCCCAGTTTCACGGTTGCTAAATCCTGTTAGCACCAGCACAAAGCAAGAAGAGGCTAAACCCCCCACTGCGGATATCTCTGATTCCCTTTATAATGCCACGCGATGAAGAATGAGTCTGTATATGATGACTATCCCACTCTTTCATACTGCTCATTGTCATTTTTGCACAACCCAATTTCATGAAACAAAAAACTCCATTGTAGAGTGATCAAATCCAAGCAAGGCTGCCAAGATTTATATGACTTATACCCATTTATGTCCTTAAAATATGAAAAAACTTAGTATCTCTAATGGAATTGGAAAAGCAAACTAAAAAATACATCTCTCTTACTGACACAACAGCCCACTTTCTTTATTGACCCAGATGGGCCACCATCATCTGGGTCTCTGTGTTTGTGACTTACGATAAGCAGATAGAGTGCTGCCTCTGTGATCATCTCTACTTTAAAGAGGGGGGAAAAAAATCATCATTTCCATAAATTGCCTTTTTTTATCTCTGCAGACCCTGAGTTCCCTTGGACCCCTCTGGTTAAGCACAAGCTGTGGCTCGTTAGTCTTCATGGCTGCTTATGTGTCAGCCCAGTTTGGAGTTGGCTCTCCTGGATAGGTTTACTGGGTTTGCTGGCTCACCCGTGGGGTGCTATAAGCAGTGACTAATCCTCCATCATTTCCCCAGTGAATACCCTTTGAGAGTATGGAGAGAGGGGGAGGAGAAGGAAGAAGAGGAGGAGGGGATTGCACTGTATTACAGTATACAACTGCTCTGTTCTGCTGAGCCAACTCTCTTTGACATTGCACCATCTTCTATGCAGGCAACTCACGAGCAACATTTAGGTCACTGACAGATAGGTTATTATTGCTGAGAGTTATGTACAGAAAGTCAGAGAAAAAACACACTTTTGTTGTTTGTTTTGCTATTTGCACCAAATATTTCAATCACATGCTTGGTATTGATTTAGGTGTTTTTAATATTTCTTAGTTCTCTTTCACATTGTTCCTGATTTCTTGGGCCACACAAGATTTTACAACCAGTCAAGTTCGATAGCTTGTGAAGTCAACTGCCCTCCATAAGCTAATGAACTTTTAGCACAGGTGCTTATGATAATTCAGGCGTTATTCAGGAGCTTGTGCTTTTTGCTTTCTTGCTGAGAGCCAGATGAGAGGAGGGATACAACTCTCATGCATGTGTCTGTCCATTAACTATGTTGCTACAGCCAGCAGCAGCATAAGTTAGCTTAGACCAGAAACAAAGGGAAACAGCTAGCTTGTATTAAGGCAACAAAATCCACTTTTCAGCACATTTAAAGCTCATTAATACACTATATTGTGGTTGTTTAATCCCCACAGTGGAGAAGTATAAAAACAACATGTTTTAGTTTAAGCACCTGTTATTTTGTTGCCAAACGCATTAACTTCATTTGAACTCTTCATGTGTTGCCTGGCAACCTCACAATGATGACAAAGACCCCCTTCTTAGATGACTCTTGGTAAAAAAAAAAAAAAAAAAGGCAAATAAACCTGTTTTCCAAAAATGTAGCTTTAAGTGTACTTGTGAAGAGTCTTACTTGATGGATTTAATCCATTCCTCTTTCTCTTCTGGCGTGGGTGCTGATATCCTGTACACCACATGATTGCCCTCAACAACACGCCCATCTGCCTCCGTCTTGCAAGCTTTAATCACCTGACCCTTGTGATTGGGGTTATAGAGCTCAAAGCAGTTCTGAAAAACGGACAAAGAGCAGGAAGTGCTACTGTAAAATACTTAGATTTAAACATTCAACAAACACAATAACAGAGAAGATACATTGCTTTAATTATGGTCTAAGTAAGAGGTCTTTAATGAGGCAACACTCACAGGTTTCCTGGGCTCCTCCACCTCCCTGATGCTGAGATTCTCCAGTGGGATGATCCCACGAGGCTCCTTGTCCTGAAGGAGAGAGGGATGAGAAGAAGAAACATGACATGAGGGAGAAAAACAACCAAGTGAAAACAAAGAGAGACAGCAATGTGATAGCAAAGTAAGAAGCGACAGACCATAAGAAAATGGAGTTTAGGAAAAGTAGCAAAGGCAGGGAAAAAGTCAAGAAGAAGTAAGATGAAGAAAGCAGGGAATTTGAGAATCATATACAATGAAGAAAGGATGAGAAAGGAAAATGGAGAGTAGAGGGAGTTATCTGTGTAAGTGAGGGAGACAAGAGAGAACAAAATCCTCTGTAACATTTAATGCTATCATAAAAATCAACCTTGCACCCCCCCTCCCCCCTCCCGTCCTCCCCTGCCCTCCCTGCTCTTTAACAGAGCAGATAATGTTTGGAGCAGTTGGACCAGAGGACGGCACATAATGATAGTGTCCTGAAGGATAATACTAGGGTAGAGAGAGGACAATGCTGATGTAGCAGCATAGCAGGGACACAGAGGCACTGATGAAAACCTTCAATAAAGCACATATACACAGAAAACCAAACGGAGAGACAAACACAAACACATATGCAGACATTAAGAGTTAAAAAGAACAAAAGCAGATGAATCTTTATGGCCACACAGGGCTGACTTGAGCCTTTTTGGGGTCATCTGCCATAAGTGTCAATATCCCAGAAAAGAAATGACTAGTGATGGCCATTATTATAGGTCTTAAAAACATTTCCTCAATAGCAACCACAGCAGCCACAAGGAGAAAGTACAGGATACATGTAAATATTATTTTCAATTTAATTCCTAGGATTCTCTTTTCTCTTGTCATTATGTGACTTGAAGTGAAATTAGTTATCTGTGACATGTCAAAACATAGAAGACAAAGAGTCATTATATCAGCCAGCTGTGCAACCATTAGCCATTATAACACAGTTTGATTGTAGCAGTAACATTAGAGAAAAATCATAAATCAGTCAGTTTGCAGATATAAACTGACATTAGTCCAATGTTACTGTTGTACAAGAACAGAGTCATCAAACTAGCAAAAAGGGCCAACATTAGGCATCAAAAACAAAGTCTAACTCTAGCACAAGTACATAAATATGATATATCAGCTAAATTTGCAAACATCTGCAAACAATAGCAAAAAAAAAAAAAAATTCCACACAGTGCAACATTCAAGAGGAAAAATAGTCATAAAGTCCTCAAACAGTACTAACTTTAGCTAACAACTCCACGTTGCAGAAGTTGAGCAAGAGTCATAAAATCATCAAACTGTACTAAGATCAGCTAGCATTAGAGCAGTAGTGTGGCTCAAGTACAGTTTTAGATAAATCTATCATCTGATTTGTCCAAAACTAACTAATGTTAACACAGTATACCTGTGGCACAAATAGTCTCATTAAACCAGCAAACTGTGCTAACATTAGCACAGCATAACGGTGGCACAAATAGAGAAAGAGTATACATTTAGCAAATCTTGCTAACGTCACATTGATAAGCACTAGTTTAACAAAATACTAATAGAAAAAGAGTCATAAGGTCAGTGAATTTATTCATTAATGTTGTAGCAATGTTTTAGCAAGAGCTGTAACTAACTGATGTTAGCTAACATTAGCCACAAGATGTTACTGGTCATAACAGACCAAGTTTGGCTGTGGCACCAAAACTCCTAAATTTACAGGGTGCTGAAGTCAGTAAAGTTATTTTATTGGGTGGCTGAGGAGCCCTTAAACACTTTTTTCACTTCAGGTCACATCTGCAGAGACACAAACACAGCACACCTCACTTACACCTCTCTGAGTAAACATTGTCTTAGTATGACACTCACTGTGGTGTATTCAAAGTAGTAGAGGCAGTTGTCTGTCAGGATGAACCACCTTCTCTTCCAGGTTTTCACTCGGCCCCCTGACAGGAAGAGGAAGAGGAGACAGGAAGTGATACAAAGGCTGCAGTGACAGACCAGACTGGCTGTCTCCCATCAGGAAAAGTGCAGGGATGTGACACTCGTTAATGAAGCTGAGCCACATCCATACACTTCACTTAAAACATTTATATGGATAATACAAAGTAGTATCAAATGTATAATTGATGACCTCCAGACTTAGAAATGACCTCTCTGAGCTGTAAAATAAAGGAATGAATGATTAACTTTACATCACCAATAAGGTATTTTTGTTCATTAGTGCTGTAATTCAATTTCCTGTGCTCATCATCAACAACATGATCATGTCATGTGACAATTAGACACATGCAGTAACATCAATACTTAATAATTCATATGCAGTCTGCCACCAAAGACTAATTTTTTTTTTTTTGTTTAAAGCAGTACAGTTGTTGCAGACTTTAGCACTATAGTCTAAAAAAGGCCTGTTATAGGTTTCCACTTTCTGTTGAAAGTGGCTTTTCATAAAAAATGTCTGTTGATAATCTTCTTAATAATTTTACACTGGGTGCATATTTCTATTGTCTTGAGGCTTTTTGATATTTATTATCACTATGAGGAATGAAAAAAAGGATGCAACTCAAAGAGACGCTGTTTTGAAGATAAGAACCTACATCTCTACATGTTTGAACACATTTACTCTTGTTAATTCTGCTGTATTGCTTCTACTGTGGTTTGAAGTTCAGTGCAAACCAAGAAAAAGTTCAGTCACACTTCCTGAAAAATGCAGGCTAAAGCAACCAAAATATGTGATTACAAACTGAAACCAACACTTTCTCTCCTAACTTTGAAGTTAGTTAAATGATGACTCACACAACTAATAAATTTTTACTGAATTTGCTTGTAATTTTTAAAGGCAACAAGATAAAACCTCATTGAGGAAGGGGAGCAAACAACACTTGAAATGAATCTACCATGGCACCTACAGCAACCCTGAAGGAACACACACATGTTGACACAGACATTTAAGCACAAAAACTAACACACTGACACACACGCACACACACATCCAACCCCAGAGCAAGTTCACAACCTCACGTGTTAACTTGTGCAAACTACATCCAGAAAAAAGCAAATACAGAGAGCAAGCACAAATGTCCAACATGGTGTTTTGAAGTAGAAGCAGCCGCTGGCAGTGAACTGCTGCAGAGACACATGTTGGAGAAAAACACCACTCGTTTCAGAGATGTAAAGCAGGGACAATGAGGAAGCTCTCCTGGTGGGAGACACATGCACTGTGTGTGCATGACAGCTATGAGGAAGCAATGGTGAGGGAAGTAATCAGATACTTATTTTAGTAAAAAGTCCTGCGCTGAAAATATTACTTCAGTCAGGGGTATTTGAGTAAGATCAGATAAGAAACATACTGAAATTAAAAATACTGTCACTGTTGTTCTATTATCAAATATTATATCTATGCAATTATATATCATTAGATAGATTATTATCCTTGGATTTGGACATTTAAAAGCATGGATTTACTATTCTAGTTGAATGAGGTAAAGCTAATTTTGAATAATTTTGTATTGGACTGCAACTAATAATTATTTTTATTTGTGATTAATCTGATGATTAGTTTCTCCATTAATCCATTGATTGTTTGGTTTGTAGAAATTCTGAAAATAGTACAAAAAGCCCAAGGTGACACCTTCACAATGCTTGTTTTGCCTCACCAATACTATAACCCTTAAAATATTTAAAATTAAATTGAAATAGTTTAAAGGGAAAGCCAAAGATCTTGTCATTTGGAAGCTTGAACTATAGAACGTTTTGCATGCGTAATAATTTATAAATTATTAACAAATAGTTGCTAATTGATTTTCTGTCAGTTAACTAATCATACAACAGTTTCAGCAGTACTTACATACATTACCATGAAAAAAGTCCTCATATCTTTTAAACTTATTATTTGTTTTATAGGTAAAAAAATCTTAATTTGTAAACTAAAACTGTTTAACACTTATGGTGGGGTAAAAAGCCTAAAACTTCCCCCTGAGATGTAGAAAAAGACCAGTACAAGTACCTCTAAAATACAATACTTGCGTAAACACACCTAGTCATTCCACTGCTTTGAGAAAAGCACAATTAAAAATTCATACCTTAGCTGACACACATTTGCAGAAACATGAATCAAGGGACATGCACATCAGCACCTTCTACTGACTTCCTGTGTGTGTGAGTGTGTAAGTGCGTGTAAGTATGTGTCTGCTTTGACATAACATTCCTGATTAGTTCCTCTCAGTACTAACCATCCCTTATGTTCACAACACTTCTTACTGCAGCATTTCCTGTTTTGTGGTGCCTCACATGAGCCTATATGGGCCACACATAATTATGAAAGCCCCGGGTTTTCCTTACATTCCAACAGACTCTGGCTATTGAATTAGCGTGGCCAAATTTCCGCTCAGCGTAAAGAGAGATTTGCTAAAAAAGGCATTTATTCCTTCACATCCTCCAGGGTTTATTTTTAGAGAGTTAAATTAGAAATAACATAGTGAGAACTGGTGCAGGGAAATGGCTCCAGGGAGTAACCGTACTAGAATGTAATCATGTTAGGTCTGTGAGCCACAGTGGGGCTATTTGCATTCATACTTACTAGTTTGATGAGACCACAGAGACGTTACCCAGAGTTAGAGGAATGTGTAGGTCAGAGCCAGGTGTGTGTGGATGTGTCTGTGTGTGTGTGTGTGTGTAAACATGGTAATAAACCTCATCACCTGCAGTGAGATTGACCTTTAACTCTGGACAAACAAAATTTAGGCTCTTAAACAGTTTTATGGTCGATAATAAATCTTAATGTCTTTAATGTAGTGTGAACGGCAGAGTGAGAGAGGGAAGTTCAAATCAAAAACATGTGTAAACAACAGGAACAAACTGCAAAACAGAGGATAAATACAACCAAAAACTGTATTACCTCACTGCGAAGGCATACAGCTCTCTCTAATCTGGGCATTCACACACAAACTTGCACAAACAACTACAGTGTGTTCCTTCCTAACTACTTGAGATGATTTTTTCAACTCTGAGTCCAGATGTGTAAAAATGCACACTAACAAATAACATGCAGACACCATAATTCACACATTTTTTTATGAGAACCAAATGTGCCGTGAGGATGTGCACAACACTTAAAATCAGATTTTAACTCCACATGTGATGAGTATATCTACTTACTTATATCTCAGACATTATACCCTACCATCAAGTGAGCATGCATGAGTTACATTGACCTCTCTCTGTCCCTGAGTTCTTACTTGGCTGTTAGAATAAAGCCTCCGTTGCTGAGCAAAAAAGTGACAGAGTAACTAAATAAAAGTCATCCAGGATGTCTTGCATTCCCTCAGCATAGGAATGTGCGGAGACACACACTAACCTAATTTAAGTAGCCATCCTTCTCTGTCGGGGTTGAAGAACGTGTGCGTCAGGTCATTCCCATCATCCTCTGGGATCTTAAAGGGTTCGCTCTTGATGCTGTCATAGAGATTCTGCACAGAGATAGAAAACAAAATGAGAGAACGTTATTAAAAAGCATCATTTACATTAAAACTTCCATATGGCCATGCATAACATGTTATCAAAGCAATTTAACTTGAGGCAGGTCAGGCTGGGGCTGCCTGATTAGCATGCTAACTTCAGAAGATACCTCCAAAATTCTATTGGAGGTGGCATCAAAAAATTCCAAGATGGTTTCTGCTTTGCACGAATGAAGTGCTGCAAACTAAGCGTAAATGCACAGGTACATGTGGTCACAAAATGTAACTAGTGTGCTGATGATGATAGAGCCACATAACTTTAAAAACTTACTCTAAAAGTTATTGCTTGCACTTGCTACACGCAATTGACTGTGCAGCCCTCCAGAGCTGCACAACAGGAACAGTTTCAGAAGGTTTTGATCGCACCTCACACACAGGTGTCTTTGAAATAACGTCTGAACTGTTACTTCTTCACATTCATGTGGATGTTAGCTCATGTTTTAAAATCTTACACATTGTTCCTTTAAAGAAGACATTGGCTGATCCTATTTCAGTGTTGGAGTCTATGATTCATACCTCAATGACTCGGAGCTGGGAGACTCTTTCTCTGTCTCTCTCTACTTAAAAGAAGCCAAGGGCACTGTGACAGAGACATCAGCCCACAGTATGTGGGTAGCTCAACTTGTTTTTATGTGTTTTTCTTTAGGAAATCACGATAGATCATTAGCATCAGTATCTGGGGAGCAGATCTAATTCTGCTGAACTGCAGATATCTCAATTAGTGAGGCACGGCTCTGTGCTCTGCACAGTGGAGAATTTCCTGCAGATTTTTTTTTTGTATGTGTGCTAAATCAGAAAAAAAGCATCTATTAAAGCCATATTTTACACTTTTACCTGTCAAAGTAGTATTTACGTATGTTTTACATACACAATGTTTGTACACACTACATTTACATTTGTCATACCTAATTAACTAATAAAGTGAAAGCTCTCACCCTGAGTAGCTCCTCTGGGAGGTCTCCCCCCTCATTGATCCCTCTGTTCATGGAGATGAAGCGCTCCACGGGTGGCTTGTCTCTGACGTTGGGATTGTGCAGGCTCGTGTTCAGCATAATGATAGCAAATGATAGGACATAGCAGGTGTCTGTGGAGGTAATTGCACAGTGTCACTTCAAAATCCAGCACAAATCTGCATCTCTCTGTGTGAATGAGCATGTGTTCTTGCTTGAAGTTTGTGAATTAGTGTGGAAATTTGTTAAAATTACTGATCTTTTCAATACATGGTGATATGAGGACCACTTTAAAGAATTCCAATCATCTTCTTCCTGAGACTGGGCATAAAATCCCAAACTTGAGCATTCATCAAAAATGCATTTCTTAATAGACAGTTTGCTGTAGAGCAGGAATTACTTCCCCTTATTTATTGAGATAGTATAGAGATGACAGCACACGTGATTTATGATTGATTAGACAGCAATCCATCAACAGATATTCATCTCCATCAAATTTTAGACTCTTTCACACAAAAAGGAATTTAATTTACAAAAAGTCTTCATATTCTGGGTCACACAGACACAATCATGATGTTCTGATGCAGTGAAGCCAGTGTCCCTGCTGTCATGAACACATACAAAAGTTTTTGATTTACTGCCATTGTGGCAAAATTTTTTACTCCACCTCATCCATCTACACACTAACTGCCCTGGTTGACATCCTCTGGCCTGCACTATAATTTACGACCCTGAGCGCAGCAGTCCTGAGAGATGACCAATAACTGAATCTGTGTGTCACCACTGCACACATCAGTATTCATGAACTGAGCTGTCACCTGTGTCCTCCTCAACACTCACTCGTTTAACACAGGATCAGCAGACGAGGTGCAGCTGTGCAAAAGTCTGCACTAATGACCACTATTGATCAGTGATCAATTTCAGTACCACTGCTGGAGACACAAATAGTGATTCCTAATAGTGACTAGTGAGCAACCTTCTAACCACAGACTGTTGGTAAACCCAAGCTTAGATGGAAAATAGAGAATAAACCTTTAAATTTCTCTGAAAGTAGATATCTGTTTTAGCAGAGGATTCTCATATCCAGGTTTTTTGGGAAAATCTCCAATGTTTTGGCCACATGCTAAAGACTTAAACAGTCCAACTAGGTCCAGCTGAGCAGTGTTGTGGAGGGAGACAGACAGTCAGAAGCATTGATCTGACACTGGGGTGGTCTGGCTGGCCCGGTATCTTTCCTGAACTGTCTGTCTCAGTCTGACTCATATATCTGCTGCAGTGTGTGTGTGAGTTGAGGTACCTGTGGACTGGAAGACGCCAGGATTGCATTGGCAGTACCTGGAGGCAAACGCCTCCATCATACGATCAATCTTCTGGGCTTCGCCAGGAAGTCTGAAGCTCCAAAGAAACTGCCTGCAAGAGCAGGAACAGAGGGTAAAAAAAATGATAGATCATGAACATTCATGTAAATGTATGTCAGAGTACATGGACATTCGCTGTAAATCACAAACTCTATACAGCAGGTCTCAGCTGTCTTTTATATTAACATGAAGAAAAGAAAGAACCTCATGAACAGCCTGAGAGAAAAACATCATTAATACAAATTCAAAGAAACAGTGATTAAGCTACATCAACAAAACAAGAATGCATGACTCATTGCAGCTAGAGTCCATCATTTGATGTAAATAAACTGTGGGACTCCATTTCTTTGACATCCACTCCATAATCTAAAGAGTCAACAGTCCTACCACAAAATCAGACTTACGTTTGGGTTATTACTAACATTATGCCACCCAATGGTCAAAAATGAGACCAGTGTGAAGATGAAGAGGGGATGAAAATTTGGTGAATTCCAGCCAAAAAAATGAATGGCTCATCTGCAAAGAAGTTGAACCCGCAAAACATCCTTATCCTTCTGTTCACAAGAGCACATGCCTTCTATGTTGCATGATATATTTTTATTGTCTTTTTCGTGTGATGAATAATGCAATAAAGAAATAAAAATAGACTTTATTATTGTAACATTTGATCATACTTAGTATCCATCCCTGAGCCAAAGTGGACAGCAACATATAGCGCCCTGGGATCAACTACAGCTCTAAGCCAGAGCTTTGGTCAAGAGCACTGACAGGAAGTTTTAACCTCTGTTTTGGATGGTAGAAAACTCTCACAAGGACAGGGACACATGCAAACTCCACACAGGAAGGCTCTGCCCAAGCCAGGAAACGACCCAGGACAGTCTGGCTGTGAGGCGACAGTGCTACTACTGATCCACTGTGTTCAGTCCCGTAAAGTTGTCCCTCATATTATTATGAACCGCAACACAGTTTGTTAGTTCAAACTGCGGTAATCATTGTAGACTTAAACTGGATATGCTGGATCATATTTCATCTTCTCAGCAATGCCTGTAGGAGTTCCACAACATCAACAAAGATCCTTGAATATTTTTTAATACAGTGCTATTTTTATTTGGTAACTCACCTTAAGGCTTGTACAAGGTTGAGGTCTGCAAACTCGTGAAGCTCCACAAATGCCTGGAGGACCTTAATATTAAAATCATCCCTAGAGAAGGGGGAGACGCACATGTCAGATTTTTAAATACTCACACACATGAACTGAAAAAAAAACTGACACTTGGATGATAAAATGGCTCTAATTTCAGAATGTGCCGAATTCATATTTTTCTGGGGTCAATGTGGAAAGTGAAATCCTGCAGCTATGTCAAGGCACCAGTTTCAGACAAAAAGCCACTGTCTGTAGAGCCATGCAGCATGAAATCCCTGTTGTTTTGACAATCCTATCCCCACTGATTTCCCTTCGATAAGAACCACATGTCCGCTCAGTTATTTTACCAGCACAGTCCTCCGCCACTGCTCTGCTCCATGAATCCAGACTATCAATTTCCTGGGGCTTTATGCCCTTGTCTGAGCACACGCAGTGGAGATCTGACAGGGAGTTGGGGAGAGGAAAAAGAGAGGTGGAAGAAAAACAGTAGGAAAACTGGAGAGCTCACCGTTCCCCTAAGTAGTCCCCGATGACTGTTTTGTTGAGCCCTTCGCCTTTGTAGAGGAACTGTGCAATGTCCTCTGGAGTGTTCTGGAGAAGATCGTTCTCCAAAAGAAACTGGATCCCCTGTTTGAGAAAAAGAGCACACTTAAACTTAAGCTATTTTGGTCTGTTTTAAAATCCCTGATGAAAAAAGGAATCATAAAAGTGTTATCCAACAGTGACAACACTAGTGATTTTGATATCAGTTCAGGGCGTAGTCTGACCTTTTTAGGATCCATGTTGAACTTCTTCCTGCCCATGGCGATCTGTTTGTTTCTTTGCGTGGTTTTGCTGCAATTAAAAAAGAAAAAGAAGCCTCAATCAGATGACAGTTGAGGGTTTGCTGTTGCCTCCAGGCTGCTGTGTTTGCTCAACTGGTCAGCTTGTGATGGGTTGTGATGTGGGGATATAACTTTGTTTGTTTACTACACAGCTGCACAGTGGGTTCAAACTGACAAAAACTGGAAAAGCGCTACACCTGGCTGCATGCGATATAGCATCACCTGCACTGCAAAAAACAAAGTGCATGAGGTCCTTTCAGTTTAACTTATCCTGCAGCCTTTTAAAGGAACACACCCCATTTTAATATCACTCCTCTTTGCATGCATCCCACAGGGATATCTCCACCTTTGTGTTTATGTGCATGCTGAAGCCAAAATAGCCTGAACCCCTTTGCAAGTTACACCTGACACACTCACACACACACACAAACACAGCCTGACACATGGCCTCACTCCACCTCATCAGCCAATCAAAAAAAAAAGCCCCTGGATACAGACTGTTTGGCTAATGTTTATTCAGGGGACTGTCCTGCCTCACTCCTCAAACAAAGGGGGATTAACACACACACACACATATATACAAGCACACAAAACGACAGGTGTGAGGCCCACAGCGGAAGTAACTTCATTGCTCAATAGCTTTAAAGAGCACAGGAGGCAAAAAAATTAACTAGTCCTCAAGCAACTTGTCAACTGGCAAAATATTAATAAATAGTAATTTTGTTGATTGATTAATTATCCAAGTCAAATACAAGGATGGTCTAATCTCCCCTGTTTTGTATCAGTGTGAATAAACTTTCTTTGGGTTTTGGGATATTTTGTCAGACAAAGTAAGCTATGTGAAGTCATCACTGTTTCTCAGATCAGGCAGTTTATTGCTGCAATGATCAGTTGATTAGGTGATTTGTCAGTAATTAGAATATCAGTTAGCATCTTGGTTCTGGCATTTTTCAGATGAAAAGTCTAATTGATAAATCAAGAAAATAATCTGCAGATGACTCAGTAATAACAATAATTACTAATTGTAGCTCTTAAACAATTAATCAATTATTTCAGGAGAATGGACTCACCTCTCCCCCACACACGTTAGCTGCTCGATCTCAGTCATTACCTCTGCAATCTCAAACTTCAGCCGCTGCAGAGAAGAAAACAGCAAAATGAATGAGATGCTTATTGCACATAACAGAATATGTGTTTGACAGAGAGAAGACGAATAAGGGAAGCAGCTGCAGCTTTCAAGAAACACGTTAACACTGACTAGGTGTATGGACACACTGTATTGGAAAAAAAATCATATATAACATTGCCAATATAGAACAATGTTTAACATCAGATGAGTTTTCAGACATTTAAAACAACTAGAAAAAAAAAATCCTCGGACCATCACTCACTTCAATATCATCCAGAAGCTCTTTTTTCCTGCGCCGTATGTTGGACAGCTCATCTCTTTCCTCCAGAGACAGGTCCTCAGGTACTGGAAAACACAGAGAGTCGGGAAAATGAAAGAGCATGTGCAAGAGTGAGGGAGGGAGAGGAGGGGGGAGGGTTATGAGGATGGATTAAATTAATTCACCTTCCAACCAGCCAGTCAGAGTCACAGGGATTAGGCCTGACAGTGCATACCTGCTCAATGAATCCATTCCAGAGACAACACTCGTGACCCAAATTAATACAATAACAGACAGCAGTTCATACACCCGCAGATGTGTTTATCGGTGGTGAACTCAGTACGTTCCAGGGAACAAAAGCTCAGAGGAGTTTGGAAAAACATTCAGCATTCTTTAAGCAACACTGATCATTAATATGTCCGCACAGCTATTCTAAGCTATGTATTTTATATCAGGCAAAATCACTGGCACGTCCACAGGTTGAGTGCTAATGGATCAACTGGGACAGATTATCACACAGGTTTGGTATGCTAAGAGGTCTTTAGAAAGCACAAATTATATTATAAATTACAGGTAAGAATTTTTAATACCTCCTAAGTTTTAGGAGGGGCAGTGAAAACAGATTATGAACACATACTTGACTAATCATCTCTTCACAAGATAAAAAGTCAGACTTGTTAACAAAAAACTACTTTTTCACAAATCAAATCACAGAGCAACATTACCAGCATTCATTTGTAGTCTAGTCTCACGGATGTAAAAGTTTAAGTTTAAGTTATCCAGTTATTGCTCATTTTTCAACGGGATAATTTGTTCAAGTTATTCAACATGCTTCTCCAGTCTCCGGTCATAATGTCTAGTGATTATAATTCCCTTTCAGCACAATTTTAAGCAGAGGACAGTAACAGGTTAAGCCTCAACTTCATCACCAGAAGCAGCCCATGTATATTGTCTCATTGTCATACGATATACTATTATCATAAAATATTAAATATACATGTTTAAAGTATATGAAAAGCCTGGTTCTAACCATGAATTAACCAGTACACATGTCTGTGTACATTAATGCAGATACATGTATTTGCATTAATTGTAAAATTTCTTGCAACCCAGAAGGGGAAAAAATTTGTCATGAAGACAGTTTTAATAAATTCTAAAAATTTATTATAGTTATTTTACACCCTCACACAATGCCTCTCTCCACTATGGTGTTACACGCTATAAATAAAGAGCAGGTGTTAGAAGTAGATCACACAAAAGCCACATGACGAAGAAGTTTCTCGTGAGAATTTTCACTCAAACCACATTAAAACCGCAGCATCACTTCCATAAATAACATCCTGTATACACACACAGCGACCGCTGAGCATCTGGCGAGTCCTGCCCCCTCAAATATTGGCCTTCTGATAGTCAACCCTCGTCGAGCCCTCATTTGGGGTAATTAACACTGCAGAGCCAGGGCGGCACATCACACAACATGCATGTTTTACAGCATGAGCACACAAACACTGAACACACAGATGAGCATACATTACACACGCCTTGCACACAGAATTTACACTTCACACACATGACATTTATTTTATGCTACACTGTGGGTCCCCCTGAGCCACTTACTTATCCTTCATTTAACGGTGCCACGTCAACTTCTCCCCCCACCCAGACCCCTCGGAGGACCTCCCCCTCTCTCCTCCACACATCAGAAAAAACAGCAATCCATTTGAGAGTGGGCTGACAGGAAGTAGGTCATTTTCACATGGAGCTATACCAGATTGTGCTTCTTCTACACCGTTTCTCTCTCTCACACACACATACACACACATGTATGCACTCCCCCTCTATCTCTCTCTTTGTCCGCCTCCACCCCAGTACTTCAAGTGGGGGTGAGAGCAGATTCAAATCCCCCAACTGAATCATACCACTAAGCAGCTTTGCAATTCAGACGTTTTTCCCCTGTTGTTTCCCCACCGACTGTAAATAATGGAAAAAGAAAAGTTATTTCCCCCCTCCCCTCTTTATCTATCTTCTGTATCTCTCTCTCAGACCCTTCAAATCCTTCGCTCTCCTCCGTCTTGCTCTGTAAGACAAAGTGACAGAAGCAGCATGGACCATTAGGTTATTACGTTCTGAGGGCTTGGGGCTCATGTTATCACAGGCGAGCAGCCAGTCAAGTGAGCGGGGATCCAGATGGGTGTAGATGGCTTTTTTAACTGTGTGATCATCTCTTACGCACACACACACACACACAAACACACACACACGCACACATTCACACACAAACACATGCACACATTCACACAATGTTGTCACATAGTACCAAACAACTTCTACAAGACGAAATAACAGAAGAGAGAAACAAAGTGGAAGGTTGAACTAATTTGGCAAAGATGTATGAAAGGCAAAAATAGAAAACAACCTTTGGATGATCGTTCAAAGGTGCAAAGTTGGTTTGATGCAAATGAGGTTTAAATACCAAGCCCAGAGAGCACTGTGCAGCCGAACGATGACTCACCCTTAATTTGTTGAGATATTTAAAATAGGTTCTTTTACCGGCTAGACTGCAATGAGAAAGAATACAAATTGCAAATGCTCTCAATGGCATTAAAACAGCTGCTGGTAATTTAATTAAATCATGTATTTTTTTTGTTTCATAAACTGTAAGACTGCGATTGTTGTATTGTTATAAATGGACTGTCATGTTAACTGTGAGAAAAGGAGTGGAAGAGAGGTTTGCTGGGACTGTGTGGGTGGACGAATCAGCAGAATGTCTTCTTTTCCCTGTTTTCTCTTTTTGTTCTCTTTTCCACTTTTTAGCTCCTTCATTTAGCACATAACCCTACATAACACTGCAATTTGTCACTTTTACTCTTTGGTTTGTATTTGAATTAAAGTAACAGTGCTTTAAACGTGCCAATAGGCAGATGTTGTCACCTTTGGATTACCTTTGTAACCAAGGAGCCCCAGTGAACAGTCTGTGGGGTTGAGGGGATAAAAAAGAGGTAAAAAAAAAGTTTGAAAGAGGTGACATCTGTATGTGAAGGAAACAAAGACACAAAAGGATGCTCTTTATGCCCAACAGCAAAGAAAGGGACTTGGAATGATATAGGAACAGATACCAGCACACCAGACATCTTCACACGCTCTGCCTCCGTTGCTCTCTTTCCTTGGCTTCAGTTAAGCAGCCTCATAAAGCAGTAATTGTGGAGAAAAGAGACCCTGCAGGCAACCTACGTCTGTACTGCGCAAAAAAGTCCTCCATCCCTCCTACTCTGGCTCAAAGAGCTTGCCTGGACTGGAGAATGGGACAGATTGTCTGAGGAGACAGAATCTGTTTTGGGTAACAATTCCCCTGCTGTGCAACACAGAGAAATTTGATATCATTGTGAGGACAACTACCACTATACAGCCAAGACTGGACATCTGATGCATTATGCATGAAAGTCTAGGAATCTGTGAGTTTGTGTCCCGATAGAGAGCAGGCCGTTTGAAAAAAAAAAAAAATCCATATTAGGTTATATATACGCTCCATGCTTAACCCCTGGCACAGCCACACATATTATCAACGCAATACCACTCAGCCTTTTTATATTATGACTTATGGGGCTGCTGTTCCAGTAATGATCAATACATCATCATCCCCCACCACCATCACCAGTGGTTTTTTTAAGCATGCATGGGTGAGTAATTACCACTGTGCCTAAGTTTTCTTAGACAGACTCGTGGTCTGTGGAGACTTTTTAAAGGAAAGATCATTGAGTTAGCACCCCCACCCCCCCACCCCTCTTTCCAGTCTCTCGATCACTATAAACCTTCTTGTCACCCGTAACCAGTTGGGTTAACACCACCTCCAGGGGTTAGATGAAAGGTCAATAATTTCACCACCCGACTTCATGTGCCGCTAAGGCAGCACAGACTGAGTGTATGCTGAGAGAGAGTTTATTATTCTGCTGAAATAGATTGAATTGGGCAGGACATTGATTATGTGTATATAACACTGCAACATGGTGACAGCCTTGAAAGATGTACTTGCATTTTCATTATATAAAAACTTTATGATAATTTTTAAAGATGTCTGAGGCATTCAAGAAGGTAATGAATTAAAAAAGCTTTAATTATCTCATGGTTACCGATATCATAACACCAGTAAAAAACAGTAAAAACAGTAAAAAACAGTAATAGTAACAGTAAACAGTAATATGCCTTCTTGCTTCAGTCATAAAGGCTGAAGCAAGAAGGCATATTTTTATTTCCTCCTTTGGGGAAGTAAAAAATGTTCACTTTTGGGCTATTTTAATAAGTTTGCAATCAACACATTATCAGTATGGACAAGTAGTCACATGGTAATAACAAGTTTGTATGTAAGTTTTTCATTACACACAAGCAAAGCAGCAAATTAAAGAAGTTTGGGAAAAATTTGACATATAAATAAAAAGCAGTTTGAGTTCTCCATTCAAATCTGGGTCTTGTTTAACTTTCAGTGTTTCTCTGTCTAAGAGGCCAAAAGCTGATGAACACCAGGAGAAAAACATTTTTCACACCCAAATAGCACCCGCTGCCCTCTGATTTTGACTGACCCTTTTTATTTCATTAACAGCTATCAACAAAAGCCATTTAATGCAAATGCATGTACATTCAGTGATAATCTCTCTGAATGGTGTCTTTTATTCTTAGCAGCAGAGTCTGACAGTTCTGCGCTGGATTCAAATTGCCTTCTCGAAAACATCACATTCACTAAAGACGATGCATGCATGTACTTCAATGTACTGTTTGTGTTTTTATCTTACTGATTGAAGCTTCCTTGTGTACTGATCGCTGTCTACAGCTGGATCAGAGTTTTATCTGTAACTGATGATGCTGTTTCATTGTAGAAATTGCAAACAACAGGGTGGCTTTCATTGTGAAGCAGCCACAGAAAAACTCAATGCATTCTGTCACTGACATTAGTGTCGATGCATTGACAAAACCAAACAAACTCATTTTTGATATACTTGTCAGGGACTCATTCTTTATATGTTGCAGGGAGTTATGGAAGAAGAATGACAGGAACTAACACAATGAGCTGTTGGATGTGGAGCAGCAGGTGACAGTTTTCAATGTGGTACAAACCTCCAAACCTGAAGCAGGTCATCTAGGTATGCACTATTACTGCGCCAAAAACATGCAAATTGTTGACTCCTCATTTTTAAACAATGTGCCCCGAAGCTCACAGTCTGTTTAGCTGCACTGCAAAATGACACATAAATTACTATTCTACTTTTCTTCTTCTTCTGTTCTCAGTCCTCTTTATTGTAAGTGAAAACCAGCACTGAAATCTTAAGTATTATAAAATTAAAATGCAGCAAAGTAAAACATTTTCACTGGTAAAATTTACTCTTGGTATCACAGTATTCGGGTTGTTGTCAGTTCTGGTCACAGTGGGCATGTAATTAGCTAACATAAGTGTTAAAACCTCATGACGCTATTAAAATTGAAACTTATGACTTGCCCTGCTCCAGACAGTCAGAGGGGTCATAAGAAAGAAACAGAGATCACATGCTAATTATTCATGCTACTGATAACAGAGGCTGTGTTTCAGATCTCCTCATGATACATGCTTATATAATTTCAGTGACGTTGTTTCTTGGAGTTGGTGATAGCTGTCTTGGTTTCTTTAAACTATTAATATTTGTTTTTCACTGCCAGTGCTGATCAACGTGACAGAGCTGCTGTCTGATCTGTAGATAAAGCTGTAGATCCCAATCAGCTGATAAGAATCACTTTGGGTCTTGAATAATACATTGCTGCCCAGTTTCTCATTCTAGTTCACGGTCAAGACAGGAAGTCCTGAGATGGTTCACCGATGCTTTCAGAGAAAATGAAAAGACAGGATCTGATTCACGTGACTGACGCGCCTTTATTGACATTCACAAAGTCAAATGACTAAAAGCCTTGACAGTCATGCCTTTCCAATATCCTTGGCACCAAAGGCAGCAGAGACCATGGTTTTGCATACTGATATCACTGTTGTATTGGGTAAAGTTTGCCTAGTCCACTTTAAGTGTTTTTAAATTAGCACAAGAGACTGTTATTTTCTTATTCTTGCATTTGAATCCAGCTGTGATGCAGTCAAAGACATTTTCATGAAGGAGTTTCAAAAGTAAACTGTCTAGTTATTGCATTTGGAGCTGGGTATACGCTATCTAATTTCATTATTCTTACATGCTGCATTAAATTGAACTACATGTCATTAATTAGCCTTTTTTCAGAACCTCTTGACCAGTCTGTATGTGGGTATTTACTTTGAAAGCCAATGCAGAAAAGTTTGGATAAAGTTTGATTCAAACAAGATGCCCCAGTTCTCAAAAGGTTTGCTCATAAGCAGGTTAGACAATGCTATTTGTGCACCGTCTAACCTGCTTATGAGCTACACTCTGGACATCAAACCCAGAACTCAAATAACTGGCAAACACAAATACACTTATGCACCATATAGAAATGCAGTATTATCAACATCATTAAACATAAATGAGCAAAAACAGTCAACTAATTTTGCTCTTTTTAAAAACTTCTCTTAACAACACTTGAGACAATCCTGGTAGGAATGATGACAGAAAACCAGCAGCAAATAGAGCCAGAGAAACACTTCCTGGTTTTCACCAGACTTGCGGTGGAACAATGGAGGGGATGTGCTGTGATTAGGACCGCAGGGCCGGCCCTCCCGTTACAATAGCAACCCTGTAAACACACAGAGAGCAGGGGCCATTCCCACCGCAAGCTAATTCAGAAGCACTTAAACAAGTCCACATTACAACCAACACGTTTTGGCGGGGCTGCAGCTGCAAATTTGTGCAACCCAGCTGAATTAAGAGTGATGAAAGAAAGCCAGAAGTGTGTCAGAGCCGGCAAAACACTGACAAACAAAAACCTCCGGGGGCCTCATGTTCACAGTGTATAAACTCTGCATGCGACGCTGAGCTGCAGGTGAAAATAAAACACCTACATTTGATTCAACAGAACTATTTCAGACACATTCTTAGTTTTTTATGTCCTGAATAAAATACAAACCATATAGCTTTCTCCTCTCCTCAGTTTCTATAATGACTAACATGCCATCAGCAGAGGTGTCTGTGTCTTTTTGATGGTCAGTACTGTGAGGGTCAGTGCTGTAGCAGACTGCTGTAAGAGCGTCACAATTATGGTGCTTTTAGCAGCTAGTTTCCCACACATGTAAGCTGCAGTAGTGGCTGGTAGGTGTTTGGTAATTGTTTTTCCCCCTCGGCATTACTCCTACTCACAGTTCTCAAGCATGCAGAAACACACAGGACACACACACAAGGTACAAACACACACACACACACACACATTCTGACAGCCTTTTGACAGTTCCTGCCTCTTGACAGATGACAGTAGTGGGATGGAAATAGACCACATTCCTTCTACTGCAACCGCCCAGTCTGGTCCAACCAGCTCTCCATACACCTCCTCTGGTTTCATCCCTTCATTTTATCCATGTCTGTTTTCTTTCACTTGTGCTACAGCTCTCACTTTCTTTTTTTCCTCAAACACAGAGCTCTATTTACTCCTTTCCAAATTTTCCCAGGTCCCTCAGCTCTAACATCTGACCTTCTAATAAAGTTATAAAGCAGCCAAAAGGCCTGTCTTTGCTTCATTAAAGCTCCTGGATAATTTTTACAATGATGCTGAGATTTTTGACCTGCATGTCACATGATCAGCAACATCAACAGAGTGCACTCATTTAAATCACAGTCCACTCTGCTAAAGAGCATCAGCCACAACTTTTATGAGGCTCGAGGAGCAGCTACTCCATTTGTCAGTGATTAGGTCACCATCCACTTCACTGACTATCTTTAACAAAAACACTATGCTGAGGTTTCATCATTCCTCATTATTGCAAAAATGAGATTTCCATCTATGACTATCTTTAGGCCATAAGTAGTGAGTAAGCAATGTCCACTAATATGTGCATCAAACTGGGCTAAAAGTAAAAGATAAATAAGACTTATTTGCTTTGCTTTCTGCTTCAGTAACAAATGAACACAGATCTGCCAAAATCTTCTCATCTTTTTTCGTTGCTATTTTCCTTCCTCTTTCTTCACATTAATAAAAACTGACAAGATCAGGCTAGTTTCCCATTTTCCTCATAGTGCTGCTTTTACTTACATTGATTTCACACACATAAAGAATTGTGATTTACATTTTTACTTTGTAAGTAAAACAGCAGTTCATGATGGAATTTCATGGCCAGCCAAACAAAGCTACAGCATGTTTCAATCTGCTCCAAGTGGAAACTTTTGAGGAGGACCACCTTAATCTTTTAATTTCTTAAAAAAAGATCTTTCTGTAATTTTTACAGAGGTCAACTGATGTCTTTTACAGTAATATTCATTAAGTGCGGTTTTAAAATGGGGATTAAGATCATTAAAGAGTGCAGTGTTGAGCTAAATGCTAATGTCAGCGAGCTAACAAGATCACAATAATAATGCTAACATGTTGATGTTTAATGTTATCATGTTAAATTTGCAAATTATCAGTAATCTAACACTGTCGATGGTACGTTAATGTCAATTTGGAAGTCCATCCAATTGTTGTACATATGTGTCACTCAAAACCACAATGACCTTGAGGTGGCGCTGGAGGAAAAAGTCAAATAAACATTAGTGAATTTTCCTCCATGAAACATGTCTACAAAATTTGTGATAGGACTTTAAGCACAACAAATATGATACTTTACATAAGTGGGGTATGTGAAAATTTTGACATGCTGGTGGTTCTAATGGAAAAGTCACAAAAACACAACAGTCATTAGGCTTTATCCTTAAGTACAATGGATACTTGTACCAGATCTCATGGCAATCTGCCCAGCTGCTGCTGGAATATATCAGCCAGGACCAAAATGTTGGACAACCAACCCAACATCTAGCCTGGCTAAAACAAGAGAGTTAAACGTTTCAACATTTGCTGAAACAGAGACAGCAACCTCCCACGTGCACCTCAGACTAAAGCTGCAAAGTCTTTGTAAACACGTCTGATGTTAAAACCATACTTTTGTCCTTGGATGAAACACTTGTTGTAACATGTGATATAAAACACCTGAGATTTATGTTTGTATTGAAGTAACTCATAAATTATGTGAACTTTAGTCACACAGTGTCCCAGAAAAGCTTGTCAGAAGCAGAAAAAGGGGTCTCTTTCCACTGTTTGTTCGCCTAACCAAATTACTGAATGTTTTCAAAGTCTGCAGTAGTCACTTGTTGTTAGCTCTCATCTCAGAAGAGACGTTCACAACATTCCCTTTATGAAAATTAGATTACAACAAAAAATCAGAGGTTACATCAAACACAACAAGGCCGTTTGATTCTTCAAAGCCTCTAAGACCCTATAACACAATCCCTTGAAGCAAGACAGTCTCTTCACAGAACCCACTAGTCTCAATCACTTACTCATGAACAAGTGCTGCCTTTGCCAAAATTCACTCTGAAAGAAATGCTTCCTCTTCCCTTTGGATTTGAAAAACAGCCCCTGATTGGTTTATATTTGGGCCATCATAAAGTGTGTCATGATCCTCAGACAAATTAGTTGAGTGGTTTTGGCAGCAGGATCCCTTTTTCTTTATCATTGCTCAATTACCAGCATGATTGTGGGCACAGAGGTTCTTTCATTATGGTTGTTGAGCTTACCTCAAGCGTCACTTCCTCCACAGCAAAGCACTGGATTATTCTTACTTAATGCGTATTTTTACTCAAACTAATTTCTTACACGGTTTTGCATGTTTTGCATCTGATAAGCAATCAGCCCATCTGTCTGTCTACCATCTGTCCGTTGCAGAAACTGAGACATTTTCTTATCACCTTTTGCTTTTTCCCCAGAGAGAAAAGACATTTGAAAGTCTGGCATTTAACCAAGCTGCAGATTGACGGTAATAGTGA
The DNA here is from genome assembly GCA_029814665.1 of Acanthurus lineatus. NCBI lineage: Eukaryota > Metazoa > Chordata > Actinopteri > Acanthuriformes > Acanthuridae > Acanthurus > Acanthurus lineatus. Next base: position 11,368,731 of record JAPZDV010000009.1, on the reverse strand, counting down.
ACCTTAGATCAACCTTATCAATGCTTTGTTTTGTCTCTCAATCTTGTTGTACGTAATGCTCTTTTTAATCTCACTCTTGGTCTAGACAAGAGCTTTCCTAATTGACCATGGACTCAGCTGTTACACAATACTACACCCACTGAGGAGGCAAAACTAAGCCTGTTGAGATGACATCCATGCTCACCATGTACCGGGCATGCACGACTGCTCGCAGGACAGCCTAGATAAAGCAGTTTGCAACACTATCAAATTCATCTTAGAACCTTGATAGAAGATAATGAGCCAGACAGCATCACAATTAACAAAGTCAGCAGTTAAATCCGTCATTTCTAAACCGAGGTTAGAACCAATCCAATGGGTTACAGGATGCATCTAAGTGGATGAAAGGTAATAACTAGAACAGTACAAGTAAGAAGAATATTATACTGTATTTCCCTAAACTTTTTGGGTTTTTGTTGTTTTTGTTTTGTAAAATAGATCAATAGTCTTGTTAAAATCCAAGTTTCTGCTTACATTTATAATCAGACCTGTGAGAGGTGGTCTTAAATATTTAACTGGATTGATCTGAAGAATGGTAAGAGCAGTGATGGCACAGCAAAAAAGTCATTCAAAAAGAGTGCTGAGATGTAGTTAATGCATTTCACAAAATGATCAAAACACAAAATTGACTAGCAAACACATTTGAACCATCAAAAGTGGTAAATTATCATTTCTCTGTTACCTACATTGTATCAATGTTGTGTTTATAAATGCCTTGGTGTTTTGGAGGCAAGAGGAATTTTCCAGTGTGTGAGAGCATGAGATTGGGCGTGGGAGATGCTGAAGCAACGATGCAAAACACTATGTAAGATATATTTCATGCTGTTATGCTAAGTGTTAAAATATTTTCCATTCATTTTGAAACTGTGGTGTTGTGCCACAGTCTAGCTCATTCCTGGGAAACAGTGGAGTCCTCCAGAAACTCTGAGCAAAGCCTCTGTGAGGAGCCTCAAACAGGAAATAACTGCAGTGTCTCAGCCTGCTGTCTGGTATGGAGACCCTGGGCAGACAAATGCATAACAATGAGACAAAAGACTACAGAGGCAGCGGTACAGGCTGTTTATTTTGAGTTAAGGCCTAAGATCTCGACAAGAGTAAAGCACAGACACTGGACATGACAAACAAAGAGAGTAGGAAGACGAAGATGTAAAAAGACGAAGAGACAGTCCAGCTGCCAAGCAGGACTCCACTTCTGATTTTACTTCCAAGACAGCAGGAAGGAGTGGAGGCGGATGAGGAGGAGGAGAGACAGAAAAAGAGTTCATAATAGAGTTAAAACCCGAGCCAGGGTTTCTTTATTACAAAAAATATGTGGGTGGTTCAGGTCAGATCATCACTCTTTTTCCAGGTTCCGTGTAAAGGGGATTTCCAGATTATGAGCCTCTGCACACAGGAGCTCCCTCTCTTTAGCCTTTTATCTTAAATCTCACGAGTTGAGCACTGGTTGGAAGTAAACATCACTTCTGATTTTTGCATCATCTCCAGGGAGGAGCTGACTCGTATTTTTCCTACAGAAGTAGATGAAAGTCAGATAAAAACATCTGGGATGACCTTGTTAGCAGAGCCCTTATGGCACTGATAGTCAGATTCACTTAATCAAGTCTCCTAAAATAAAATTTTGATTTGCAGGGAAGTGAGCAGAGAGAATGGTGGTGATACAAAACATAGAAAATATCGGAATTAAAGCCTTACATCTGAAAATACTCTGGTTAAGGTTTGGGAAAGGTGGCACTTTTGCTTAAACATGTGCTGTGTTGTGTTACTTTGGACTTTTTCAGTATTTAATTAGGACCAAGATCTTTCCATATACCACACTTACAGTAATTTGCCACAACCAGATATTGTAGGTATATTTAATAACATTTTGTGACTTCGCAGACTCATAAATCATCCCCCCATTATGATGATAGCTGTTAGCTAAGAGTTGACAGGTGACACTGCATCAATAATTCATCAATACCCAATTATTTTTTTTAAGTTTTGCTTTTGCTCGCTTTAGATCAATTTGTCATGGGTCAAAAATCAGCCAAATAATGCAAAGTCAGGCCCCGCTTAAAGGTTTAATCAATATTTTTATTATGTATTACCATCTGAACAGTGTGAAAGGGGTTGCTGATGATGTAGCTACCAAGAGTCATCACCTGAATCTCCTTAGCTTGATGAAGTTTGAGTTTCAGCCTTTTGTTTAGCATTCTGACTGCAAATTAAATGGTTTAGTTCACTCTTGCCTCTCCCATGGTGTTTTTTTTTCAGCCATAGCAGACAGCTGTTTACAGCAAAAAGAAAGATCTATAACCCCTATGCTACCTGCTCAGCATCAAACAACAACAAGATGAAGCTAGCAACTAGTTGTTGACCATAGTGAAGCATTTAGCAGCTTGAAAGCCACATGTTTCCCTCAGGAGTCTGGAGAGTCCAAAAACTGAGCTAAAAGAGGAGTAAAGGTTGGACTTGGATTAAAAACAGTCCAAAGCGGCAAAAAGAAACCATTTATTCCATATTTGAAGGAACAAAACTAAACTACAAAGGGAACTTATCATTATGGTGTCGTACGAGAGGGTTTAAAGTTGATGTTAATAATTAATCAACATGTTTTTTTGCAAAAGAATCATTTCATAATCAGGGCTGGGATGATTAGTCAACATTTAAAACTTTCTTGTTACTGCATGCTGTCTTGCTGGGAGGTCCATGAGTCCTACGCATTATTCCATTAAAAATTACAACATGAAATTCTTCATATAATCCTGTATGCTTATAGCCTGCAGCTAAAAGGAATAATACAGGCAGAACACAAGAGGAAAATCTGACGTGAAAGGGATATGAAAATAGCGATGGGGCAGACACTTCCTCTTCGCATATGTTACATAAAACCTTTAAAGTTTTTCTGTGTCACACATTTGACTATCATCTGTTCTCATCTAACGGAAAACTAGCAGATTGGTTTCCTCCTTCCTATAAGAGTCCAGGAGGGATTGGAAAGGGCTGGAAGTTCAATGTTTTACCATAAAGCCAAGCACATGTATGGCCTCATGGCAGCTTGCAGGCGTGTAAAACACCACAGATCTCCTGAGAGATTCAGCAAAGGATAGCTGCTAATGTTTTAGATATAACTGACTGACATTCCCCTGAGGGAAGAACAATAATTTCTGCTTCGGTTTAGACCAATTCCATTTATAAGAAGACCAATTTGGGAGCTTTTGCATCATATTTCTCTGGCCACAGTGCATTATCACAATGTAAACACCCAATTTTATTTCAAGGTTAGCTGTAGTGCATGTGCTCACAGCATGACGGATATTCAGCATGACAGAGGTCAACAAAGGGATTAAATACATGTGTGAAGAAACCTGTGCCCAAGAGCCACTGTAAATCACTCACCCTGTGTGATAGCCGTAGGCCACTTTCCATGTGTGTCTGTGTGTGTGTGTGTGTACCAGTGGTCATGACCCACTCAAAGCAACGACAGATTATCAATCCTACCCAATCATCATCTTTGAGGAGCGCTGACATTGAGGCATCATGAGTTATGAGAACGTGGACGAGGAGAGAAAGTAACTGTGTGTGTGCGTGTGTGTGTGCGTGCATGTGTGTGTTTACAGCAGTAGGAGGTGTGTGAATGAATCTCAAGTGCAGCGATGAGTCCTGCTGCCATTGTCCTGATAGAAAAACATGGTTTGTTGATGCCCTTACGGACTATTCTGAAGCCTGTCGCCCTGACCTGCTCGCTCGGGCCTTTTCACTTTATATTTCACGGTCTTCACCACAGTAACAATAGCCATCCTATCAATGAAAACAATCCAACAATTGAAGGGTCAGGGCAAAGGAAAAGGGCCTAAATATAATGAGGAGTGAGAAGGAGAAAATCCCGGTGACACCATTCAATAAATCACATGACACACAGCTCCAGTGTCAGAAATAGAAAATACAAGAGGGTGTTTCTCGCTATTCTTTCAATACTGCTTTACTGTCATGATTAAATCCTGTTCATATACACTGTATGTGTGTGTGTGTTTCACTCCAGTAGAGAAGTGACAGTGAGCGGCCTGAGCCTTTTGACCTATAATCCACTAACTGTCATCCATATCCCTCCTGACTTGATCTCCTCCATTTGTCTTTGCATGGAAAGGGCTCGCAGCTCAGGCTAATCCTCTGTGTGCACACCATATAAAGCAATGCACTTTTATAAACACACACACATGCCTTCACTAGTGAAATAGTGCAAGTAGAAAAGCATGAGGTATACACAGCTGGGCTGAGCCATGCACCACTAACCTACTTTGAGAATCCGAATGCAGCATCCGCTTCCCTATCAGCCTCTCTTTTTGAATCTGTGCCACTGCTGTGAGTCTCCATCTTCGTCTCTGCCTACTAAACATATACAACCCGACCTAATGTGCAAACACACGGTCACACGCACACACATGCACGTGTATATATACAGACAGGCTGACAGGTTGCTGAAGAGCCGCTGTGTCACACGGACATCCTGCTGTGCTGTTTGTAGCCTTTCTCAGTGACAAACAGAGCACCGCTGTCATTCTGAGGAGCACAGAACCGATGATGGGAACATGGAAAGAAAAGCTACGACTGCAACAACCTCAACCTTCTTCCCAGCTCCAGCGGCACAGTCATAGCTGATTCTCTCTCCCTATGAAGGAAGAATGAATTTTGCATGATGCAGCAGCATCTTAGCAAAAAAAAAAGAGGAGCGGGGGTAAGGGGTGGAAAGATGCCCATTTAGCAAAAAAACAAAGGAGTTCTGGCAAAAGACTGAGGATGTGATGTAGTAGTTTACTGACACATTGACCCCACTGAGTAAGTTACAGAGTGTTACAAATCCCTTCTTAAAAGCGGGATTGGCATCAGAGCGGCAGTGCCACGGGCCCCGAGGGGGGTGACAAGAGGGCTGTAAGGGGCTGGAGGAAGGCCAGATGCTCTATAAACACACACACACACACAACACACATACACAGTGTCCCAAAGTGGAGTAGACTACACAACTGAATACTGAGGTGCATCTGAATAAGGGTTTTGCGGACCCAAATCAGACCTGGATCAGAACGTTCAAAGTCGACTCTGAGATGGCACTTGTGTGTTTTATGTTGTTCTCTGCCAGTGATTCCTTTTCTTATCAATCAACATCTTTTCCATTTTTATGAACACTCAGCAGTAGTATCTATGGTCTTCTTTATATGTTTCATACTACAACAAATATTCTGAGAAACATATTATTCACGGACGCAAAGGTTTAATTTTTGGGCATTTTGACTGATGATACAAATTATATAAAGGAGAATCAGCTGATAGAAAATAGAGTATAGACAAGAGTTATACTGAACTAAATTGACAGCATCCTCTCCTTTGAACAACACATCAATCAAATCACCAGAACTGCCTTTTTCCACCAAAAAACATAAGCCTTCTCAGTCCATCATTCTCCTTCTCAGCTGCCAAAACTTTGATCAATGCCTCCAACACATCCGAGATTGACTGCTGCAACAGCACTCTTTCTGACACATCATACAAGGGCCTCAATAAACTCCAGTACATCCGGGGCTCAACTGCTCACCTGCTCACCCACTTTTGTTCTCCAGACCAGGTCATCTTTGTCCTCTGCCCTCTGCCAGAAACTCTACTGGCTCCATGTCCCACAAAGTTCAAGTCAAAGTCCTTCTTCTCACTCATGAAGCCCTTCATAACCAGGCCTTCTCCTCATTTTTCAGGACCTGAGGAAACCTTCTCCACAGCTGCCCACTTCCTCTGGAGATCTCTCCCCAAACACATTTGCCGCTGATCTGTCCATGTTCAAACACTAATCAAATTGTGTTTGTTGTTGTTGTTGTTGTTGTTGTTGCCCATCCATCCATCCATCCATCCATCCATCCATCCATCCATCCATCCATCCAGAAAAATGCTCACAATTTCCTAAAGCTCAAGCTGATTATATCCAGTCACTAATTTACCATAAAAGCAGCAAATTTAACATTTGAAAATCCTTTCTCATTAATTTTCTTTTGGATTGAAAAACCAAAATCTGAACTAATCACTGCAGCCCTGGCTAACAGTGCATGTCCAAGAAGGTAAATGTATGTTGTCAGGTGTATTTGTGCTGTCACGTTTCTTCCATAAGATCCAAAAACCTGACAGAAGATTTAAATATAACCAGGAGGCGTTCCACTTCTAATAGAAGTTGAGCCAGTGGCCGTACAAAAAAATGAATGGAAAAAGGAGGTTAAGAGGAGATTTTCAAATCCCTGAAGAATGAGAATGAGGTGGCACTTGCATGATCCATCACTAATCAATGTATTTAGTAAAGAAAAAGATGTAGATTGGCTGAGTGATAATTAAATGTGTATGGCAGATTGTTTACTGTAAGATATATGCTGCATCTGTCAATAGAAATCTTTTTTGCAAGTTCATAGTTCTAAAATGGTTTTAGACAAAAACATTGGAGAGTGTGTTGTGTTTCCAGAGTGTGAAGCACTGGATGTACTGGCAATCGGAGGGGGATACACCTTTTCCTGCATCTTCAGCAGGTCAAACAATCTTACATAATTGTTCCAAGCCTCCCTTTTCCTGTCCACTCTGCTCGGCCTTCTCTTCCCTTTCCGACAGACCTGAACACACACACACACACACTCACACACACTTTAATGGAAGCCATGAACCCAAACTCCCACAAAGGCCCAAGTGGAGCAGGACGTTCTTAGGCTGAAATTCACTTCAGCACATGATTTTAGACTCATGGGATCTTTAGCACGCTCTGATTTTTCTTTCCAAAGGGGAGAAAAATAGCTCAATCTGCCTCATGTCTCCCCTCCATGAGCCCCTTGATGGACTTAATGCAACAAGCACAGATCTCAATCTGTGACTCTGCTGAGCAGTGGACTTTCACTACACAGCGTTGCTGTAAGAACAGAGGAAACTGGATACTTTCTTTAAAACCCCTGTGTGCTTTCCCTCCTCCGCTCCAGACAGAAATTTAAGTCTTGCCCTCAGCATCACAGCCACCTATAGAAGTACTTAAAACCCATTTTTTAAGGCAAAGAAAACAGAAGGGAGGTCCAAGAGGATTTGCACACACGCCTCTTGTTTAATTTAAACTTAGCCACACGTTTCTTGATGCAAGAACTGAAGCAGTGCAAAATCCAGAAAGTTAACTTCCATATGGTGTCGGTCTGTCGTAACGTCTGTTGAGTCTGACTTAAATCGCTAGAGGATGTCACGGGTAAATGTAACGTGCTATCTGATACACTGTGAGGCCAAATTCAACAAGGGCCCTCTGTGTTCACTGACCTTTTTGTCAAACATGAAACACGCACACAGACTTTAGTCAATAGAGTAACGCCGAGCCACACACAGAAGCCAGAAGTCTTTTCTATCTCCTCATCAACTTCTCAAAGCAGTTACTGAGCCGTGGTGAGCTGGACTGCCGGTGCATGGCAAGTGTGTGAGAGTGTTCAGCAGTCATAAGAGAGAAAACACACACTGTTTAATAGAAGGAAGACACACTGGTGGAGAGGGACAGAAACCAGGAGACTTTTTCTTTAATACCACACAATTTAAAAATGTAGAGAAACAAGCACCATCACCAAGTTAGCTTAATATACTAAAATAAACGCACATCTCCCAAACACACACATACAAAAAAGGAAAGAATCACTTCCATATCTGTACACTATATATGAAAAGAAGCAACTAGTAAGCTTAGCTTGGCATAAAAACTTGAAACAGGTTGCCATTGTTTTTTTGTTTGTTTGTTTGTTTAACTTGTACAAAATAACAATATTAAAACGACAATGTTTGGATGTACATGTAGATGAGTGTGCAGCATGTAACCCACTGACCCACTGACTCAGTGCAGAAATGCATTTCATTGACCTAGCAAGCTAAAGGTAACCCTAACTAGTAACTGATAATCAAATGCTTGATCATTCATTTTTTTCAATTCAGTCCTTGGATAAAATAAAGCAATAAAATAGATTTGCTTTGGTTCGAAATTTGGCAGTATACAGTTATTAAGGCAAGACCTAAAGATGTGTTTATGGGCTATGTTCAGTTTCAGGCAGAACTGCAATGCTTGAGTAAGTAAGTAAGTAAGTAAGTAAGTAAGTAAGTGAGTGCGATCTGTCCTCTTTAGATCAGGGAAAGTGAGCACACTCACAGGTTGCAGCAGGTAGACAGGCCATATTTTCTAAATTCTTTGATGTAGCATAATGTTTTTTTCCATTTAACACAATAAACTTTTTGGGAGCTGCACTCCCCAAATTTTACATCCTAAAACCTTATTATTTCCAGTTAAACATGAGTTAGACAGACTTTTTTTTAAAACACATCCTGTACAAAAGTTTTTTGGGCCTCTTCTGCACAGTTCATCTGGTGCTCTCTAACATCCTGCAGGGCCCTTTGTGCCTTACAGAGCCCCCTCAGGCTTGAAGTAAACATATAAAGTCTTCCACGTTCCAAAGGGCCACAACCCTGCATTAATATCTGCAGTTTAGATGAACCAGGTGACCATTTTCAGAAGCCAGAGTTAATAAGGACAGGGAAGATATTCAGTCTGGATACCACTGAGAGGTGTGGGCCATTAAAGTCTGATTTGTTCCTACGCTCCATGAAGTCTTCAGGACGCTCCTCTCTCAGCCTCTTGATAGCATGTGGGCTGCGGGGAAAAACAAGCAGCTGCAAATCTACTCCAAAGACAAAAAACACAAATCCCGAGCGTAGCAGGGAGCTGCTGGCGCTGTCCTGCGGCCGGCAGATGAATGGCTCAGAGATCTCAAAGCCCAGCGCGCCGTGTGCATCTCTCCTCGCCTGAGTTGGGCTGCAGTGTGCCATAACCCCACAGACCACACACTCACACACCACTCACACAGTGAACTGCCAAGTTTAAACGGCTGGTTTTTCCCAGAGTGTAAACAGAGTGGCCTGTGGCCAAGCTCACAAGCCATCACATGGCGTGCACTGAAGCCAATGTCTAGCATAAATGCTTTGATTCATACCATATGGGCATCACTCATGAAGTCTCCACTGAACACTGTGCATGTAGCTCACACCAACTAACAATAATACACTCAACACTACAGCAAAGAAAGAAAAGACACTGTACAGTAGGTTTACCTTTGATAGGCTGTCACATCCAGTCATGCAAAACGAGAATGTGTTACAGTAAGCTACATTCAGTCTTTCAGGATGACAGGCTTCACTGTAGCCAAGCTTTGCGGGCTCTTGTTGGCCCATTGTCCACTGAGCGACTATTGTGGCAGAAGGCTTTGTAATGTTGACTGTCATGCGTATCAGACGGATTGCTATGGACCTGTTTTCTCTAAGCCTCATACAGTACAGCCAAATGTAGGTGCAGAAAAGTGACTGACATGAGAAAAAAATACAACAGTAGATTAAGAAAAACAAAGAATCCAGCAGAGGAAAAAAAAAAGCAAAAATGAAGAAAAGAAACAAGATGCTGCAGCCAACCAGCAGCTCTGTGAGGCTCTACTTAACAATGCAGTTTTGGGTTTAATGTTAGCATGCTGCCGCTAGCATGTCAGAATTACTTAATGACAATGACAACAAGTTTTTGTTTGGCAGGTATTACACAGTATTCATCATCTTTGTGTGTTCAGCATTTTAACATTTCTATTTAGCATAAAACAGAAAAAAAAATGTTTTGTAATAAACCAGAGAAAATACTTGTACAACTTAAAATTTTGGCTTGATGTTAAAAAACAACTCTGGATCATTTAAGTTGTTATAAAAAGAGAAACAAATGTGTGGATTAAATTTCACAGCAATCCATCCAAAAAAAAATTAGGATGTTTCACTCAAATCCACAAATTTTAACTGTATAGTGGTGCTAAAGAAAGAGTCAGGGAATCACCTAAGTCATAAGGATTCATCCTCCCAGGACCATGATTGTCTGTACAAAATAGGTGGCAATTCCACCAAGTAGTTGATGTATAATTTAATCTGGAACAAAGTTGTTGACTAACTAATCTACAATGCAATCCTTAGAGCCGTGCCACCAGAATGAGTAAGACATTTGTGCATTTATAAAGGGTTTTTTTTCCAATACAAAGAAGATTTCAAGCTTGTGAAACTAAAAAATATAAACAGGGAGATGGAAAAGAAATGAGAACTGAATCTCTATCAACAGTGTGACCTGGTTTGATAGATGGCTATGGATGGAAGGAGACCGCTTGCTGTTCAGTGAGTTAATTACGACAGAACAGACGGACTTTCATTGGGAGAACCCCTGTGATACACTGGAGAATTGATTCAGTAAGAATATCTAGTCCACTGCCACTCTTCCTCACTGTCTTTCAGTGGCAGCACTCCATATTTCTTTGGCCATTTTCCAGCGTTTCTCTGGCTCTTCATCTCGCCTCATCCCCTCCACACACTCACACACTCACACACACACACACACACACACACACACACACACACACACATCTCCTGTCTCTCTCTCTCATTCCCTCTAATAGGTCTCAGCATCATTGCTACTACAACTCTGTCTTACTCTCCCTTTTTGTTGTCACACATTCTTTCCATTCTCACACCTTCCTCGCTCTCCGTTCTCCCTCTGACACCTCAGTATCTCACTCTGTCCCCCCTATCGTTCAACTTGTGGCCTGGTAAAATGTGTGTCTCTTTGTGAGCAGTCAGGTACTAAAGTCTGTCTACCAACAAGCCATCTTTAGTGGATCCATGCTTGTACCATGCCGCACCAGCACAGCTGTTCATTATCTACTTTGTTCTGCTACCCTGAAGCACCCAACTCTGCTGTGGGCTCATGAGGATGTGTGGGTGCTAAATTGTTCTATTAAAATGTAACAATTTGTGGATAATGTTCCCAACTGTTCAACACAAACCTAAACACCAAAACAAAAAAAACAGGAGCTCTGCAGCCATGTTTTTCTGCACCATCCAGGACACTGTTTTTTCCAGATGAGAGGGCAGACTGAGGCATAAATCAGAAAGTCACACCTGTTTACACACACACACTTATCATTCTAAGTCACGCTCCATCCATCAATCCATCATTCATCCATCCAACCAGCTTTCTTCAATGTTAACAGTGCCATAAGGAAAAAAGGGGAAAATTAATTTGTGTGAGTGTCAGTGTGTCAGTGTGCAGCCATGAATATATGTGTGAATAAGTGCGTGTGTGTGTGTGCGCCTTTATGTGCTTCCGGCTGTTGTCAGCTATCCCTGGTTGGCATCACAGCACCATATGTTTGTCTGTGGGGCTGTGCTGACATGTGCCACCGCTGGAGGCCAGGACGGCTGCACACAGCACAGTGACAGCTTTATGCCCGCATGCCATGCATTGCAGAACTCTAGCAAATAGTCACATCCTGCAGCTCTGCAGGCAGTGAGCACGTGGGACTGAACACCTCTGATGTACGGAGGTAAAACAGCATGAGTGATTATTTCTCACCTATAACAACACTGAGTGTATGATTTCATTCATTTTTGTATAGCCCTGTTTTCCCCCAGCCAGAGTTGCATGGTGATTACATGATTACATGATGCCAACTTTTAAAATTTCTTGTTGAAAAGTCAATTAAAAAATTCATTGAGAGATGTAATGACCACCAAAAGACATAAAATGACAACAAAGAGATGCAAAATAACCACAACAGGAATCATGACATCCCCATCAAAGATTAGTAACACCACCAAATAAAACAATGAAGGGTTACAGAGAGATTAAAAATGACCCCAAAAGAAAACAAGCGATCAATAATAGATGCAATATAACCACAAAGATAGAAAATAACCACAAAAACAACAAAAACAGATACATTATGACCACAAAGAGATGCAAAAACATCACCTAGAGACCCTAAATGACCACAGACATCCAATCAGTGTGTCTTTGTCCTGTGCAGGCAGGACCTTTAATATGTCTGTGTGCATGGCCTTTTTCTCTATGAGTCCATCAAGGACAGCATCTGCAAATAGCAACTATCAATTGAAAGAATTTTATGTTACAATTTTGAAAGTTGCTTATTTGGAATTATATAATTAGACTGAAAAAAAAGACACAACCACTAATAATTTAATAGTTGCCAAGATCAAGTGGCTTTTACACATTTTTTAGAGTCTCGACACATATTAACTCACGCATAAATGTGCTTCTCGTCTCTACAACTGTCCCTGAGTCGCCTCGCCCATTCAAAAGTTTCTGAACCCGCCCCCTGTGCTGAACTCTGTGTTGTGTCCGCAGACTCGCGTTGCAGTGACGCATCTGTGCCAACATATCCTTAAACAAACTCAGCTTTTGTCATGTGTCAACAAACGAATCCGTGTCTCATGGCTGAAGCTTGGATGGCAGTGAGAGGGACCTGTTGGGCCACAGGGACACCGACCCGACACCGACCCACGGCCGGCAGAGGCGGAGATTAACACAAGTCCACTGGACACAAAACTAATATGACTCTGATGATGTTGACAGTCACAATGCTGATCAATCCAAGGCTTGTTGAGTCTTGATCATCACCATGAATGTGGGTCACTATTTTTACCATAACACATCCGGCACATGAGACATTAAACTGCTGCTGGAGCCACAATAACACAACAATCACAATCACTGAAGGGATTTCTGCTCGTTTAGGCGGCAACTTCATGTCAGTCATCTCCAGAAATCTGCCTCAAATAAAATTCTGATGAAAGACAAATAACTGATTGTGGACACATGAGATCAATGTTGCTGCATGTGCCTATAAAACTAGCACCCATGTCAAGTCTAACACTACTGAAATTATAGGCCATAGTCACTATTCACGTTGTTATTATTATTATTATTATTATTATTATTATTATTAT
>JAPZDV010000009.1:11318261-11345417 GCA_029814665.1 Acanthurus lineatus | reverse complement strand
ATAAATATAAACTTGTGACAAATGACGCAAAAAATGTATTTAGCATTTATTGGGGTTTTTTTTTTTTTTTTTTTTTTTTTTGTTTTTTTTTTTACCAATGACACCTTTCCAAAGTGCCACTGATATGCACAAACACAACAATGAGGGAACATGAAGTGTGTGAACGAACACAAGATGACATGCAGTGATTCCCTTTGAGATTGCACTTAATAACAGACTGTATAATTACCAATAGAATATCTGTGGTAGCTGAAATGATATCCAACAACAAACCTTTGCTGAAAGACCCTGTACCACTTATACAGCTAAGCTCAACCTCAAATTAAGTGTCTAAGCCACAAAGGGCAAAACCATGCTTGTCTGTGTCATGCTGTGCACATATTTACTCTTTAAATTAAAAGGAGATGTTTACACTGAACGTCTAATAAACACACATGTCAGACAATAAAGAGTGGCTACAGAGTTCCACGGTAACAATCATCTGTTTTTACTCCAAAGTCCTTGATTTCCAGAGAAAAAAGGCAGTATTAGGATCCATCCTTCATGTGACACAATTCTTAGGAACCTGACAAGCAGCTCCTCAATCTCAGGTGGCAACTTAAAAGGGTGACTGTGAGGCATGTTTTCCCCCCGTTCACTATCGTACATCACGGCTCATCCTTGTCCTTTTCCCTGCAAAGGCACTGCGCTCATGCGACAAGGGCTGAACGCAACAACCAGCCGTATCATTTCGTTGCATCCTCACACCAGTTTGCAGATTATGTGTCCTCCTCCTCGACTTCGCTGTGCAGTGATGGAAAGGTTGTTTTTTAAGAGGGCTGAAACATGGTAGTGCACATGGATTTTTTGGTCCAAATGCAGGCATTGAAGATTCAGTGGATTTCAATGTGGACCTGTAAGGACATGAGGAGGGTGTCAGGCAACACGATACATGCAAAATGTATAGACATTTGTCTTGGCAATGATGGCGTTACAATTAGGTCATTGATCTTTAAATCTTCAGAAAGCACTCAGTTGCTAGTTTATTAGATATTCAGTATATATTGTAAATCTGTTGAATTGTAATCATTAGTTGATCAATGGAAAATTAACTGGCCACAATTGACAAAAACAATTTATTTGACTGGAAGTGAAAAGTGGAAGTGGCTGAATGAACACCTGAAGATTAGGAGCTGAAAAAAGCAGAACAGCTGCTTGAATTCTAAAAAGAAGCAAATGAAAGTTTAAGCTAAGGAATAACATTTTTAAACAATTTTCTGACCAATAACTTACAAATTTTAGGCTGATTATTATTACAATAACAAGACTGTTAATGGTGGCCTTTAATGTTTTATAAAGACTTTAAAAACTGTGGGCAACCAAATATTATGTCTCCTTTATCTTGTGTTAATGTGGCAGTTTGAATGTAAAACGACTGTTAGTTAAACGTAGTGCTTAACAGCTTAACAAAGTGACACCAAATCATACAGCTGAATAAAGAACTCACTGGACCAGTTTGAACAAAAGCTAAACTGTATGGCCTTTGCGAGAGTAACATTTATAATCTTTACCTTGGTGTAATTAATAAACTAGCAACGAGTTTAAAACCCATCGACTTAAAGAGAACAAATATTAAAGAAACACACCCCAGACAGCAAATATCCGTATTACCATGACATCAGACAACAACATGTTCGTAACTAACGACATAAATGTTCTTTCTCGTCAGCTATTTGCTTATTTATTCTAGCAAACTGGCGAACGAGCAACTTAACTGGTGACGTTAACCAGCAGTTACCTTATTTTCATTAATAATTACCACACAATTACCTGTAGTCTGACATTAAACATCATCGAAGCGACGAGGTAGATATACGGGAATCTGATTCGTAGTCGCCATGCGAGATCGAAAAATATTAACAAAGTCCTCGTCAAGCCTTTGGAAAACACTCCGTAAGTCCGACCAGCGGAGCCCGAAAATCGGAGCACCAAGTATGACAGACCCGCCATACGGGCGACGTCGGCCCCGGCGGTTTCTACGGTAACTGTGTCAGACAGTGACGCGAACAAACGAGAAAAATGTTGGCTGATACATGACAGGCATATTTCTTTCACTGACTGAGACCGATCTCCATTTCTACATCGGCTGGTTGTGTTGGCAGATCTAACGTTACTCCACCCCGACTGGCTTTCTACCGATTCCTGTTATGGTCATCAAGAGGACTCAAAACTGTGTGACACGCACGGAAGTTTAAAGTGTGAGGGATTTTGTGCCCTGTAGTAGGTCTCTCAGGCAGATTTATGATTCGTATCTTTCAAACTGTGTTCATGAGCTATGCAACTAAAAAATAAGCTCAAAAAATGATCATACCACAGATATAACCAGAAAGAATTAAAAAGACTTATAAACTATTTGTTCTTACAATTAATCATAGTGTAATATTTTAAAAATAACTGATAACCGTGTCCATAGTCACTCTTTGAAATGATGTTTAATTTTATCATTAATTAATAGTTTGGTGGGGTTTTTTTTTCTTTTTTCGTGGAGCGAGTATATTCAAATATATATTTCTTTTAGGTAGTTCTAATAATGATGGCTATTTTAGACTGAGTTCAATTAAATTATCCACAAAAAAGATGTCCAAAACATTAAAGGGAGGCTAATTTGAATTTTGTCTAAAATATTTTTTGATATACTTAATTTAGCACTTTCTGTAATAATTTCAGTTTTTCTAACAAATTTAGTGGAACGTCTCGTTGGCAGACTCAGCCATGAACTTAGAGTGCCACATCTGTCTATGCATGTTTAATTTTTGTATCTGTTTACTTAGTTTGAATTGTTACTTGACATTATTAGAAATGGCTTGCCCTTAAGGAATTTTCATGTATAAATAAGGGTAGTGCAATACTTATAATGCCAAATTGCTGCTAGACAAGCTTTAACTATGCCTCTGCAAAATCTAAGACAATAGACGCCGAGGCACCCTACACAGCCTGTAAGACATAGCTCAGGGCATAAATCCATTTTAACTCCAGTAGAAGCCGAATTGGCCGATGAAATGACGTAATTTCCTTAATCAGTGTCACACTCTGAATTGTCCGTCTTACCAGACATTTCCTTTACCTTTCTGAAATAATGAAGTTAAAATTTTATTTCCTATACTAAGCCGTTGTTATATTTTTTTATTTACACATTTTGACTTTGAAAACCCAATAGTTTGCTTGTTGCTTTTTAAACAGGTAGTCAGAGTCTCTGTGGGCGTAACATCCCAGTGCACCGGATGCACCATCTGGTGGTGGTGGCTAACTTCATTTTTTTTCCTCAGGGGTGGTGGCCGCTGTTTTGCTTCATAGCTTCCAGATCAGCCCACGAAAGCATGGGAATGTTGCGAGGGAATTTCTGAGGAAACTTGTGTTAAAGTGCTAGATAAGTTACTGTAAGTTTCCCACAAACTGTTCCACATCCGAGGAGCCCCGTTGTACATTCAAAGGCAGTTAGCGAAACGCTGTTGGGACATTTCACCAGCGAGCAATTCCGGACAAAGGAAAAGAGACTTGTGAGCTAACGTTAGCTGGCTCCCGGGCTGACTTAGCATTCCTCTAGCTGCGGCGCAATGCAGGCCATAAAGTGTGTCGTTGTCGGAGACGGGTAAGTTAACTTAATCGAACTGACTGTTAACCTATTATGTGTGTCCCATTTAATATTGAACCAACACGACGACGTTCAACGTTAACTGAAAACTTAGCTGTCATCGCACTGGCTAATGTTAAAGCCATTTGTTCAGATTTTTTTTCCTGACGGGTAGAGTTAGCCACCAAGATTTTAAGTTCAACTACCTGTTTACCGGTATGCTTAATTGGTCATTTTGAGTTAGTAATAAACTTTGCCTATACAATTTCTTCGCTATTACCCACACATTGTGTTTCTGATACGACAAACCATTGCCGTAACGATAAATAATAACAAATCAGCTGCTATGTAACTGATTGGCTAATCTATGACTTAACGTTGAATGATCCCGGTAACATTGTTTTCCTTACTCTTGGGTGAGTCAGACTTAATTGAGTAGCTTACGTATTTCTCTTAACCAGAGTTTAAAATTTGAGTTTTGCAAGAGTTACTTATTAATTGGGTAATTTAAGTACTTAAGCGTTTGTTTGTGTCCGTTGTTTAAAGGGTGTTAGTGGATGTGTAATGCATTGTCATGTTACATATATGGCGAAATTTCAGATTTCTTTTTTTTTTTACCTTGAAAGGCTTTGTTTGCAACAGCTAAACATTAGTTTAAGTGACTTTCATATGTGTGACATCAATATGTGGGAGGAAAATACACTTTAAAACACACTCCTCTTGTTCAGGGTGTGGTGGATACCACAGCAGCAGTGTCATTCATGACCCTATGACTGTATTTAATCTATTACCTCGGATTTTGAAGTTGTAAGGTATAGGTTAGAAAGGGTTGCTCATACCAAGTCTACACATTAAATCTTCATATTTGGGTAGTAGACCTCATCTGCAGTTCTTGCATGCATATGTACAGGAAGAAAATCGAAGCCTGTTCTTTCAAAATAAAGGAAGAGCAGGATGTGTTTATCTGTTTTGACTGAGAGCCTTGAAAAGAGCTGAGATGATTTATCAATGAGTAGATAGAATTAACTAGAATTCTGTTTTTGATTAAATTCTTATTAATGGTTATTAATTTTTACAAAAAAAGTGTCAAAAGCTTACTTTTTCTGGCTTCTCAAAGATGAATACCTGCTGGCCTCTTGTGTTTTTGTAATGATTACAAAACATTTAAAAATAACAAAACATCTTTGGATTATGGACCATTAGTTGGACAGAAAGTGGAATATCATTATGCCACCTTACAATGGGCATTTTTAACTATCGTCTGACAATTTGTTGGCTAAGTGCTAAATTGATAAAATTATGGGACGACTCATTGATAATTAAAATAATTGTTAAATGCAAACCAACTTTTTGAGCTTCTGGTAAGGGGATTTTTTTAGACTCAAGCAAAATGGTACTAAGGGAAGCCATATCATCAAAACCCAATAATGGCTGTTTGCGTGCCCCTTTTTAGACAGGGTGAAATATAAACAACAAACAAGTCATTTTTCCTCTCCTCCTCCCTTCCAGAGCTGTGGGTAAGACCTGCCTGCTCATCAGTTACACCACCAATGCCTTTCCTGGAGAGTACATCCCTACAGTGTAAGTATCTGAAACTGCAGACCTTATTCATTTATTTATGGAGGAGTGGAAGTCTATGTGCTGTAGCAGCCCATCATTTATCTCTACCCTTGTTTCCTATACAGTCATTACATCGTTAAGGTTGGATCTTTCTCTACAGCTTGTTTTTATGGTTGAAAATTGGATTTCTTGAAGCACAGACTGGAGCCACTGCTTTAGACTGCAGTCTTAAAAAATGATTCAGGGAATATGATAATGCGGAAGTTAAGAGGAAGACCAGCCATTATCTGATTTTAGACCAGATATGTAAACTATGTTGTTTTGTATCACTGTCGGTGTAGTTTGAACTGTTTTCAGCAGGCTGTTGGTGAGCAAGTTTTGGTTCAGAACCGCCAGATTCAGTGAGCAATGAGTCACTTTCAAGATAGACCTGAAAGCAAAAGCAAAAGCACACAGCAGACTAATTAAGAGCTTGTTTTACAGTTTAAGACTTCCTTTTTTTTTCAACACATTTTATTAAAATATTTGACTGTTTTAACTTTGTGACTGATTAAATTCATGTTTACATCAACACCTCTGTCAGGTTTGACAACTACTCTGCCAATGTTATGGTGGATGGAAAGCCAGTGAACCTGGGCCTCTGGGATACAGCGGGACAAGAAGACTACGACAGACTCCGCCCACTTTCATACCCACAGACGGTATAGCCAAAAAAACAGACAATGCTTTCTTATCTATCATGCACTGTAATTCTTCTTTTGCTGGCAGTGCCCTTACGTAATCAATTTGGAAAGTTTGGGTACCAAGAATGAAGGAGGAAGTTAGAGGGAAAAAAACACCACACCTTTTGATTGACATGAACACAAGAGTTTGTACTGTTCTCAGAAGGAAGTGATAGTTATGGGCTCTGATTGCAATTTCTCTCTTTTTCTCTAGGATGTGTTTCTCATCTGCTTTTCACTTGTGAGTCCTGCCTCCTTTGAAAACGTCCGTGCCAAGGTGAGTAGATGTTGTTGACAAAAAAGCAACATAATAAACACAAACCGAACTGTTTACCAGTTACTTTAATCACTGTGCTCATTATTAAAATTATTTCAGTGATACTGGAAACCATTTATACACAGTTTGTCCTCAGTAAGTTCAAAAAGTTTTTTTTAACTACAAGGAGGAGTTGAAATTTGGGAAATTCTCAGGAGCTTATTGTGTGCAATAAAATATTTTCATTCCTGACACTTACTGGTTCAGTGTCGACAGTATTTACTTAATTACCTCTTGGTTCCACCTGGTACAGCTCTTTGACATGCTATTTTGTCCCATCATCCTCATGGCCTCTTACCCCAATGAGAGGGTTTCAAAGTGCCTATTGTTTTGCCCAGACTTTGCAGATTTATTCTTTTGGAGTTTTTGTGCTTGTACAATTGTTAAGTGGGCTATCCAGCTAAGTGGTTTCCTTTATGTCAGGTTAGTTGGGTGACATGATCAGGAGCTTTACAGAGGGTTTATATTTAAAACTGACCAGATTTTATGAGTTGTTTTTTAGTCTGACTTACTGTTAAGCTTGATGTGCTCTGTGCAACCTGACACGGCTTCTCTCAAAAAAAGACTGACCGTGCATTCTCTTAAGCATAACAGAGAGTCACTCCTGTGATGCATCTGAAACGAACCTCTGCCCATCCAGTGGAATCACAAGTACCGTCATACGTGGCCACAAATTGTCACAGCGTAGCCATGCCTGGTAGAATCTTTGGGTTAGGCCACTTTAAGACTGACAGATGTCCTTTGTAAAAAAAAAAAAAAAAGCAGCCCCCCTCATTCATTTGAAAGAAGCTCATCCATCCACACACCGGGCTACTAACACAGTGGCTTTAGCAATACAACTCTGGGTCATCCAGCAAAAAGCTTGAACCTGACTCAACTAAAGCTGCAACTTTGCGTCATATGGTAGAGTGCTGCCATGGCCAGTTTAATTTATGCACGTGCAAATTTCCCAGTAGATCGATTGTTGTTTGAATTTTGTATTTTTACATTTAACATCTTGATCATCATAACAGAACTTAAAATAGTTGCCACTGTGGTGTTATTTTTCATTTTTTGATGCCTGCATAGCCTTAAAATATTTATCTGTTATTCAAACTGGACTCTCACTCATACCTTTTAAACAACACCCCACCAGTATAGCCCACTGTGTTATTCAATGCATGGGTGTTTTCTGTCTGAAACACTTTCACTGAGGGCTAAATGAGGCAACATGGCAAATATGAAATATTTATAGACTCAATGAGATCACTGCAGATAAAGAAAATGGCAGCAGAGCAGTATCTATACACTGTGCATTAGCTTGCATTAAATTATAGATAAAAGGTTTCAGACTCATTGAGCTCATCAAAATGCCTTATTTATGTTGTGGGATTATGTGTTGTTTTTGTTTTTAGCCAATCAATATATTTCATATACTCCCTCTAGACCAGAATGTACCTGTGCCTTATTCATTAGGGCATTTACAATAATCTTGACACTCATTTTTAGCTTTTACTTTTTGTAATAATCAAATATCTCTATGAAAATCACCAAGTAGTAACCGGCTTTTCTGATACTACACAGGGGTTTTTGCTTCTGGAATCTATATTTAACTAGATGGCACTCAGCTTGTGGTAAACACCAAAAAAAAGAGCTATTGTAGGCCAGAATAATGGCTTCAATGCAAATGATAATGTTGCTTGTTGGTTATTCTAGAAAGTGCAGCCTCAAGATAAAACGTCAGGTTAAAAGCCTCTTCTCACCTCTAAACCTTGTGTTCTCTGTGCAGTGGTACCCTGAGGTCAGACACCATTGTCCCAACACTCCCATCATCCTTGTGGGTACCAAACTGGATCTGAGAGATGACAAGGACACTATGGAGAAGCTTAAGGAGAAGAAGCTCTCTCCGATTACGTATCCCCAAGGACTGGCGATGGCCAAAGAGATTGGTAACAACACCTGTCTACTTTACTAGAATGTCCCTATTTTTAATTTTTTTTTATTTTGCTGAAGAATTAAAAAATATCAAATATTTTGGTTTCCTCAGGTTCCGTCAAGTACCTGGAGTGCTCAGCCCTGACTCAGCGTGGCCTTAAAACTGTGTTCGATGAGGCCATAAGGGCTGTCCTCTGCCCTCCACCAGTCAAGAAGAAGGGGAAGAGGTGCTCCCTCCTCTAAGACTTCCTTCACTGGATTGGTTACAGGGGAACATGACCGCTAGTGGTGAGGGTGGCTAAAGATCACAGGAGAAACACACCAGTATACACACAGAAACAATGTACTTCAGATTCTTTCCTTCCATGCGTGTAGCTACAGCAGTTATAACAACTGTTTCCATGAAAAAAAAAAAGATATATAGGTCAGATTTAGGGGAAGGGGGGTGAAAGATCATAGACCTTAGCTCTTTCCCAACAATGTATACTGTTTTGACAAGTGAAATGAAATTCTCGAGGCCTTCTACAATGGATTGGATGTTTTGTAAAATGGACCGTGGAATGTTTTCAATTTGTTCTTCCACTGGTTGTCTACCTTTTTTGTTTACAGTCTTGATTGTTTGTTTTAAGTGGTAGAAATATTGCCAAATACATCCTTCAGATGTGCTGTATTTTAGCAGAAAACCTTTGTTCTCTTGTCTAAAACCTTTAAAACTTTGAAACACAGCTGACAGTTTGCTGTTGTGTGCCACTGTTTGTTCAGCTCCATGAATCGCGTTTTATCAGTTTTCAGTTGTAATTTGCGAAGGCATTCATGTGCCATCGCTCTTTTAACAAGGACCTTGAAGTAACTTTCTGTTGAGTTCCTTTTGCCTCTAATTAGTTAGTTGTTTTTCAGTCATGTTAACTCGTTTATTCTAATGGGTTGAATTTTGCCTGAAACATACTGAAAATACAAACTTCTGACACCAACAGTGCTATTACTCCCTTTGAAATCAAACGATCCAGTATTTTATGTGTTTGGCTCCAATTGGACCTGTCAAGTTTATGGTATTTTTCTTTCCTCTGCAATATTTCCCCTAGAAGTGTCTCAACTGTGTAGCTGCCCAGGAGTGCAAAGCTGAAAACTTTATTAGATATCAGATTAGTTTAGGTGTTTTGGTGGCGGGGAACAAGAGCACCTTTAATGCTCTGTGGGCATTTATCAGAAACCTTTTGTGCAGCACATTGATTTTTAATAGCATCACTACTGGCTAAGCAATGTCACTAAGAAGAGCATTAATGCCTGCTAATAACAGTAACAAAGCTACTGTCGGTTATGGTGTAGTATACAGTGTACTCATCTTTTTGTTATAATCATGTGATTTGACTATTTTGTATCTTTCTTCACAGAAGTTACACTTCACTCACTGTATTGTTAAACTAACACTATGAATATCCTTTGTTTATTACCTCTACAGTTAACGCTACCTTAATCTCCCTACAAGCCTAGCTTTTTGTAATTAATGCTGATAGCATGTATGTGCAACATATACTGAAAACTAAGATTAGAATTGCTACAGTTATATTTTTGCCTATTTACAAAATGTATTTGAACTACTAGATCAGGGGTTAAGTACATGTTGCTCATCTGTATTGTATTCAGACATCAAGCTGTGCTTAAATTCAAGCCAATGTTGTGACTCTTTAGTTTTATGGATAAAAGCTATTGTCACTTTTTGAAAAGCCAATAAATTCAAGTAAAACAGACTAGTTTCTGCCTCTTTGCTGCCCATAGATGCATAAAAATGAGAAAGTAGTATTTTTACACATCTGTTTTGTTGAAGTGTGTAACAGTGCTGTGAGTTTACAGAGGAAATGTTGATTCAGAGTTCAAATTGAAGGTTTACAGTAATCACCACTCTGTCAACATGAGTAAAAAAGCTTATTGCTGCTGTTCCAAAGGGCACATCATCTCTGTGTATCAAATACCATCTGTATGACAAAAAGTGGGATACAGTCCTACCTTTTATTCCTTTATTTAATATGGAACACCCTGTATATTAAAAACTTCCTTATTATGCTTGAATAAGATTTTCTTAAGGAAGAGCCTTTGGTATGAACCAATATATGAGATTATAAGATAATGATTATGAGAACATGATTGCAGATTAGTTGCTTTGGTTGCTGTGGAAAAGGCCAAAATCAACGAAATATTCCCTCTCTATTGATGCAGTTCTTGAAACTATGACTTCTAAGCATGCTTTGTTTCATCCACAAATTTAGCCCTGGTGATGTCTTAATGTAAATGAAATAAGACTTGGCCACTAAGTACTGCATCATTCGAGACTGGAAAAAAATCTAAATTTGAGACTTAAAAGCTTAGAATCACTTCATTTGGTGCATTAAGAAAGCATTAGTCCATCCAGTCATCAGCAACCTTCATTTCTGACAGTCTTTTGCACTAAATGGGACATTTCCAAAAGACTTGGTGGTGATCATTTTTTACTGTTATAGACATGGATTTGAGTTGCATTCAAGCTTATATTTTTACCTAAAAAAGAGGCCAGTATAGCTTTGGGCAACATCACACAGGAGACTGTTGTATCGTAGTGTGTTCATGGTGTGCATATAAATTATAAATCATATGAGGCCAAGAGGATGTTTTGTTTTTTTTTTTTTAATTAAATGATAAATTAAAACCCTTGAAGGCCATTCAACACAACTGAAAATTTAACCCATCAGGTTTCTCAATACATATGGCACAGATCTAAATCTGAGACCTTCAATTAATCCTCAAACACACACTTTTTACAGTCTTTGTACATCTTAAAGCACCTCTTCAGTCACCCATAGGCTTTGACCAATCACAGATCAGTCAGTCAGTCTGAAAGTTGTGGTTCAGGAATCAACAAATCGTAACAATGTCCCTGAAGTTGTGGGTATGCTGTGGAGAAAACAAAAGTGTTATTCAGTAAATAAAAATGTAACAAACTGGTCAGATACATTGGTGGAAAGAATTCAATGACAATGTTTGCCCTGAGCGGAAATTTTAAGCAATCATAGATAAGTTTTACATGATCATTTTCTGATTAAGGGGATCAAGCTGTTTGTTTTTTTTAAGGTATAAGAGAACCACAGGTACATATTATATCATCTGACAGCCAGAATCTAACCCACAGATAACATAAAAACCCCGATTACTGGACTGAGAGGATCATAATTGAGAGAACAGCTGCATAAGGCACTTATCCTTTTCAATAACAGATGGGTAAACAGTTGACTTATTGCAAAACTTTAATTAAAAGTCAACACTTTAAATCTAACAATATGCCACTTGTAAACAGCAAAATATTACCTCTCCACCAGCTCTGCACCAACAATGTCATGGATGTGGTATTTCATGTGGAATTTTACATGGGATGATGTTCGTCGCTCTTCTAGCTCTGCCTTCAACACTTCATTATATTTGGACTTCTTCACCATATTGAGGACTGCTTTACGACCTAACAATAAAAGGGTAAGATGATTAGAAATAGTCTATTCTAATTAGCAAGGCTGTCAAAATCCTGTAAAATGAGAAATGTACATCATTGGACACACACACACACAAGTGTTTTTAAGACTTAGATTTTTAACACCCACCTTGTATGAAGTATTTTGTGAATTTGCCAGAGTTGGGAATGGAAAGCCACCAGCTGCCTGCGTCCCTCACAGTCAGGACCCCGGACTTAACCAGCTGCCTACATAATGTGAATATAAAGTATTTTAAAAAAGCAAAAGCCTGAGGTCTCTCAAGTATTTACACACAATGTAAGAGGAAATAACTCTCCAAATACAAATAAGAAAAACAAACATATTTTGTAATACAATAATGCAACACTGGTTTAAACTAAAAGAGTGACTTTGATTGTGACACTTCTAAGCAGACAGGAGGTTAATTGTTTTAGTTTCATGCAAACAATCTTATCTATAGCTAGGCGTGGCATCTTTCAAATAATGATTCATTTTGGGAGAAAACTTGTGTCTGTATTTCACAACACAGGAATACAAAAACGTTAAAATCATACGTTATCTCTGAATCTGTGAAGAGGAATTCCCGGAGCATCCTGTCTTTGCTGAAGCTCAGATCAGTGCAAGACGACACCACTTTCTCCAAAAACTTCTCCACTGTTGCTCGTGTCACTCTGCCCTCCTCTCCTGCTAACACTTTGGCCTTGTAATCTGAAGCAAAAATCAGGCCAAAAGCTTCTGCATCGAACCCAAGCTGGAACATGAGCAGTTCTCCTTGTTCCCGCAATTTATTCTGTGGACCACAATGAGGGCAGTGAGTTGTATTTTTACATGTAAACAGTTTATGTGCAGTCTTTTTGACACTAAAAGGCCATCTTACCAGCTCCTTGTCCACCAAAGTCTTGTCACTGTGCATGCTATAAAGTTGGTGCTTGAGAACAATTTGAGGCAAGGTGTCATTGAAGAGCTTTCTGGGGAACAGTGTCATGAGGTATTCAAGGGTGGATTTGATGTCGGTTGGTCCTTTTAGATTATGAAACAGATGACAAGTAAATTTTACATATTTTCACAAGAATTTTAAACAAAATTGTCATTAGTTTTTTTGCAGTCACACCTACCATCTCCGTCCAGGACAGCTCCAAATTTCTCTGTGCCATTTCTACTTCTTTTCTTCGCCTTGAAGGCGTCTGAAATCAGAGCCCTTTTCCGGTTCATAGCTGGAGAATATTAGAGAGAAAGCATGACTTGCAAGATTAACTTATCTACCCGGGCAGCTCCTGTGCCCTGCATGACGATTTTAATTTGAACAGTGATTCACATCACTATAACCGCAAACTGTTGCTGAATTAAACGATTAACTTCAGGTTGCTTATGAAAACCGGTTAGTTCTCCTTTTGTGAGACACGAACCAGTATCTTGATCAAACTTAGCCCTAACCGCTAAAGAAACTTAAATCACCTAACTTAAAATGTAAACTCAAATACAGTCCCGAGAAAGAATTTTTCCAGGCTGTTATTCTCACTTGAAGGCACATTTTGATGACACATACAGTTTGACACGACTCACCGGTTTAACAGCTGTGTTTGTCTCTGTCCGTTACCTAAGCTAATGCAGCTAGCTAGCTAATGCTACTTTGTGTGTACAGTGAACGCACAAATATCAAATATGTGACCAGCCACAGCAGTTGAAACACTTACCTGATAGCTGATAATAGCAATAATATTGTTTTAATTTTCACATCTCCTTGGTCTCATTCATTACTAAGTTGTGTTTGCTGCTTTGACAAGCAACTTTTTTTTTCTTTTTTTTTTTTTTTTTAAATCTGTTGACGGCTCTTATCAGGAAGTGTCTCGACTCCCATCAAGCGGATTGGATGACAAACTGCACACGGAAGTAGCGTCGGCATAGCTTGTGATGCTAGTTAGCTGGCAAACTCATAGGCAAACTGGCAAAACAGATGCATTTAAAAAATGTATTCCTTCTGTCATACACTATTATTTGCGTTTTTGTGTTAATTAGAATAGGCACTGCGTCGATATTATTGTGACGACCAAGGCATTGACAAAAAGCTCGTGTTAGTTTGTGTTGTTATGAATGCTGACTGAGGTAACGTGATGTTTTCTTTTATTAAGCCATGATGTAGTTTGACCGTGACTTTATGTAATATCGGCAATGCAACAAACACATATTAAATGGGTGAAATTTTTTTAGACAATAACACACAATAGCCACGCACGTAATGGTAATCATGCATACATCTGATAAATACGTATTCACAAGTACACAATAAAAAAAAAGTTAATAGATAACGAGTTGATGCATGAAAGTAAACCGCAAAACTGCTTTACAGTGAAGAATATAACCATATATTCTCTCTGCAATAAAAACAGAAATAATAGCTACAAAGTGTTTGCATGTAGTAGCTTTAGCAGCAGGGTTTGGGGACTAAAATTCAGATCTCATTTTTAACCCACATTTGAAATGAGGCTATCAACAAGTCATAACTAATCATCAGTGTCATTAGTTTTGTTGTCGCTGTTGTCCCCACTAGGTAGCAATGGACCGTCACAGATACCACAACCCAACCTCCAGCTATCAAAACCACAGGTCAGCATGCAAAAGAGAGAGGGAAGATAGCAGAAGAAATTACAGTGAGAATGAGCACTCCCGACCAAAGTACTACCACCAGCATCAATCTGGGCCAGCTTCTGGACAAAACCCACTCAGCTCTCCGAGTTTAAGCACTAGAAGAGAGCTATATGAAAGAAACTTTCCTGTGTACAAACAACCTGTGGAAATAGGATGTTTCTCCCTCGACTCTGAGCGTAAGTTTTTCAGTGACGGCAGGCAGATGAGGTACTATGTGGAACCTGACAGATGTCCTAACTTTGACCTGAGGGATGGATACAAAGACTGCTACATAAAGAGGGACGAGCATGTGAAGGAGAAACTGGACCACATCCTACGCTGGATCTTGGCCAACAGATCAAAGGTCAGCTCAAAGATGACCACAGCCTCATCATGGTAAGTGTCATTGGAATCTGTCGTTACTAATCCAAACATCTGTAACCACAGCTGTGTTTTCTTGTCGGACAGATTTTCTTTGATCAACCTCTGCTCTTCCCAGTGCTTTAGATGTTGACTTTGTAACATGGCGGGGTCATCTGACCAAGCTGCTGACCACTCCCTATGAGGCACGGGAGGGCTGGTTGTTGGCGGTCACCAGGTTCAGGGGCACGCTTTACATCAGTGAAGTGGAAACAGAAGCTGCTCGTAGGGAGCGAGACAATCGCACTGAGAGGCATGAAGAGATGATGTACATGGGATACAAGTTTGAGCAATACACATGTTCAGGTAGGTAGGTTAATGTAATGGATAATTGTAGTTGCTGCTGTTTACTTTGTTTTTTTTAAAAATCTTGATTACGGATCGATTTTATATTGATTAACTGCCTTGCGTTAGCTTGGATTTGATCTTTGACTTATTTTTATTTCTGTAGAGAATGTCCACAGTTTACCCGACCCAAGCGGAGTGGTTAACACTAATGAGGCCTTCTGCACTGTGGTGCAGACTCGGCTGGCAGATCACAGACTCCTGTTCTCTGGTGAGGTTGACTGCCGGGATAAAGATCCCAATGCTCCACCTCCTCCTGGATGTTATGTTGAGCTGAAAACCTCTGCAGAAATCTGCACCCCCAAACAGCGCAGCAACTTCCACAGGTAGATGTAGAAACAGTAAAACACGATATAACGAATGCATTCTTGTTATGATGTTTGTTTTACCCTGTTCACTCTGAACAAAAAAAATCCCAAACACCCACAGACTTCTGGCTGTTTTCTGTAAAGCAAATGGGTACAATTGGCATTAAATCCCAGGTCAAATGACTGCAGTAGCCACCTGTATTTGTTAGCTCCAGCTCTGAGAGTAGAAACATTATTTCTTAGTTTTCAGTAGTTTTTTCTGTTTTTTTTTTTTGTACTGTGCAACATGCAACAGAAGCAAGACAACATGATAAAGAGAGCTTCTTCTGGTCAAAGGGTAGGAGGAAATAAGGAGAAAGGTTACTGGTGATATGAAAGACACTGTGTTTCACTTAAAAATATTCCATCCATGAAACTGAATGGAATACAAACACAAAAGAGAAAAAAAACAAAGGTAAACACACTAAAAAGTGGATACTAAAGCAAGTCTGGCAAGTTTGTGCTCATTGTGAAAATAGCTTTGGATGTTTGATTCAGTGACTTAAAGGTGTTTTTAAGTGAACTTTGCTGGTTGTCCTCAGATTCAAACTGCTAAAGTGGTGGGCCCAGTCTTTCCTCCCTGGAGTCCCTCGTATTGTGGCAGGTTTTCGAGATCATGATGGAGTGGTCGTTGCCGTGGAGACTTTTCACATCTCTAAGATTTCACATCTTATCAAGGTACAGTGTGGTTGTTTTAAGTGATTCACGGGTGGTAATCAGAAACTTATCCAAGCTTTGATAAAAATAATTTTGACTTAGATTTTTTACCAAGAAGTTAATGGACACGTGTAAATAAAACCTCAGATGCTAACCAAAAAATCTTTGCCTTTTTTTACTCCTCTGTATTTCTTCTGAATAGAATGAACACAACTGCTGGAAGCCAACAGTGTGTATGAACTTTTGCTGTGATTTCCTGTCTTTTGTGAAACGTGTAGCGACCGAAGACAACCCGAGGTGAGCTGCAGTAACAGACAACTTTGTGGAACTTTTGGCATTTTGAGGACATGTATTCTTAAAAGTTCTGTGTTTTAATGACTCATAATTGTTTTCTCCTCAGTGTGGTGTACCTGTTCTCCTATGAGCCCTACAGAGATGTGACCTACTCCTTCCACAGGGACTCCCAGTATTCTTTCCTACCTTACTGGTTTGTGGAGGAGATGACCAGAACAGACGCGCACCATCAGTCCTGATTTACAATCAAGACACGCTCAATTGGGACTGTTGCTTCAAACCTCCAATGGAGGGTTATTTTCCAAAATATGTTGTAATTTAATGTGTAATGAACTTTTACTCGCTGAGAGTGAAAAATGTTTATTATTTCTTTGTCATAACAATAGTTCAAATCCCCAAACAGTAGTATGTTAATTGAAGCAAAATTAGAAAAAAAATATACAAATGTTCAGGAAAAAAAATTAATAAGTAAAGATGACTTCAAGAATTTCATCAGCAGTTATAGCAAAGCTACACCACTGGCACTACTTAATACACAGAACAGTAAAAAGGCTTTGTTGTTAAAATGTTATGTTGTAGATAAAATAGAGGCAAGCACCTCTTGCTATAATCAAGACTCATGTTAACAAATAAAACAAATAGTTTTACAACAAGAGAACCTGGGCACCTTTTCAGTGATTTTACAGTAAAAGGCAGCTGGAAGTTACATCATACCAAATAAGAGAAAGAGCACTATGGTACACAAATACTGCTTGACTGAAAGTATTAAATACCTAACACAAAGCAGGACACTGCGGTAAACAACTTGACATCTGCATTACAAAATGCTCAAGTGACTGATAAAATTATGAAGACAGTAGACAGTTTAAGTACATCATCAGTTCATTGCACTGTTCATGAGATATAATTAAGAGGCACTTAACAGCACCTACTGCAGTATTTGTTCACATGCATCTTTTATCCTCAAACTTTGTGGAGTGAAGGACTCATGCCCATTTTTATTTATTTATTTAATTTTTCTTAATATGTTATAAATGTCAAAATCAATCTGTGCTGTAAAGCAGGTGCAGATTTCTGCACTTTGTCTTTCTTTCACATTATACCTTAATGCCATTTTGTGTGTCAGGACTTAAATCTGGCAGGAATTTCATGTTTTTTAATCACACTCAGGGAAATTCACAATTCAATTCAAAGAGCATACAGTCCTAATTTCAAAAAAAGTAAGGATGCTGTGTAAGACAAAAAGGAGTAATCTTTTTTTTTCAACATGTACGCAACTGAAGACCATAAAAAGACGATATAGTTGATGTTTTAGCTCATTAGCTTCACAGAGTTTTGTAAATGTATGCTTATTCTGAAATTGATGCCACCAACATGTTTCAAACAGGGGCAACAAACAACTGGGAAAGTTGTGAAATGCCCCAAAAACACCTCTTAGGAAGACTCTACAGGTAAACAGGTTCACTGGTAACAGGTAAATAGTATGAGGAGTATCATGACTTGGTATGAAAGGAGAAGCCTTGAAAGGCTCAGTCACTGACAGTGATAGGTTGAGGTTCACCACAATCGCAAAAAAGACATTACTGGGGACTGGAAGGAAAAATAGTATGATGTTTTCTGATCTATTGATAAATTTTCAGCTAATGGTTTCTTTTCAACTGTAGGCAAGCCAACCTCTTTTTAAAGTGAAGACACTGGTCTTTTTCAAGTGCAAATGAAAGCACTCTCATTCATTTTTCTTCCAAATGGTAAATTTAATTGTGGTCGGAGCCACTGTAACTCTGCATTCAACGAGACTTTGTGAATACAGCCAAATCAAGCGATTAATGCATTCTAATAACTTTTCTTGGTTTCAAGGCATTGAACTGTTTTCATTCAACCCAAAAATCTAACTAAATTCAGTTCCCGAAAGAAGACTTCAAGGAGGAGAAAATCAAGATCAGTGTGCAAATTTTAAGCCAGTCAAAGGTTAAAAGATGAGAGCATATTTTAACACCCAGCTGTGGTTATGGTTTATGTTTTTTGTCAAGTGTGTGAATCTGTGGCCCAAAAGGCACTAGTTGAATCTAATGCAGTACTGTGTTCAAACAGGTGTGTGTTCACTGCTTCAGTTTCTTGTTCAGGCCCATGACTTTGAAGGTTACGGCGGTGATCTTCTCATACACAACAAACATGAGGGCGGCTGTCAACACCGTCTGCAGCAGCTTGGCCTCCAGGCCTTTGTACAAACCAAAAACACCGTTCCCCCTGCAATTAAGAGTACAGATGTATATTAACCAGTGATCATTAACTCTTCACCAGTAAGCCGTACATGTCAGTGAATGTGTTTGTGGATTGACTCACTTGATTCTGTCCATGAGCAGGGAGAAAATGTTTGACAGGCTTCCAATCAAACCACCTTTGCCATCACCTTTATACTGGCCAAACTGATGAGAGGCATAAACAGGTTATCTTTCTTTCCTTTACCAAGAAATGATTACTATTTTTACTCACTGTGATTTTCATGAAAGAACTGAACACTCACCTAGTGAGTGTGGTGGGCATCATTATATTTTTAGTAAAAGGTAAGTATTTAAGCACTTCAGTATTTTTCAATCTATTTTCACATTTTTTGTGTGTGAGTGACGCACAGGAACAATTTTCAAAATTGGTCCAATAATGAGGGGAAGCGCTGCAGCCAGCAGCCTTAGAACAGGGCTGCAATGTAATCTTCTCTGGGTAATCTTGGACTGTCAATGTACATCCACTAAAAAGTGCTTATTTTTGACAGTTACAGGCTCAGATTGTTATTCTTTTTGCATCTGAATAAAATATGAACAGGTTTGCTACAGACAGACCTTTTTTTAAAAAAGAGCAGGGTTTTTTTGTTTTGTTTTGTTTTTTTAAATAACAACATAGTATTTATGATGAAAGTCTTAATGTCACAAAAACAAGCAATTTACTACCAGAAAGCCATTTTTGTGGCTGCCAGCCAGAACACCCTTGCTCGACACTGAACCAATTTCAAAAATTGGTTGTTCCCATTAGTCACACAAAAACATGGAAAAATGGTTCTGGTTGAATAAAACTGAAATTACCCTTACAGCTTCTAAGGGTAATTTGTACTTTTTTGCAGAAGGATTATCTACTGATTTTCCAATGATTTTTTAAGGCTAATAAAAAATTTTTTTCTTGCCATCAACACACATTAAAACACATAATGTTTAAAAAATCTGGATAGAAAATATTCCTGTCAACAAACACCATAAAATATTGAATCACCAATGTATTACTTCTATTCTTGAATATATATCAGTTTTCTTACATTTGTCTTTGACTTTTAACAGTGACCAATGTGTGAGAAAATTTGGAAAATGCAACAAAAGGGTGAACTTCTTTTATAACACAGTATTTACCCTTAGAATGGCTTGAACAGTCTGAAGAGGATATGTCGCAGTGGTGGCAATGGCCTTGGCAATAGCTCCAATGAGGAAGATCTCTGCTGAGGATAACTGTGACAGGAGACAAAGAATTAACCCCCTCACAATACATAAATTTAAAAAAATCATCACTAGCCGAAATGACACAAATCAACATCAAAGCTCATTCTTAGCCTGTTAGCAGCTATAAGGCCTAGCAAGGCCTAGCAGTTCATTACTTCGGTCCAGACTGAGACATCTAAACTATTGAATCAACGACACCAGCAGATCAAATTTTTACTCCATCCAATACTTTGTTTTTTGTACAAGTATTAAGTATAAATAAAATATCACTCTTGAGGTTAATTTTAGTACATCCCTTAAGTACAGTAGAGACAGGAGATGTGGGGAAAAAACAGGACATGTAGTTGTAGTTTTGTTTAATAATAAAGCAGATTCTTTGCCCTGTTTAGCATGTTGTTAACCTTCCATGAAGTTCAGATTTTGATATTATCTCACATATTTCTTCACTCAGTTGAAAAAAAAAAACGAGTAGACCCAGACAAAAAAAGAAACTGACTGATGATTGTCTTATTTGTGTCCTCTTACCTTCTTCCCTCCTTTGCCTGCCTTCCTCTTCATGGCCTCATAAAACATGAATTGCACAGCCGGGTTGAGTACGAGGATGAGAGAGGGCAGAGTGCCGTTCCACAGAGTTCCCACACCCTCATTGGCTATGATCTGTGAAAAAGCATCTGGGGAGGAAAATACCAAAAAATAAAGACTATTATATTTGTGCAGAAACAAAAAACCCCCATATCTAATCAGTAAAACAGATATGTCACTCACCAAATATGCCCTTGTACTGTGTCTGTTGGAGGTCTTCGTTTCTGAACTTTACCCCCTGCAGCTTCAGTCGAGTGTTCACCACCCACATGGGAGTGGTCAGGATCACATTCACCACCCCTGCATGAATAACAGATAGTCAGCTTTCTCAAATTGTTCTTGAGGGCACCTTTAAGTCCTGCAGTCAACACTTTTAGTACTTAATAGGTGAATAATAATAATCAGTTTTACTGTATGTGTGTTTACCTGATACAACGCCCATTAGCAGGTCTTTGCCAGGTCTGGATTTGCCTGGGCCGGATGCGGTCAGCTTCTTCAGTGAGTTGAAGGTGTAAAAGTAGACAAAGTTGGAGCAGCACAGACTAGAGATGACTGGTAACCAGCCTCTGTACAAAGATTGACTGAGAAAAGGGACAAAGAGTCACTGAACAGTGAGTATTCAGTCATGTAGACACATCATTAGGCCAGACATGATAGTCAGTAGTTATAGTTTTAATAAGGGCTTCTTAAGTTTTGGTTAAAAGCCTCAGTCTATAAAGTGTTTGAAATTGTGAATATGCACATTTTGGTTTCTGTTCAAAAAGCTTGTTCAAAACCCTAAATGTACTAAATTTCTTTTGACTTAGAAAACCAAATTGAACAGAAATCTTTTGGAGTTATTTGTGGTTGATGAACTACTTGATAAACTGAGTTTCAGCTCCAGTTTTAATATATTTTATGGTCATTAATGTCTGTGTGTCCGTCACATTGTTGTTCTATTCAAACCTGGAATCTTGTATTTAATAACAAAACAAAACATATCTTTGTTTAAGTGCAACTCAGCAGGCTCTGTGACAGTAAACTTTAAAACCAAACTTACATGCCTTCTTCCTTTGCTATCTCAGCCAGGATGACAGGAGTAGATTTAGACTTACGCTTCTCATCCACTGTAAAACAAGCACAAAAGTGGCAACTCTGCAATCAGGTCAGATGAAAAAGATGAAGAAAACTCTACCATGATCAGCTCACTGGTACTGCTCAGCTCTGAAAGCTGTGTACGGTTTTTTGTAACACCTAAATATATAACCCAGGTTATGCTATCGAGCAGTGGTGGAAGAACTCAGATGATGTCCTTCACTGCCTCAAAGTTGTACTTAAGTACAACACTTTTGTAAGTGTACTTGGTTACATTTCACCACTGTGGCGATCTATCTTGGCTTGAGCTTGAGAAAATTTAACAAGTGACATACAAATTGAGCAAATGACATGTAAAAAACAAAAACTCGTAAGTTTACTTGTTTTCTCTTGAGAGAAGATTGTCACAACTTGCTTAATAAGTTAAAATGAAGCAACAGGTGTTCAGTAATCATGAAGATCAATCAATAAATTTTAAAAAAGGCCAGCCTAAACACACTTGGGCAGCTTCCTAAAAAGTGTTCAAGGTTTTTGTAGCTTTGCTCATTAGAACTTAAGTCAGGGTATCTTGGTCCCATCTTTACGGAAGTGCAATACTACATTATTGGACTACTCCTTTGATCATTAGGGAGGAGTTACAGTTACTCTATAATAAAGTAAACACAACCAAGACACTACACTAGGTGAACTCTGTTTAGAGTGGCTGTTATCTAGTAACCTCTGTCCAAGTTGATAAGACCTCCAACTCACCCTGCAGTCTGCTTTTGGCTGTATCCAAAGGGAAGAAGACGGTCATTGCTGTCACACTTCCCTAAAACACAAATAATACGATGTAATGATACTAATGATGATCTAATACTGATGATACTGACTACAAAAAAATAATAAACAAAATGACAAAAAGGCTCACTCGCTCCGCATTATGAGTTTAGCAATGAAGATCTTTCTTCAACACTAGCACTGCTAACATCAAACTAGCAAGACAAGACCTGGCACATCCACCTACATAACACATATTTTGCTTTTTCTCTGCTCACCATTGCACCTGCCACGGCATGA
The DNA here is from genome assembly GCA_029814665.1 of Acanthurus lineatus. NCBI lineage: Eukaryota > Metazoa > Chordata > Actinopteri > Acanthuriformes > Acanthuridae > Acanthurus > Acanthurus lineatus. Next base: position 11,322,916 of record JAPZDV010000009.1, on the reverse strand, counting down.
ACCAGAGTCTCGTAAGACAGAAGGCCGACAACCGAGCCACCGTTGCCAGACATCTCTGCAGCTTCTGCTGGTCAGAAGGCGTGCACCGAACAGGGGAAAGTAACCGCGGAGCGAACCGAAGGGAGTTGACGAGCGGTCGGTCCGGTTTTTCTAGTTGCGGAACTGTTTGGGTAAGACAAACATTCACAGCTACGATTCCATGGTATGAACAAGCTCAAAGAGGACGAGAGAAAGAAAGAAAGAAAGAAGGAACGTGCAGAGACAACTAAGTGTTGTTTCCTCCCAGTCTTCATTCATTGGTTTAGCTAAGTTGACAACATCTTCTTCTTCTACTACTACTTCTTCTTCTTCTTTCTCTTACGCGAACGTTCTTCTTCGTCTTCTTCTTCTTCTTTGGTTTATGACAGACTATGCACGGTTCACTCATAGCTGTATGGAGCAGAACTGAATACAGCATCGGAGGTGGAGCTCTCCTCATTTCTATGAAAGTTGCTCAGTGGCGCATGAATATGGATGTGTTATCAGATGTATCATTACATATACATGGCATGAATCAAAAAATGTGAGGTTCCGGGTCCGACCAAAACCATGCTTTGCGCATTCCACATAACATTTGATGATGCTGACTGATTAATAGGCTGATTTGACAATTTCACCAAATGTTGACAGTGATTTTTAATTTAAACAATTTTGATGAATAGAAACATAGGATTTAAGCATTCAAAACAACATTTAATCACAAGAAAAACTAAGGAAATTGATTAAATTTACCCCTATCAATAATGACAGTTATTGTATTTCAAAGGTTATAGCGAACAGTCTTCAAATGAAGATGATAGTGTGGTCCGTGTTAATTTGCCATCTACAGAGAGTCCACTTTTCGATACTATGGTCAGTTTGCATCTACCACAACATTTCTCCTAAATTCAAGTGAATTGATCATATTTTCATGCAATCTGTCATATGCGTATTGTGTCAAGATGAAGGGAGCACTCCGAGAATGGAGAACATTGTGTATGGGTAAAATACAACATTGCCAACATGATATTTTGTTGCCCATGCAGTACAATGCATCTACAGTACAGCAGTTTAATTCATTTGTTCTTCTTCTGTTGGCATTTAGCAAGACATTAAGGTGTATCACAGCCACCTACTGGACCAAAGAGTGAAGCCTTGGATATAATTAAATTTTGATATACAACAGAAATGATGATACAATAAACTCTTTGGAGCACAGTGGAAGCATAAGACCCATGCATTTTTTTGTAATTTAGAATAAATAAAGGGAAAATAAGAACAAAAATGAAACAAACAATTCATTTATATATATATATATTCTAACATACAATTTTAACATAACAGATTATGAGTCAGACCATTTCTATTTTATCCATTATGATCCCTTGAAGACCCCTTAAAAACAGGAATATCTAAATGTTTGTGTCTTTTTTATAGCTGTCTGATATGTCATTTTGAATGACATTTTATGTTTTTTCAGAGCTGGAAGTACACCAGATATACCAATCCCCATGTGATAATAAAATATATTACATTAAAATTTAATAGTAGAAATCATAATCACCAGTAAAAAATAAAATATTTCCCACTAAAATGTGATAGAGTATTTTTTTTTTAATTACCCTAAAAAACAAAAAGTGCCTCAAGTTGTATCTATAGCACTGCTGTAATAGTCTCAAGCAGTATGGTGGAGAAAATTGTGCAGCTCACAGCAGTAACCTGGACTTTGCTTTTGTTTTATGGCTCTTAGCTGATATGTTGACGCCCAGTGATCACATTGTTTGCTCGGGTCTGTCGTCAGTTCAGACGAGAGTGGGGAGAAAAAAGGAAAGAAAGTGACCAATTCTGTTTCAATTTTTTTGTTCTTTTAAAGAGATGTCGAGGTACCATAAAGCCGCTATAGATGGATACTTGGACCTCTTGAAGGAGGCCACGAGGAAGGATCTAAACACTGCTGATGAGGATGGCATGACTCCCACCTTGTTGGCTGCTTTTCATGGACATGTCGATGCTCTTCAGCTCATATGTAGCAGAGAGTAAGTATGGTACATATGGGCTAACCAGATACTTACACAATCTGTGGCTATAACTAACTTTATGTCCATAAATAGTACCTTAGTGCTGTAAAGTTTGTGAAAATCTTTTGAAACCGAGCCTAACAAATCATTTTGGCTATATATTATACATTTATGATTTATGATTAGCTTAAGTTATGTAAATGTTCTAAAATTAAATTTAATCTAAAACAATCACCAGTAAAACTTTAAGCTTTTAGTGAAAAATACTTGACATTTAGTTAAATAATTTTATGGGTGATAAATATTGAGCTTAATTTGTTGTCATACAGCGTACCAGTTATTTCAGACTAAAGCTGGGTTTCGACTCATTATAATGTTTAAATGTTGTTCACAATAATTTAATAACCCAAAACTTCATTCCAATCTTTAAACAGCACCCTCAGATGAGCTGAGCCAAATGTTTAGTCAACCAAAGACATCCCATAAAACAAAGGGGCCCTTTATCCACATCACCCCACCTCCATCCCTCACTCAACACAACAAAAGACTCAAATCTAGCACATAATTTTTACTGAGCCTAAGGAAGGATAATAGAGAGATATTTAGAAGGGTTTTTTGCTCATATAATCTGTGTGGCAATGATTAACGGAGGCATTTTTTATTTTGTCATTGCCAACAGGATATGGGCTTTATGACAAGCTCTTACACAACACACCAATATAGACTTTTATGATTGTGAACCTGATGCACAGCACTGGAGGACTTTAGGTCTTAATAGTTTACCAAATATCTTCAGTTCTGCTTGATATTACTTTATTGGTCTATGTAAAAGATTTGTGTTTTAATGTGTGCCTTACATTTAAAGGAGTAGTTTGACATGCAAGAGAAGAGATAAGAGAATATTGATCATGTCTGTAAGTAGCTCAGCTTAGAATGAGGAGTGGAACTGGGGGGGAGGGGCAAAAAATTGTGGATAACTATTTAAATCAATTTTTTTTTTTTTGTGTCACATAGAGGAGACCCCGACAGGAGTGACATCTGGGGAAACACACCATTGCACCTCGCTGCAGCTAATGGTCATATGCACATCCTCAGCTTTCTGGTCAACTTCGGTGCCAACCTGTTTGCACTGGACAATGAATTCCACACAGCTATGGATGTTGCTGCCTCTCGGGACCGCATGGACTGCGTGCGCTTTCTAGATGCTGCTGCCTCAAAGCAGACCAGCCAAAATGCCAAGAAGGTTGCCAACCTAAAGAAAGAGGCCGTCAAAGAAGCAGAGAAACGTGTGAAACTCTGTGAAAAGATACAGAAGAAACACCAGAGCAGGATGGATAAAATGCAGCGTGGCGGAAGCATTCCTGGGTCCGTTTCAGAGGCCAGCATGGCATCAACACTTTCCAATGGTGGTACCATAAGTAGCATCAATGACCAGTTCTCCAAGCTTATTGCTGCTGAGAAGTCTGGCTCTCTTTCAGCTAGACTCAAAGGCTCAATCCAGAAGAGGCTCAACAAGAGAGAGAAAGGTACACTGCAGAAATCAGGACGAGATGGGAATGTTATTTTTCTTAAAAATGACAGCGGAATGTCTGAGAAGCCAGAGTTTCTGGATGTCTTCAATGAGCAGGATGAGAACATGTTGGATGAGGAGGGGGAAATGCTTGGACAGGACGGTGACAATGAAGAACCGGGCCAAGTGAAACAGTCCATCTTCAATCGACCCGGCCTTGGGGATCTGATTTTTGTGAAAAAGATGGGACTTGATTCAGAGGACATCCCAAGAGGAAACAACGAAAGTCTTGGTTACCTGGTTCAGAACGAGCTCTTTGAGGCAGAGGAAGACGCCGCTGGCTTTGAAGGGAGTGGTGAAACTGATCTGCCTTGGTTCCAGGAAGATCTGGGACTGGATGATGATGAAGATGAAGATACTGCTCCTTTAGATGTGTTCCTGTCTGCACTCTCCTTGACAGAGTTTACCCTTGCATTCAACAGAGAGCATCTGGACCTGGAGGCACTAATGCTTTGCTCTGATGAAGACCTGAAAGGCATTCGCATCCAGCTGGGACCCAGAAAGAAGATCTTGGAGGCAGTTTCACGCAGAAAGAATGCACTGGAGAATCCAGGCATCGTTAAGGACAGCAGCTTGTGATTGCAGATGGATACTAATTTATAATCCTGTAAATTAAAATGAACCTGTATTTTAAAAGATTCAGCAAACTCCATCACCAGTGACAAATCCAACACAAACTTACAATTTCTGGAGATTAAAGGGCATTATGCAATAAACTGTTTATACAATATAATCAATGTTATAAAGAATTACAGCACTGGAGTAGTGTCGGGAACTCCAATAGTAAAAACACAACAAAATAGTGACAACAAAAATAGTACCACTGTGTAGACAAAGACAAGAAATGTTTTTACATAATTCTGATTGTATCTCTTCAGGGTCAGACTGTTGACAACATAATTGCATAAATAAATAAAGAGCACGTGGAAGATGTGTCTCCTGTGTAATATTTAATGATGTGTGTGTATATAAGTCTATATCTATCTATCTATCTATCTATCTATCTATCTATCTATCTATCTATCTATCTATCTATCTATCTATCTATC
>JAPZDV010000009.1:11293983-11310695 GCA_029814665.1 Acanthurus lineatus | reverse complement strand
GTCCTTCAAGTGTTTTGAGAAGTTTGAAGTGTTTCCACCCTTGGCCAGACATGTTTTGTAACACCGTTTGCACAGTGGTGCTTCGGTGTTGATGGCTTCGCAGTGCTCATTTGTTTTAAAACCAAAGTAATTCCATGCAGCACTTGCTCTGTTTTCTGCTCCACGCTGCTCGCTCACTCGCCTCGGCTCAAATTACAACGCGGTGCCGTCACGGTACCAGCCAAGCGCAGTATAGTACCGTTTTAAATGACTCATTACCGCGGTACCAATTTATTACCGGTATACCGAACAAGCCTTGTGAGGATATATTTCATAATTAGTAGATAAATATTTTTCAGTTAATTGATAGCAAATATTATAGCTATGTCTAGCTTTCCCTTGGCAATGAAAGAACTATCATTAACACTATGACTAACTGAATGCAATGCTGTCACTACTTCCTAAGCAAGTTAAATGAACCTGGCAGCGTGAGTTTCATGTGTGATAGGGGCTTAACAGAGATAATCTCACCTGCCTGTCAGCAGTTAAACCTGCCTACACGTGATTAACTGCCATGGATAGTCTGTGTGGAAAGCAGGTTGAGTGGGTTGTCATTAACACTTCGTTCTCTCACTGTCTTTTTTTTTTTCTTACCCACCAGGAAGAGTTTCTGTCTCTGTGTGTGGACAAACTGACAGAAATCCTTGCCAGCGACTTTCTCAATGTGCCTAAGGAGGAGATGGTGTTCGAGGCAGCCATGTTGTGGCTGAATAAATGTTCCTCTCGCAAACAGAGCTTTGAAAAGGTCTGACTCTCAAGTTTACACCTCACTCAGTTGTCTCTCCATGCTTGTGCTTCTGTAATCTAAAGCATATCCCATAGATGCGGCGGCTGTGGCTCAGTAGTTAAAACAAGACATTCTATTATCAGAAGGTGTTTGGTTTGATCCCCAGGTCATTCAGTCTGCATGTTGAAGTGTTCTTGGGCAAGATACTGAGCCCACAATTGCTTCCACTGTTGTGTGTTTCTGATTAACAGGTTGGCCCTTTGTTGAAGTCTCCTGCCTTTAGTGTGTGAATGTGAGTGTGAATGGGCAAAGGCAGACTTGTCTTGCAGTTGTGGTAGAAAGACTAGAAAGAGGCTACAAAATTATGGTGCATTTTTCTATTTAGAAGTGCTGTGTTGACAGTAAGAGAGCCCTCAACTCGGCAGCTGTTAGTCTTTAAAAACAGGCATAAATCAAGGTCTACATACCACCACTGTCAGACGCTACTACTGACAAGTTAAGAGACTCACGTAAAAGGATCCTTACATCCCAGAGCAGCTGCACTGTTTTGCTGTATTTTGTGTTTTGTGAGGTGTTTTCCAGGTTACTCCTAGCTTTTTTTCTGGGCTGAACCTCCACAACGTTCCAGCTGTAGACATTGTACAAACAAATATTCTACAAACTATAAACCAAGTCAGGTGGTGGGTGGGGGATTAGTGCCTCACTGTAGCTTCTTACTTAACATGCATTCCTGTGAATGGTATTGAACTTGCAGCAAGAAGGTGAATATTTAGGCCTATTTAGCTTATTTTTCAATATTTGCTCTTTATTATGAATTATTGCTATTTTAATTAGACTGTATCAGTGTTAAGAGACTCTCTAAAGAACACAGAAAGTCCAATTAACATCTAAATCTCTGCGAAAAAAGACAGTCAATGCTCAACACAAAACCCACAGTTTAACTACTGAATGTTTCATGGATGAATGAGTCCTTATCTCAACAAAAAACTCCTGATTTAAATGCCTGGAAGCCAACAAATACATTTATTTTGAGACTCAGTACAGCATGTTTTTTCTTTTTTTTCCAAAGGTCCTTGAACACATCCGGCTGCCCCTCATCAGCCCCTACTACCTCCACGATGTGATTGAGTCTCTGGATGTGGTGAAAGAGAACCAGGGATGCCAGAGGCTCATCTCCGAGGCCAAGGACTACCTGCTGCTGAAGGACCGCCGTGGAGAGCTTTACTGCTCCAGAGCGAGACCACGCAGGTCCACAGGTGACAAATGCTCGCACCTGCATATTCTCATCAACATATGTTATTATTACTGTGGATAGAGTATTTATACTCTCCCTGTCTTTTGCAACCAAGTGTTGTTTTTTTTTTGTTTCAAGTGTTTTCAGTTTTATAATTGAATAATGTTCGTACCATGTTGACATTTGTTTTCAGTTATGTTCGATCTGATTTTCTTTGAAAAATTTTCACATTTCCGCTGATATTTCATTTAAATATTTTTAAATTATTATTAATTGTGGTTGAACAAAACGGAACATTTGAAAATGTCAGCTCTGAGAAATCGTGATAAGCTTATTTTTTGGATTTTTCACTCTGACATTTTATGGATGAAAAAAGTCGATTCATGAATGTGGAAACTGATTAGCAGATTATTGGACGAGGAAAAGGATCGTCAGTTGCAGCCCCACACACTGCTACGTTGTATCTATCCAAAGGCCAGCATGCCTTGTCTCACTCGTTCTTTTCCCTTTTCTTCTGTTGCTATGGCAACAGGGACAGCTGAAGTGATAGTGACAGTTGGTGGGGAGGATGACAAGGTGGTGCTGCGCAGCGTCGAGAGCTTCGATCCTGTGACGAATCAGTGGAAGAATCTGGCCTGCCTGCCCTTTGCTGTGAGCAAACACGGGCTGGTCGTGTCGGGTGAGGAAACACCAGATTAAAACTGACTGCGTAGTAACACCCATTCTGTGTCCCTCCTGAAATGAGCAACAGTTAAGCTTATATATGTTTCGCATCACAAGTGACATGTTTCTTGTCGCCCTCCCCATCTCTGTAGATTCCACACTGTATTTAGCAGGAGGAGAGTTTCCTGATGGTTCAGCCAGCAGGGAGATGTGGCGCTACGATCCGTGCTTTGACTCCTGGATCGAGATGGCACCAATGAATGTAGCTCGCTCTGAGTTAGGTGAGGCAGACTTAGTATGACATAATAATCACAGAGGATATTGGGGACCTGTTGTACAAGAAAATGGTTAAGTTCGCTGATACGTCATGACACGTTATGTTAAGTTCTTGTGGTTGATAGTAAAACTAGTTGAAAAAAGTTGTACTCATCCATGACCTGATTAACCTTCATCACTCTCGTCTCAGGCCTGGTGATGCTGGATGGCTTTGTGTATGCAGTGGGAGGGTGGGAAGGACGCTCTCGTCTGGACTCGGTAGAGTGCTACAACCCTCACACAAACTCCTGGCAGTTTACAGAGTCTGTCAAGATGGCCGTCACAAGTCCTGCTGTGGTGGCCCTGGATGGACTGCTCTATGTCACTGGTAGGAAACATAGGCACACAGGTTGTTCTTGTGGTTTGTGCTTTTCACTGAGAATCTTAAGTTTACTATTTTATACCTTGTTTTTTGTGTACCCACCCTGTATCCTGGTAGGCGGTGCAGTTCTAGAAGATGGCGACGGCACAGACCTCGCTCAGGTCTACAACCCTAAAAGCTCTGTATGGACCGAGGTAGCCCCCATGCAGATCGCTCGCTCTGGTTCAGCTGCTTGCACACTCAAGGGAAAGCTTTATGTTATAGGTTTGTTTTATACTTCATTGCGCCTGGGACACAACACCTGAACACAGCAACTTCTGTGATGAATTCAGCTGAGGAATTTCCACTGACTGTTAAATCTCATGTACTTTGTCACAGGTGGATGGCACGCCTCCACAGAGAACACAGATAAGGTGGAGTGTTACAATCCCAAAACCAACCAGTGGACCATGTGTGCCCCCATGAAAGAACGACGCTACCGGCCTGGTGCTGCTGTGGTAGATGGAAAGATCTATGTCTTGGGAGGAGAAGAAGGTTGGGACAGGTGAGGAATAAAATGTGGAAAAATCCAGAAATGCTGCTTGTGATTTTACTTCTCCAGGAGCAGAGGAACCATTTTAGGAACCTGCTTGCATTTCAAAAGAAGGAACCAAAGTCTTAATATCTACAGTTATTTTTTTTGTATCCTTAAAACATCAGAGTCAAACAAAGAATTTTTTGTGACATTAGTTTACTCCATCCAATATTGATTGTGCTCAGATGCAATCAAACATGCAAAAGAGGGTTTTGGTCCTGAGTTAAGGTCTTGGGTATTAAAAACAGCATGACAGACATTTTTACACCTGTCACACATGACCAGTTTTTGAAATTCAAAAATATTTAATACTTGTGACCTCTCACTTGTAGATATCATGACACTATCGAGAGGTACTGTGATGAAACTGACACGTGGGAGATTGTCGGGGAGATGCCAACCAGTCGAAGCTGGCTCAGCTGTGTGTCTCTCCACCTGAGGAAGGACATTTACACGAGCAGCTGTCCTGGAACGCCAAACGACAACTGAGCAAGGGTGTTGAGGGGAGGAAATCTTGTGGTTATTATTTGCACCCTCACTAGGGGACAGTACACTACAAAGCTCAGAGCAGTGAACTGAGAATGGATGCCTAGATCTGGCACTGAGCTGTTTGAGCTGTTACTGATGCCAGAAAGTGGACGTATTTCATATGAGTGACTGCTTTTGGAGTGAGTCTCACTAACTTGGGTCCCTCGTTTGGTGTAGTGGCAAAGGTTTTGTCACCCAAGTGATGGATCAACTGATCAGTGACTCATTGAGCAGGCTAAGCTCACTATCTCTATGATGTGAACATGTTTTAGGGTACTGTTTTAATGTCTGAGCACCTCAAATCTGTGAAGATTTTCCCAGCCAACATAGTGTATTTTTGTATTATGTGAAGTACTTACTGGGGTGTGACTAGCTGTGAGAAAGATCTTTTAAAAATTATATATATATTTGTCTCTTTCAAAAGATGCTCAATGGGCCAAAGAATTGCTTTGTGAGTATTTGAAAGGTTACCTGTGAAAAGGTGTCTGTATGTGAGCAGTGTTTTGTATTTAAACTTTGCAGTTTCAGAATGACTGTCTTTACTAGCTGGAATATGTTGACTATATTTTTGTAATGTAGTGTTCGTCATGCATTTTAGCACATCTTAAATGTATTGGGGTTCTAATAAAGATGTTTAATTCCACAATGTGAATGCTGGTATTTGATTTTTTCCTGTTTCTGAAAATACATAAAAACAACAGAAACATAGAGGTGACCAAAAAAAATATGACAAATATAATGCAACAAACTTTAATACCAGAATGCTTCAGAACTTGGTGTGTACTCACATCTTTCCATTTTTATGTTTATTTCTTTAAACTTAGAAAGTTTTATCTAATAAAAAATATGAAAGTCATTTCTGCCAGAGAGGAAAAGAAGTTTATAGAAATAGCTGGGGTCAGCATTATTACAAATAAAAGTGGCAGTCACTACTCTCAGAATCTCAGTCTTCACTTGTGGAACTATACAGATGCATGACTTTATTTAGTAAGTCTCAAGCCTAAAAATTAATTATACTTATCATTAATCATTGTGACCTAAAAAGTAATTTTCAAACCAAACAAACACTTCATTTTTATTTTCGGCAGTATTTGGCTTCCTTAATAGTCCACATGGCTAAGAAGAAACCCTTTTAAGTTGCTGTTAATTTGTTAATGAACGACCAACCAAAGGGTGTTGGGTGGTATATAACTTAAAACCCCATCCAGTCGTTGAAATTTATCTTGACGTCCATAATCATCTTTGATTCAGCTGCACGCTGCAGTGGATTGTGGGTAAGACGTCAACTCGCCGCCATATACTTTTTCTGTACCGGGCGGCTGAAGGAGAGAGCCTGGAGTCATGAGAGGAATCCGGTCTCTAAACAATCTCCCTGTGAGTCCTGTGGTTTTCTTGGTTTAATCGGGCTTTGGGACGAACAGGATCTTAACTTTTCTCGCTGAGGTTTTAGATTTGCTTGAAAAGTGAAACCGCATTTAGCCGTAGTTAGCCTGCCAGCTAGTTAGCCTGCTAGTTAGCTAGCGAATGCAGGTATATTTAACATAAGGCTTGTTTGCATGTTTTGTAGAACTTAAGTAACAGCTTTCCCGGAATCATTTCTATGTACTGAATAGTAACGTAAAGTACTGGTGCAGTAAAATAGCCTGTTTATTTGGCTTAGCTTTGTCGCTTGTTGTAGCTTCTTGTAGAAATCATCTGGATGCAACCTGAAGGTCATCTCCGAACTCCCATGTCTATTTTTTTTGGATTGAGGTGTTTCGGAACTTCAACCATCTAAAATGTCAACATCCATTGTTACCACCCAGATATTGCACTCAAACACTGTAACAGTACCTCCGGGACTTTTTGACAGGACATATGCAGTGTGTAAAAAGTGCACGGGTCACTTGAGGATACTTTGATCCTCCCACTCTGTGCCCGCTGTTTGACACGCCATACATGGAAGTGGTCATATAGTGGATTCACGTCGAGTTAAGCAAAATCATCATTCGGTTATCTGATTACCAAAGAAGGCAACAGAAGCTTTTCTTTAATTACTAATATTATCAAACATATTTGGCTTTACTTTACAGATGTGTATGTATTATAAGTGGAATAGTTTGGAGTTGTTAGGTCACCTTTGGCTTGTGCCATCATCTTTGACATATTACAGAAAAAATGTGTATTATTTAATAACTAAAAGCATTCAGAATGAGATTTTATGCATTCAGTAAACGTTAGAGGTCATGTTAATCTTTGTGAGGTTAAGCTGATCCAATGTAATGCCACCCTACTTGCATGTAAACCTGTGGGAGAAAGTATGTTTATCCCTGTCCAAGCAGCTATTACCACCTTCACACGGACGCACTGTCAGATCAAGTGAAGGACAGCAGAAGTAGTTCAGCACTTGTTCTTTTGCCCATTGGCAAGAGGAAAAGTCACAGCTGCTAAAAGAAGTCTCTTTTCTTAAACTGCTGTCACCACCTGCCACAGAAACGTTGCTATGCTGCCAGGAGAAGTGAAGCTTTGACTGAACCCCTTGCAGGCCGCAGACCGTCCGTAGCTGCCCCCCTCCCTCCTCAAAATGTCCAGGTAGGTGCTTCTCTCATCGACAGGCAATCAGTCAAACTGTAAGACATTTATTATGCTGACTTTTGGTTTCTACTGTTGTTGCATTTCTGTAGAAAGCAGAAGAAAGATGGATGTGTCTTTACAGTGTAATTGCAAGGTTAAACTAAGAATTCTCTGCTGCTTCAGGTGTCTAAGCTTCCAAACGGTCTGGTGATAGCATCGTTGGAGAATTACTCCCCCTTGTCCAGCCTTGGTGTGTTTGTGAAAGCTGGGAGTCGCTATGAGACTTTGGAAAACCAAGGCGTCTCTCATGTGCTTCGACTGGCAGCAAACCTGGTAATTTATCAACATGTGATGGTGCTTCAGGGAAAACTGTAAACTATTTCTTTAATAGCTCCATTAATTTTGTTTTCGAGTGACTTCTCTAAGCTGCTCATTGTGACATACTGTAGCAAAGATGCCTTCTGCCAAATGAGAACAAAGGACTATATGTTTTATCCACTTTAGTTGATAAAGACAAATCTTTCCCTTTCCTTTTCTATTAATTTTCTGAGCTCAATTTCAGTCCTCCTGTTCTTTACTGATCTCTGTGTCATTCACATGCTTCAGGATTTTGTTGAAACACCTGTTGTTGTTTTGCAGACTACTAAGGGTGCGTCTGCCTTCAAGATCTGTCGTGGTGTGGAAGCTTTGGGGGGCAGCCTGAGGTCAGTGAGGGTACTCTCTACACATGAACACCCCAACAGTGTTTTCCTGCTGTAAAGAAATATGGATAAGACAATGCTTGTGTAAGCACAGCCCACTAAAGTGAACCAACTTTGTTGTCATCTGTTTTACCTGCAGTGTGACAACATCAAGAGAGACCATGGTTTATACAGCCGAGTGCTTGAGAGATCACCTGTAAGTGCTGGCGTCTTTACATCATGCCTGTGATGTTGATTTCGCTCAACCCTTATGATTGATTTTCATTTTACTAAAAAACAATATAATGATGATATGATGCTTCAGTGTGTGTAACTTTATTTTAACTTTTTGTGTGTGTGCACAGAGATTCATTAATGGAGTATCTGGTCAACGTGACTGCAGCTCAGGAGTTTCGACCGTGGGAGGTGGAAGACCTGACGTCCAGGGTGAAGACTGACAAGGCTCTGGCTCAGCAGTGTCCTCAGATAGGTTAGTACCAGAAAGTATTATCAGGTCTGCGTCCAACCACATGCATTTCTATTATTTTATTCTCAAACTAAGATGAGACTATGGGAATGTAAATACACTCAAACTAAGCAACAAGTATGCTCTTACTCATACCCAAATGTAAAATGACTGTAATAAATGTCATCGGAGATATTAAGTAAAAATGATTAAGCTTGGCTTCAGGAAAACAAGCAATAATATTCACTGTGAGGTTTGCTTACAAGAGAAGGTCCTGATTACATTACATTGTTGATGGTGAATTAACAATGTAATGTAAAGTAAAGAGCAAAATTGTTTTAACCCTGTATGTTTTCTATTTTCTCCTGCAGATGTAATTGAAAAATTGCATGAGGCAGCTTATAAAAATGCCCTGTCCAACTCTCTGTACTGTCCTGACTATATGGTTGGTCGCATCTCCCCTAAACAGGTATGGATGTGTTTCTTTTTATTTCTCCTCCGTTTGTATAAAAGTAGTTAGTTGTATGATCCTGCAGATCATTCTTTGGTAGTTTGCTCATAGCTTTTACACACCTCCTCCTCCTTGTCCTCCCCTTGTAGCTGCACTCATTTGTTGAGGAGAATTTCACCACTGGCAGAATGGCTCTTGTAGGACTAGGTGAGTTTTGTCTCCTCTGACCTCATCACAGCTGCTCTCCTTTCTCATCGGTTTTTGCTTATGAAAGCTTTGTTTTTCTTATGGCATTAGGCAGTCATCACTGATGTAAACAAAATGTGTGTGTTTGCTTAGACTCCTCTGAAATATCACTTTGTTAACTAGTGAGTCAATAAAGAGAGGATAGTCATGCATTGATGCTATGTGTGGATTTTAAAACATGTGATGATGACGTTGACTTTGCAAGCGTCGGCACGCCTGAATGATGACACATCGCTCTTATGGAAGTTTCTATCCCTGTAAAGTGCATGATTTTTCTGTGAAGTGTTGGCTGTGTGCTAATGTCAATATTTTCTGATTTATGAGTCCAGGTGTAAAGCACTCTGTCCTGAGGCAGGTGGGCGAAGGGCTCCTGAGTGTCCGCAGTGGGGCTGGAGCACCTGTGTCCAAGGCCCTTTACCGCGGAGGTAACACTCATTTAGTATTGACACTTGCTTATGGATTCATCACTGCATGATTGTTGTGAAGCTAATGTGTAAGTGTGTGTGTGTGTAGGTGAGCTGCGGATCCATAACAACGACAGCCTGGTCCACTCACTGATTGCCAGCGAGGGTGGTGTGACAGGTAGTGCGGAGGCTAATGTCTTTAGTGTGTTGCAAAGGATCCTGGGAGCTGGGCCACATGTTAAGAGGGGCTCCAACATCACCAGCAAATTGAGCCAGGGTATTGCCAAAGCGACCACGCAGCCCTTTGATGTAAGTATAAGAAGAAATAAAAGTATTTATTTGGCATTGTTTTCATTTTAGGATAGAATGTTGCATTAGTTATGAAAAGTTTGTCTTCTAATGTCAGAGGACCTCTGGCTGTCTTTCAGGCCACAGCTTTCAATGCCTCGTACTCCGACTCCGGCCTGTTTGGCATCTATACCATTGCACAAGCTGACTCTGCAGGAGAGGTGATTGCCAATTTCACTCCTCCCAAAACAAATTAAACTAAAAATGCCAGAATCGACATTTAACTGAACTTACCCTTGTTTGTGTCCTTTGTATAGGTGATCAAAGCTGCCATCGCTCAAGTGAGAGCCGTGGCTGAGGGAAATGTGTCTGAGGCCGACGTCACCAGAGCAAAGTGAGTTCACTGAGTAACATTAGATGCCACAGTTGTTATTGGTTGAGTTCCACCTGAGCTGCTGTGCTGACAGGCCTGTATTTCTTATCTACACAGGAACAAGGTGAAAACAGAGTACCTGATGTCAGTCGAGAGCTCGGAGAGCCTGTTGGAGGAGATCGGAGCTCAGGCTCTGGCCACTGCAGCGTACCAGCTCCCAGACACTGTTGTCAGGGCTATAGATGGCATCACCAAGGATGATGTGGTCAAGGTGAGCACCTTCACTGTAAAGGAGATACTTTGTCAGTATTTAATCATTCCAACTTTAGATTTTGTTACACCTTCCCTTCAGTGGTGCTGTACAGTATATTATTAGCTGTACTTTAAGGTGCATTAATGAATATTGTATAAATAATACAGTGAAGGTCTTTGTATGTAGAGATTGCTAGGTAACTGTTCAGTTCTTTGCTCTACAGAGCGTTTTTCACCTCAGGGGTTTTATTTCATTTCTTTGGTGGACTCTGACGTCTCTCATTTTTAGTCATCAAGCTCTAAGATAAAAATACTGCACATTACCTGCTCAAGGCCAGATCACAGATGCACAAGTTTAACAACAAGCTGTTGAATATATTGGAGCATTTATCAGTAAAAGCCAGCTATTTCTGAGCTGGTGGAGACATAAAAACAGAGTTAAAAGAAAAGTTTATTTTGGACTTAAAACCACTGAATTGCCAGAAACACAAGCCCAAAGAGACATTAATGTTGGCCCATGTCTTCTGGATGTGTAATTGCTAATCTGTTAATGAGGACAGCTTCACATGATGATAATTTGCCATCATTGTGCTGACAGCCTGTTGTGCTGCCCTCAAGTGGAAAAAAAATCAATTACAGGTTGAAATTGTTAACATTCCAGGCTTTTAATTAACTTTAAACCCAGTCAATGTGAACCACTTTACCAGATTGTTTTAGAATCAGTGTGTTCAGAAACATGTAGTTATAGATATTTAAACATATATTATTCTAAGCTTATAGATTTATTTATCTATTTGTTTGTTCCAAATCTTATTTTAATGACAATAAAAACCATCGTGTACAGTTGGAGTTGTAGTTTGTCACACGTGGAACTTACTAAGCAGAAAAAGAAATTTTCATGCAAGGTTTAAATAACCCTTTGTCCTTTTTTTTTAGGCTGCAAAAAAGTTTGTGGATGGCAAGAAGACCATGGCTGCTAGTGGACACCTTAAGAATACACCATTTGTGGATGAAGTATGAAAATAAGGTGTAAGGAGCTACGATTTTAAACCGGGGCTTGCTGTGCCTGGCTGCTTAAAATGGAAAAGAGGACTTCAAGGCCACAGCCTCCCGCTTCAGTTCATTTGATGTCAACAATCATTTGTAAACTGTCCTGCTTTAAGTGTAAGCATCACAACAGGGAGCCTGGAAATCAAAATGCAATTCTTTTGTTTTTTGTCAATTTAACTGTATATCTATGTAAATTAAAGAAATGACCGTACTGATGTCTGGTTGTTGCTTGAATTTGTGTCTGGGAATGAATTCAGAGTTACAGGTTTAGTGCTGTGTCAGGAGTGTTGGTGGTTAAAAGAGCTTTTTATGCAGCAGATATTTTTAGCTCTGACATGTTTTTCTATTCTATTCTATCCATCGACCAACAGGGGGACCTAAAGCACAAACATGATAAAGGATTTTAAGTCATCCTTAATCTAATGAGAGAAAGCCTTAGTTTAGGTTCAAGGGATCCTAATTTTGTTTGTGAAATATACTGAGATCATTTACTAAAATGAAAGTAGCATTAACAACAAAATATACTCAAAGAAGACAAAAAAAATACTCTTCACATTTTCTCCTGTCAGTGTGATATGATAGTACAGTCTAATGTCTGATTATAACCTACTCATTTTTGACTACTATTCCCACTTTATCATAGGTTATAATGCATAAGATTTTAAAAACAGATCATCTGTATGTTATGCTGGTTGTTGGCTCATGAATCTGCAGAGTGATTTTTATCTATAGATGTATGAGCAGTAAACAGTGAATTACAATAATACAGTCTGAAATATTGGTGAGTAGACGTGTAAAATTTGAGGTTAAAGTACCTATATTATTTTCATTATTTATTGTAATGATTTTTTTTTCTATGAGAAAAAATTCCAAAAATATCGCAAATTCTTCAATTCTAGAGGCTAAAACAAGTGAATGTTTAAAAGCTCTTGCTCGGTAAATTTCCAGAATTATTAAGTGATTATCCAAAGTGTTAGTGAGTAATTAATTGTCACACAAAGTCCCAGTTCGACTAATCACACATTTATTGTGAATAACAAAGTCTTTAAATTCATTCTGACAGAGGACACCATCACAACACCCTGCCTTAAAATTGGCTTAAGGATATACCTTAGGTTATACAATACTTGTATTCCGCACTTCTAAACTAATAATATTGCATGATGCAGACAATGGGGAGGGGGGGGCACATGTCAATTGTTTCATGAGCGTATTCATGGGAAATTTGAACCACTGAACCATCGGGGTCTTACGTGTGTTACAATGTTTCTCTGCGGAGCTTTAAAGATGCACCGCTCCCTCATCACCGACCCTCAATTACCTGCCACAAACAGGGCGACTCAGGACAACAGGAGCCCCCTTTTTTTGTCTAGTATCGCGAGAAGAGATCGACACCCCCTCCTCCTCCGAACGTGAAGAAACCGAGTAGTGTGTGTGTGTGCACGTTTGTGTGTGTACATATGTATCTATGTGTGTGTGTGTGCGACGCTGCGTGGGGGTGTTCGCCTGATGTCATTTGGCAGAAAGGGAGGCTTAGCGGACGGTGGGCACACGGGTGGAAAGTAAAACAATAACGTTACCGTTTTACCGAGCAGATTCGGACCTGCAACGTCTCGTTTGGATTTAAATACGCAGCGTTAAAAGACGAGTCCGGTCTGGTCTGAGGAAGGAGGAAGAGGAGGTGAAGCTGGCTGGCTAACGGACTCAAAGTACCAGATGCTATTCCAGCGGAGAAGGAGAACCGACTCGAATAAGCAAGAGAGTGTGATGGGTTCTCGTTTTCCCGACGGCTAACGTAAGACCTTCGTTAGAAACACGGATACTGCGAAGTGAGGGCAACTTGCTTTGCTTCCTCTCCACCTCCTACTGTGTGACATTGTGTGTGAAATGCTAGCACAGTCGCGGTCTCGGCCGTCGAGCAGCCTCTGGGCCGCAGCTCGGCTCACCGAGCCCGAATCTGGGAAGTAGCTAGCTAGCTATCTGCTAGCCGCAGCTGTACCCGATGCTGCTGCTGCGGCTGCTGCTGCTAAACGGATCCGAAAGGCAACACAAGAGGTTCAAGCCCCGGGCGCTGAGTGAGCTATTGTTTTACTGTACTGGACTACAGCGGGCATTTGAGATGTGATGCTTTTGTGTGTCGTATTTGAGCCTTTTGTTGCTGGGGGCTCTCGCTTGTTTGACGCGAAGGAGCTAACGTTGCTGCAAAATGTACAGCAGAACCACAACAGCAGGCTCCTGTTGAAGGGGGCGAGGTTAGACTAATAACAGCCCACCCTGTGTCTCTCAACATTCGGGGTCACATTTGGACAACGACCACATTTTTCTCCACGTCATTCAGCGCTTCATCAGCTGGCGATATGGATAAACTAACGATCATTTCAGGGTGCCTGTTTCTGGCAGCAGATATCTTTGCAATAGCCAGCATTGCAAACCCAGACTGGATCAACACTGGTGAATCAGCAGGTAAATGAAGCAGGCCATAAATGCCATTTAAAACCACTATTATGTTTTTATGTGTTTTAAGCGGGATCTCGTTTGTCACTGTCTCCTCCTCGCTGGAGCATTTGCCATCAGATAATCTCCATAACTAAGATCACTTCTATTGTGTGATGGATCTTATCTGTTGCAACATCTTTTGTCTCCACAGCTGTGTTTTCTGTGTATATTTATGGTGTATCTTATTTACTTCTAGACTAAGATATCACCAATTAGTACCTTTTTGTAAACGATTGCTCAGCACTGTGGACCACTGCTAGTTTTTGGGCTGTAACGAATGTTTATTTTGATTCCTTTTAATCAATAAATGAATAGTGAAATTTTAGGAAATAGATTTCCAAGATTACAAGTGATGATTAAAAAAAGTTTATATTGACTGGTCTATATAAAAACACTGATATTCAGTTTGTGAAGTAATATACTGTTTCTTGTACGTATTCCTTGATAATATTGCTCAAATGGTCAGTGAATTAATCAGTTGCCGTGAAATTAATTGCAAACACTTTTGATGAGAAATAATGAATCAATTGAATTCAGTTATTAGGCCATATGCACCACAAATTGGCTTGTGAGGATGTGCTGCTTTTCTTTGTTTTGTCATTGTGTATAAATGTGTTTTGGGTTTTGAGGCATTAGTGAAGCGAGTCATGCATTATGTGTCTTACAATCTGCTCTAGAGTAATTTTCAATGACATCTTAGCCTTTTTGTTTAAGTGACTAATTAGACAAATAGTCAACAGATTAATCATTATGAAAATAATTGTTGGTTACAGCTCTTTTCTGTCAAATGATTAATTGATAAAGCATCTTAAAGTGTTATGTCCTGTATTTCTCTGGTGACTTGACATTTGAGGTGACCTCCATGAGATCAATCTAATCAGCGATCGCTTGAGGAACCAAAGCAGGTGCTCATCTGTGGCGTCCCTGCTGATTTTGGACAGAAGCACGTGCTGTTTGTCCTCTCTTTTATTTATGTCAGTCCTGAAAACATATTCAGGCTATTGATAGACAGCTGCTCCTCTTTGTTCCCTCTGCAGGATGACAGCTTAGTAACTGGGTCAGGGATGGTCTATCATCCACCAATACAAATCCAAGCTGTATTAGCTCAACACAATAGCTTTCTGTACAAAAATGCCAAGAGGATGCAAATAAAACGATGGCACAGTTTACAGCAAGGTCTTTATGACTGTACTGAGTGCTGATAACTAAATCAAACAAGTTCAAGACTTTTTGGCTAAAGTTCAAATGTGAAATGAAGTGTGCTACAGCTAAAAAGCGCACAAAACTTCCTCCCAAGATCCACAGTTCATTACCTCTATGACAGAAAGTTGAACCATGGCTATATTTAAACTGCAGTGTTGTGACGAGTGTAGGTGTTGTTGTAGAGTGAGTGTCATAGAGCAACCAAGTTCCCCCTCTCTGTTGATATTCTCACTTTCCCTGACAGCTTCCACTGCTTTCTTTGATGACTGTGATGTGACCTGTCTCAGGCCATTGTAAAAGACGTGATATACGGCTGAAATACATCTCCCACACACCTTTATTATTACCTTTATATTATAATAATGTAACAGCCACTGTTTAGGAATACCTTTGTGTTGTCCACTTAGTAGTTTTAACTTGTCACCTTGGCTCCTCTTTGTATGTACATCTTGTCTGTGTGTGGCCTGTTTTGTCTTAATCTCTCTAAACTGGCAGAGTCAAAACAAGGGAAGAGATTTTGGTGTTTTTAGTGTTCAGATTTCCGTTTGTAGACTGAGTTGAATTGATTTATCGTGGTTAAGTGAGCTTTGGTTGCAAACTGTTTGTGTGATGAGCAAAAGGAAGGGGGAATACATTGGCCAAAATGCAATCTTGCTTATCTTGGCTTTATTTATAAAAAATCATCTGCATACATATGCAGATGTCTGTCTATGGAGATGAACAGAAATGATGTTTTTTTGTAGAGTTTGAAAGTCAAGTTGGTAATAAGACTGTAAAACAATAGCCGGTGCATGGAAGAGGATGTCTCGGCCCGGATATCCATTACTTGTTATCTGGGTATCTGCTGGCTGCTCCGGAAGCCCTGAAACCCAAGAGGCTAAATCGTCATCAGATGATAGCCGATGGGTTATAACATTGTTTTCCTGACTTTTTAGATGGTCTAGACATTTTAAATACTTGTGCAGTCTCTCTTTCAAGCTCTGTTATGGTGTTTTTTTGTTCATTTGAAAACAGTCAAATCGCTGATTTTTAGGCCTCCATCACAGCTGACTCGCTGCTACATGGGATTTCTTGCAGTGCAGTATTTGTAATTGAAGTTAAAACAGAGTTTAACTATTTATCACAAACACCTAACATTATTTAGTTTGAACCATTACTCAGACTAGTGCATTGTTTGATGTTATTATAAAGTTTGAGCCCCTTATGACTCTCAGCATTGTATTACCTGCAATTAGCTGACCTCTGGATTTGTTGTTGCTGTATCAGAGAGGCTCAGTGCTTTGTAACCTGTTTTTGTAGGACCTCTGCATTTTGTGTTTATACTTATACAATTCTCTCAAGCATGGAGAATTGAGATATTCTC
The DNA here is from genome assembly GCA_029814665.1 of Acanthurus lineatus. Lineage (NCBI taxonomy): Eukaryota > Metazoa > Chordata > Actinopteri > Acanthuriformes > Acanthuridae > Acanthurus > Acanthurus lineatus. The sequence goes on along the minus strand of JAPZDV010000009.1, from coordinate 11,294,468 downwards.
ATGGGTTTGGGTTAGGGTTAGCATATATAAAAGCTGACTTTCCTTATTGAGTGTGTTTCTTTTTTCTTCCTGTAATGGTCAAGTGATTTAATCAAACCTTTATTGTCTATTAATCAAGAAGAAATAAACAAACCGCAATGCTTGTGAATCATTTAGAACTGATAATTGAAATTAACATCTGAGGAAGAAGTAGCACTAAAAGAAAGAATACGTATGCATGATTGAAGTGTGATATCTTCAGATGGTAATGGCTGGAGCTGATTTCCTGTGCTGAGCTTTATAACAAAGCTGTTGTTGCTGCAGTGTCAGACACAAACTGTGATTCATAGCAGCTCTGCCCTCCTATAGAGTCATGTCACCACAGTGGATGGCCTGAATTACCCCCGAATCACTCTGTATGCGTACGCCCATGCACACACACACACACACACACACACACACACACACACACACACACACACACACACACACACACACACACACAC
>JAPZDV010000009.1:11269924-11293605 GCA_029814665.1 Acanthurus lineatus | reverse complement strand
GAGTCATGTCACCACAGTTGTTTGCGATATTTACCCCATAATCACTCTGTTTGAGTACTCCCACTCACACACACACACACACACACACACACACACACACACACACACACACACACACACACACACTTAAAAAGTGCTAAAACACATCCAAGCACAGGCTGTCTATTCATCATGGTGCTGTAGCCAAGACCAGTGATGATTTCCACATAACATCTTTCCCAGTAAGTTTTTCTGATTTAGATCTTAACCGTGATGTTTTCACAAAATCAGTTTTGGACAGTTGTGGTCAGCCTTGCTATCTTTTACCGTTGTGCTCACATCTTCAGTCATTTAACCATGCTGATGTCAACTATGTCAGTAAGATTAAATCCAGGTTGAGACCATTCTTTGTTGTGCCTGTAAGTGTTAAAACATACCGTTCCAACATTACCCTGCAATTACTTGCAAAGTGTTTTATTGTATACAGTGAGCTATTGATGAAGCAAGAATACAAGGGTGCTGTTTATGGGGATCACAAGATGGTAGTCATGACAGGAAGACGGCCCACTGTTTCTCAGGATGCAGTTTCTCTGAAAGGAGCTGTGTGTAAGATGTTTAGAATTTCTGTTTAACCTCTATAAAAAGAAATTGAATAAAACTACCAGCAGACTGTCAAGACGTTTGCATTTCAGTTCTGTTGTTATTTCATGGAAGATGGTGTTTTGGTTTGCAGAGTTATTTCCTGAATTAGCATGCTAACCAGCTAGCCCCAGCCCATCTTGTCTCAAGCTTAATTGCCTTGTTAACACATCGTAAAACACATGTGATTTAAACTCAACAGAAACAAAAGTAAAACACACTAAAACCATCTTGGTATGTCTTGTCACTGTTTCAACGCCAACTGTGGTATGGTTAAAATGATGAGTTACTCACAGAGTTAGACATCCAGCTGGCGATACCTGACCATCCTCTATCTCCTCCCCCTCTTCTGTCCCCATTTGCCTTGTGTTCATAGTGTTCGGTGTGTGAGTCTCTGTCTAAACTATTGTAATTCACTTTGGTGCTATGATTTCAAGCTGACCTCAGTGGTCTTGGAGGCTGTGTACATTCCCAGTACGGCCATGTTTGCTAGGAAGCTGCTGAGCCTGGTTACATTGCCCAAGGTGTAAACAACGCTCCCCAGCTGCTGGGAGCTCCAGGTCTTGTTCATTGCCTGTAGGTGGAGGAAGTTCAAGTACTACTAAATTTACAACCTCGTTTTGAAGTTGGGATGCTGTTTACAACATAAAAAAATCCTCAATATTCAATTGAAAACAGCACAAAAACAATAAATTTAATGTTTTATCATCAACCTTATTGAGTTTTTTTTTTCGGTGGCTAATTTATGTCTATCCTTTATTTGATGCCATCAACCACTTTCAGTCAAGTTGAAAAAAGGGAAACAAAAGACTTCTTTAGATAAGGTTTTCCTTTACTTTCCCCAGAGTTGAAGCAGACCGTCCTCAAGAACTTGCTTAGCTAATGACAAAACAGCTCCCTCTTGTGTATAATTTTTTAGCCTGCTATTTATATGATGTGTAATATCGCAGGCAGGGTGCATGCACGGTGAAGCAAGCATTTGACTAACAAATCTGAATTTTCATTTACTCTCCAAATCCATGGTCATCAAACTTGCTCTTCATCCGATACATACTGTTTTACTGTTTTGAATTTATTACTGTTGGACAAGTATGGTCTGTCTCTCTTTTAGCTACAAGCCCCATTATAAGTTTTTAAAAGAAATGTCATTAGTATTGTTAGAATGAACAATTGAGTAATAAGGCAATGGTAGTGACAAGCAACAGATATCCTCTTAAGGTCCATCTTTCTGTAGATCTTCTGTCCACCATGTTTACTGTGTATAGCAGCAACTGTCTATGTCCTTACAATGTTGGGTGCTGTAAAAGCCTCTCCCAGCAGTGGCAGGATAAGCAGCTGTCTGCTGCTTTAGCTTGCCTACTCGCCACCCACTACAGTTCAGAGGCCTGTTTGACTCATCCCTCCAGAGGTTTCAAACAGCAGCACCCCCTATGTTCCACTAATGACAACATCATCATGCCGAAGATGAGCAGACACACACCTCATTTCCTCTCATTTGTGCCGAGACATGGTGAGAGGAGTATTTTGATCATAGTGAGTACAGAGCTGCCTGCAGGGTAACAGGGTATGATGGGGGAGAGAGAGTGAGCAGGCCCTCAAAATGGAGAAATCCTGCTTTTTCTTTTTCAATGCGGGTTTCAAAGAAAGTTTTAAAAGCTTGGAAAATTCTAAATTGCAACCATTTTGTTTTAAGGTTAGGATTATGCCAAATATTCAACCTATTCCTTAAAAACTCCTCAATTTTTAACATAACCTTATCGTTTGCACAGTCATTCTTGTGAACAAAAAAATCTTTTCATATTTTAAATTAAATTAGCCTGTCATCGTGTTTATCTGTTGTCTTGGAGTTGAAAGTAGCATGTGTTATATAGTAACCATCAAAGCATAATATTGAAGTTGAAACAGTTGGTAAATAAAAAGTGATAATAAACTGTGGATATATATATATAAGAAATTCTCCCACTGCATTTATAGTAAAAGCTTAAATGTTATTATAAAGGCGTTAAGCATCTGGAAGGTTCTGGATCCCTGACATAGTACTTGTAACTTGTACAATTGTAGCTCATTGACAGAGGAATTATTTGTTTTAAATGAAAGATTATCAATTTTGGCTCAAGGAATGCTCACATTTGCTGAGTACAACAAATGAGATCAAGCCTTGTTTCCTGCTTAGGCTGGTGTTGGAAGAAGTTTGTCTTCAGACCCTTTTTCCCAGAAAGAGTAAGGAAAAGGGAAATGGTTTGGGAAACTTTTGGTTAGAAAGATTTTTTTGCAAAAAGCCCTAAAGGCTGACTTCTTGCATGTGTGTTTCAGTTCCAGTGCACTTCAGGGTTAGAGCTCACCTCTGAACATGGTCAGCCAATTAAAACACTGATGTACTGTGTTTAGAAACGGAAAAGTAATTTCCATTAAAAAAAAAACAAGGTGTAGAAATAAGAAATTAGATGTTTTATAGGGGGTTTGATTTTTAATATTTCTCGTATGGAAGCTGTTGCCAGGCAACCAGCAGAGAGTGTTAATAATTGGTGAGTTTGAGACGTGTTGGTAGAGGAATTTTGATGCCATTGTATAGATATAGACTATTTATTTCCCCACTCTTCTCAAATCCTTATGCTAAAACTATGCTGATCTAACCGGCTGCTGGCTGTAGCCTTATATTAATGAGACATATATCAGAGTGATATAGATCTTTCCTCTAACTCTCTGCCAGAGAGCAAATACACCTACTTTTTAAATTGTGAAACTATTCTTTGACGTATATTCTTGCATAGCTAGTCCAAGGTTGTGGGAATGTGTGTTTGCTGTTACAGTGGAGTTGCCTATGTTAGAATAAGAAAATGTATCTTGAACATGCTGTTGTTGTTTGTTGATCGGACCAGATATGACTAGAATAGTTTCTTTGTGTGCCTGCTTGCTTAGTTGTTTACCTGTATCCGTGTACCATGGCGTGCCTGCCTGCTGTAGTGCAGGAATTCCACATAGAGCTAGTGAAACAGCAGGAGGCCACAGGGTCCAGGGGATATGGTCATAAACTGCTGCCATTAACTTGCAGCTTTTAAACCTTTGCCTCATGTTCTCCTGCTCTGAACACCAGTCCCTGCTTTCTTTACCTCACTCACCTCCCCTTCTCTACTTGCTCAAGGTTACTCTGTGATATTGGGCCATATTCAGAAATGGGATGTTGAGTAAGTCCATGAGCCATTCAGGTTCCATTTTTGTCATGAGCCATGACCTCTTATTTTTCTTTTAACCGTTATTGCATAACTGTTCAGTTACAGTGAGATTTGAATTGCTATAGCAATAAGGCAGAGAATAAGGTAAAAGTAAAGACAGTGAACATCCTTTTTGCTTGATCCATGTCTGTAACAAAACACGTTTTGCCTAATGACAGCATTAGTCTGTGCACTGTAACAGTAGATGTAAAGCCCTCACTTCTGCAGTTCCGTATATAGCTTGCTTTACCATCCGCAGACTCCCAAGGCGTTTCTTCTGAACTACTGGCATTGTTTTTTTGTGGGTTGTTACCGTAAAAGCAGTGCTTAAACTGGCTGTTATAAAGGGGACAGGATTTCCTCCTGACAGCCTGCAGAACCCACCACACCCCTGTTCTTATACAGGTTTTGCTTTTCTGTTTGGATTCAAGGGCTTTTAGACACAATAGAGTTTTTAGCAGTATCATAAATGTAAATGTTCACTGTTTAAATAGACAAAGGGTAAAACAGACGGGTTATGAAATGTCTGGATTCAGGTGCCAGACAGAGCAAGAAACACACTTGACCTTTTGAAATTCCAGTTTGCATACTTGTCTCATACACACGTCCGCCCACCTGCTGAGCCATTGTTGAACTTTTATATGTCGCCTACACATTTTTCACCCAGGGAATAGATTATTTTGTGGTCAGTGGAATTTTCTTTCTCAGATTATGCCTCCAATATGGAGAATACATGGTGTCTTGTTTTTATTCTGAGGCGACACTGTGCTGTTCAAGTGTCAATGTAGAATTAGCTTAGCTTTTTAGCTGTTAGACATCTATACATTTATTGAAAGGTTCCCTGTGGACTTCCTAACCTCTCGAAGTGATAAAGAGCTGTTTTTTTCACTATGTTTGGTCCCCATTTACCCCCATGAAAATGCAGTACAAGTCTTGCCATGTCTTCTATTCCACTGATCAACATGTGGCGGTAATCAGCCATGCTGCAAAGACAGAGAAGACTGGTAACAAGTAAACTTGATGTAAGCAGTACGTCATTTATTATGATAATCTGACAATTACCGGGTAAACTAGGATGTTACCTTACTCAAATTACAGAGTGATCTGCTGGGATTTCTCTGTTTGTATGTATTGGATTATCCAAAGTATTGTGACACAGCCAATTTGAACCCACTTAAACAAACCCTACTTTCTTTCCTGAATCCTTTGTACCATCCCAGTGGCCTTGTTGAAACATAGGATGTAGCTTTGTTTTTCCCCACAGCATCTTGTTTTTTGTCTGCATATGGAAAATGTCAAGCATGATGTGTTGAACAGCTTATTTCCTATCTAAAAAGACCCTTACACATCACTTAAGTGTGCACTACCAAAAGCCATCACACTGACACCCCATTTGAAGTCCGCCTTCTTTTTGCCTGAGACCTGCTATCAGCAGAAGCCTGATTGATGCAATGCTGCTCTGCTTACTTAGGTAGAAATTTCTTTTGAGGACATCCTTTAATTGAATGGTGTCCCTCTAGAGTGGATGCACCACTGGAGCATGTTTCTGCTCTGAGAACCAGCCTTCACTTTGCCTCAAAGTTTAGACGTGAATCAATTTATCTCCCTTCTCTGATCAGTGATGGATAGGTACAGCAGCACGTCAAGTCATGTCATGTTTTGTAATAGCATTCTTACACGTTCAAAGGTTTTAACCAAAGACTAGAGACTGAGGAAGAAGATGGTGGTTATGGTCAAGTATGGAAGGCTTGGGCATGTTTTTGCAGGGATTTTCAGCTTTAAAAGTTGCTGCAAATTTGTCTGTTGTCATCGCAACTTCTTACTTTTTTTTGTTAAGTAATATACCTGCATGGGATAGATTCAGTAATTGGCAGGTTTGATTTAGACCTCACCCTCTTTCCTCAAAAATGAAAGCATGAAAAAAATGCTGGCTTCTTACTGTAATTGGGTTCCAACAGCTCTTCAGATCTGAATTGTCACAGAAATTTAATTAAAGAAACTGCTCCATCTTTTTTCATTTCTCTTTCTTCACCTGTTCTTTTTTTGCTTTGTCATCAGCTGAGCTGCTGTGCTTTGGCCTTGACCTCACCAGACCTTGTCTGCTAATGAGGCTCCAATTTGTCACAGCTTTGCTGCTTTTCTCCACCACAATACACTTAATCTCTTTTGCTCTTATAGTTTTCTCCACCCACGGTTTTTCTTTTTGTATGCTGCCATAAAGCAAACTGTCATCCTCAAAGACACGGTTGATGAAATTAGGCTTAAGTGCTCAAACGACTGCCTCCATATTTTGATTTTTGCCCTGAGCTGCATAGATACACTGTAGACAGAGGTGCTTCACTTCTGTTGAGGTGGCTAAAATAAAAGTTATTTAGCTGTTCACCTTCTGCTAATAATATATTGTGCTATCAATACACTTGGCACATTTGCCAGTGCATCATGCATTTACAGATGCTTGGTTGTTTATGTGCCTTTTATTAGCTATGTGGTATTCAGTTCTCAAAGATTATGATAAAGTGATTTCAGGTCCCTGTGCTACAGACCAGTGCTGAAGCATTGGCTAACTGGTTGTGAGAAGTCAAAATGATTCAGCACTAAACTTGCATGATGATTACTTAATTTTATAAACTACTTTAACCGTAATGTCCTTGAGCTTGCCATCTTTGATCTTTGCTTAGCCACTTGATCTGTGTGAGCTCCTATCCCATTCCTTTGCCTTTGAAATCCATATAAACTTTTTCTCAGGTTCTGTTTTGGGTTTTTTTCAGCTTCTTGGTTTTTTATTTTTTGGTTTTAGTTTCTTTTCGGTTTTTAGTTTTCTAGAATACCCTGTTGATTCAGTCTTTTTATCAACACACAAGCTAATATGTGAAAAGAAAACATGTGAAGTGTTAATATTCACTGTTTTTCTATGCTTGGTAAATGAAGATTTAAAACAGATTAACATTAATAAAAAAATTTTACTTCTCTTTGCAGGTGCCCTTACAGTCGGTCTAGTCAGGCAATGTCAGACCATCCATGGACGAGATCGGACCTGTATTCCACCACGACTGCCCCCGGAGTGGGTGACCACACTTTTCTTCATCATCATGGGCATCATCTCCCTCACAGTCACCTGTGGACTGCTAGTGGCTTCACACTGGCGCAGAGAAGCCACCAAGTACGCCCGCTGGATCGCCTTTACTGGAAGTAAGCAATGGAGACAATAACATAAACACTAAATGAAGCTCTCTCACCTTTATTCTCCATCTCACTTGCATCTGTTGTTACATAACCTTTAGAAAAATCACCTTTGACAAATAAGTATCCTCATAGACTTAGTCTCTTTAGGGCAGGAAATAACAAATGAAGAAGAGACTAGATTGAACGAGTGTGAAAAATTGGTTTAAGTCCAGTTTAATTTGCTAATTAAGATGCATAGATGAATGTGATGTCAAAAACATCGGGGGCTATAGACAGAACCTTTGTGTGTTTGTGTTTCTGGGAGTGACGTGAAAATGTGTGTGTGGGGGTGTGTGTGTTTAGTTGCGTTTGCACATCTATGAGTGTTGTTTTTGCATGCTGTTTGACCGCTCTTGCTCCCTGAAGCTGATTTATTGAGTAATGCAGCTCCTCTGGTACCTGAGTGGGTGGCTTTGTGCCATGGTGTTTCTCTCATGTTTTCTCTCTCCTCTCTGCTTTGAACATCGCCATTCTTTTTTTTAATACAAAAAAAACATGATTTCTGCACCTCCAGCACTCAATAACAACGCAGCATCTTTCCCGTGCACTGTGGCTGGGCTGGTTGTGTAAGCTGTGTGGGAGGGTGGAGTTTGATTGGTCGGTAAGTTAGGGAATAGATGGCCTCAAGCACTCTTGTGCAGATGGAACAGCCTGTGAAGTCACAATGCTCTGTATTATTGCGTGAAAGCTATGTGCATTTTCCAGGACGCTGTGCCCTTTAAGTTCTGCAGAATTAGAACAAAAAACCCAGTGCCTTCCCAATGTTTTTTGCCTGCCAGACCAAATGCAAATTCAAAATTAGGTTTTGTAACTCTTCCTAATCACTTGCAAATACCCGATGAATCACCACTTTGCAGAACCCTGAAGCACTCAGCTAACTGTCTGTCCGGTGAACACAAATCTGTGTCACAAGCTAAATTGGAAGGCATTGAGTCATTGTTTAATGAGCACAAGCAGAGGAAAGTGAGGCGGTTGCCATGGCGACAGTGTGCAATTGTCACCCTTGTCCCTCTGCTTAGTTTCTTTTGGCCATATTAGACAAGAGGTATATTATTAGTACTGAATATTTTTCTTCTAGACGGATTTAAAGTATGATGATTACTCTTTAAAATGGGTAAATAAAGCTAGAGGCGGAAAAGGACTTGTGATGTATTTTTGGTATGAGAGAAAAGAAGCTCGGTGTGTTGTACGTGAAAGAGAAGAGATAGTAAATCATGTCTTTATTTCATTTTAGGGCCCCCATTAGCTAACACATTAGTGCCTGATGGTTTTCCTGAAAGTCTCTTGAATATGTAGTGCATGTTTGAGGTGTAAAAAAACAGCAGAAAAGGCAAAAGTAGGAATCCACAAGCTGTTTTTTTCCATCTGATGTTGCTGAGCTTTAGCTGAAAGTGCAAACACTTCTCTGCTGCTGGCCGAGCAGGGGAGAGGGTTGAGAGGTTAAGTGAGGAAAACGGGTGGGGGCTAAAGTAAAGAGTAACTAAAAAAAAAAGTGAGCAGAGTGACTAATCATGTTTTTTGAGGTCAAGAACTGAGAGTCTGAGTATGTGAGAGATGGGTGCCAATGTAAAGACACAAATTGAAAGGGAGAATAAAGTGAAGTTGGTTGTGAGGAGACGAGGGTGGTTCATTTGGGGCAAAGAGGTGATGGAAGGTTAAAGGAAGGTGGGTAGTCTGTAATATAAGTGGCTCCAGGCCACCGGCACCTGAATGGACAGCTTTGTATGACCAACACAGACCCGCCTCTGTGTTTCTGTACACACACACATATGCACACACATACTAGCAGTGTTTTTCCCCAAGGAGTGATGGTCATCTGTGGGGGTGAAATAATAATAAATATAATTCTAACAATACATCAACAGAAACTGCAAAATAATGTTGTAGTTAATTAAATGCCAAAATAGAGCTAAAAAAATATGGCCATAACTTCTCACTTCCTTCCCAGGCAGCCCAAAATACATGTACAGTTGATCTTTAATAACTTAAATTCTCCCTAAAAAGAGGCCTTATTTTAAATACTATCTTGATTCTAAATCTCCTTTTTTGAGTTAGCACATTTCATGTAGTCATGTCATTACACTAAATATTGACCCCTTTTTGTATGGCATTCACTGTGATGGAGGTCATTTCCTTTATACAGAGAAAATTTCTTCACACAAAAATTTGTAAGAGCTTTCAATTTAACCCTCTTAATTTGAGAAGAGGAAGTGTTCAAACTAAAACCAGATGTTAAGTTTGTCCATAAGGTGGATTTCTTTAGGACTAACACTTTTATGTTTTTAATTTCAACAGCTCTGCACTTTTTGTTTAATATAATGGCACCCTAAAAGTGTTTTGGTTAACCTGATTGGATAGGAACAAATGGTTATTGTAAGAAAAATAACAGAAGACCTAAAAAGAAAGTCAGAGGCTTAAAGCTACATTTGCTGTTAGTCTGAGGGGAAAGGTCCGATACCTTTTTTGACTGAACTTGATCATAAGTATGTTTGGCTATTCAATATTTCAATATACCAATATCTTGTTACTTATTAGCAAACATATTAGCTGTTTGTGACATATCTGCAAAAGCTCATATCAGATGGCTATGTTGAGCTACAGCTTATTTGATATGGGGGCTAATAGGCAGGTGTTTCTAATTAAAACCACCTGGTATAATTCTGCTAAAACGATGCAAGTCTTTAAGGAGGAGTGCCACTCTCAGGGGCTCTTGTTAACAGGGCTGATGTCGATTAAACTTGTTTAATAGACACACTTGTCAGAAACGATGTAACATGACTTAATTAGTGGTATTGCACCAGGGGATTACACATCTATCAATCTTGTCAAAAATTTCTTCACTTCATCTGTCATACTAGCTCTCTTGACTTTTGTTAAATGATTTTCAGGATGATAAAAATGAAAACTGTGCAATCTGTTTCAAAAAGCCTCACATCTTAAAATAGCTTGGGTTTTTTTCCATACCAGCAGCAAGTGAATAAACATTACATAAGACAAATCACATTGGAGAAGCTGGAGCCAGAGAATAGTTGGCATTTTTTACTAAATAAACGACTTAAATGATAAATCGATGGTCAAAAGAGTTGCAGATTAAGGCAAGGCACTGTTTGTCATCAGTTAAGGCACTTAAAGAGAAGCAGTGGACCATGAGTTGCACTTCAATTAACTCTGGTGAAGCCTGCAGGAGTAATGCTGAGCCACGTATTTCTGGCTCCACTTTGAGCTTACCTTTCACAACGTCCTTTTTGCAGTCATACCCCCCTCATAGATAAACACATGGCCAGAGCAATGAGCAGGCAAAATGACAGACATAAATATTTGCTTGTGCGGCCTTGTGATGCAGCTGTACCAGACATCGCTGACAGACTGGAGACGCTTGGCCTGTCCGAGTCAGCAAAAACATGCATCTGATCTGCCATTCAAGGACTATTTTTGAGCTTATTCCCAATCTAATTTATACAGTGTGAATTTGCTAACATATCAGGCAAGGCGGATATTTAGTTTTTTGAGGTAGTGCTTTGAACAAGATAACAATCTGACTAAAGGTTATTAGTTAATTATGTGGCTAAATGAAGTTACACTTAGTTGATCATATAATATTAAAAAATGCAAACGTGGTTTTAGCAGAATATTGTGGATAATGTTGCTAAAAAGTGAGCAGGTCTGATTGGTGGGAGCTTAGGATTGCTGCATGATTCATATCACACACCCCTATTTAAATAACTTTGCCACAGTATAACTGTAAATCCCAGCATCCAGAACTGCTGCAGACTCCTCTAGCTGCAGTCTGGTTAGCCACATTAAAGGGCAGCGTCACTGAGGTTTTTCCTTTTTAGAGCAGAAGTCATCCCTCAGGTACTGAACAGTGCTGCAATTTGGCAAGATGAAGTGAAAAGGTGAGAGCTAAAAATGGCTTCATGTGCTGCCACCAGATGGATTACACGCTCTGTTAAGGGAACGAAAATAATTTAACATAGCCGTAGCTAACTTCAGCTGCCAGACCTTCTGTTGGAGTACTTGTAATTCTGTATGAAACCAAGATAGTTTAGAGTTTATGTAGGGCACACTAATACACACTAACAACTAATAATAGTCACATTTTCTCCACACAGCCTCAGTCAGTCAATACAGCAAGAAATGCTGAATTCAACAATGAGAGTTATTTTTAAGCACATGAAGCTTTTTGCTTAAATTCAGCTATTGATCTGAGATTCACAGAGTCACACAGTTTGCTGTGCTGGTTAGTGTCACCGTGTGCTACACAAGTGGAGCTTCCATAACAACATTTTCAAATGAGGCAGACTGAGGAAAATGGAGCAGTTCCAATTAGCAACAATTAGTTACACAATCACAGACACCTACTTTCTGGACAGTGTAATAAGGCTTAGTTATGACTTTACCTCTGAACTCTGCCTGGCTCTGCAGCAGCCAACCTGACACATGCATAGCAGAACATCATTACATGCTATCCTCGAGTTTTTTTCAGCATGTGCATACTTGTAAAAAGGTCAATTAAAAATCTGATTAAAGGGAAACTCCAACGATTTTACACATCAAAGTCTGTCTTCATGCCCTGGGGAGGATGACTTGCATGTGTGAATGAAGTTGTATGAAGTCTCTTGTGAGTCTAGAGGAAGCTGCATGAAATCTGATAAATTGATGCCACTTGAGGCAGAGTGGGTTGGGGAGAAAATATGGAGGGTTGGAGTTAAAAAGAAGTGAGTTTACTAGACGTGTAGTCTGATCCTCATCATTACTTTAAGCTAGCACCTTAAGGCTATGTTAGCATAACACAACTAAAACTCAGACCAAAATACTAGAGGTTGAGTTGTATTGTGGGTAATGTAGGCGCCAGGTTTTGTTATGAAAATAGAACATGTGAAATGAAAATAAAAGTGGCTTTGTTTTTGCTGTACTGATGTAGATCCTTTTTTAACAAATTGTCCATTATTGGACCATTAGTATTATAGCAATACTATGTTATATTTATAGAATACTCCTAAATCAGGTCTCCAATCCCAAACTCCAATCATAGAAGCTGGGTCCCTTTATATATATTTAATGAGAAGAAATGCAGAAAGCTGACCCAACTGTTAAAGTGCATGCAGTGCATTCAGTGTGGCACATTTCAAACGAACACAACTTGATACACATTCAGTCTCTTATGCAATATCTAATAGCAGCAATGGGAAATTATAGTCTCAGCATATTTGTGGTTTCCCCCACAGCCCTAAATGTTTGTCTCTTTGTTAATGCAGGAAATTCAGTTTCAGGATTCAACTTAATAAGCAGGACTGGATGTGTCTGTTTAGAAAGCTTGAAATCTGATTACTGATTTGCACCTTTAAGCGTGTAGAGAAATTTTGAACTGTGTTAATCAGCCTTAGGTGGCATAAAGAGCTTATTTATGGTTCATGGGGAAACATTTGCTCAAACTAATGCCACATTCAAGTAGTCTCAGAAATACTGTCAATTTGGGTTTCACTTGATGATGACATGGTTTTAAACATAAATAACTGCCTGAAGTTAAAAATGAGATTGACTTTACTCACTTCAAAACTGAAATTAAATAAATACCTGAGGGATACTTTTTAATGATTTGGTTCAATATTTGACTGTAGAGGAAGTTGCCCTTGAGTACTATCAGACATATTGTAAATTAAAGTCGGAAATACATAAGCATCCCAATAGAATTGCAGGCGTATCAGAGTTATTTTTTCTGTCATATCTAAGTTGTAGTGAGGCTAGCAGTTATTTATTAATTAGGCTTTTTGCTACACATTGATGATAAACATGGTTGCATCTGCCAGAGTATAAGGATCAAATTAAGGCACATAGAGTGAAACACAGTGTTTGATGCTTCCTATTTTTCTGCCACAAATGTATAAATTGCTCTTTCAAGCTTTTGGTATTGAGTTGTACCTCTGTGCTTTGTAAGCATGTCTCTAAATTGTGTGCGTGTTTTATATTTTGCCTGGTTATAATTTCAGTAGATGGCAGAGTTACAGGTTCATTCTTGTACACAGTGCACATGTGGTGTTTATAAAACTTTTTCGCTAACACTTCTGTTTTGTTGTTGTTTTTTGGATTTTGTTTTATGACATTATTGTTGTTAGCTGACAGTAACAATGGATTGGAAACAATAATACTGTACTCCACATAATGAATGGGAGTCATGGGCCTGAACACAGTGTTGTCATCTCTAGTAAAAACAGTATTTCTGTGTGCGGTTTGAATGAACATGCAGTAATACAGCAGGACAGAAAAGAAGTAACTAAGAACTTCCCTTTTATAAGAAACTCCTCGTTGTCACACACATTTATTCAAAAGTCTCAAGTGCTGCAATAATCTTGTGGTAACAAGAGAAGACACATGTAATCTTGGTTATTTTCTATATAAGTCATTTCCAGGCCACCGTCTGTTCCTTCAGCTTCTGTAACTCAGTCTAGTCCCTCATTCAGCTGTGCTTATATTGGTCTCTCTGGAAAATGCAGTGTGTTCCTGAGATTTACGTTCTGTGCTCGAAAACAAATACACGACAGCACCTGCTATGACAGATTAAAAAACCCTAGAGTTAGAGAAAAATTACTTCACAAGCAAAAGAAACAAAAAATACAGCTCCTATGAAGCAATCATAGGTATGTGGATACTTAAATCGTAGTAAATTTATCTATATCTATAAAATTCACTAAAAGCTCTCTTCCAAAGTCTTTATTTTATTTTTATCTGTAATCTAAGCTTTTACAGCTTTTGCTACTTTTTGTCGTGCTGTTATCCAGGACATGTCTGAGCTTACTGTGGCCACTTGACTTGACCTTGGACTGTGGCTTATGGGAAGCAGAAATATTAAATAAAAAAAGATATTGAATAATCTTCCAATAAACTCCCAGAAGAAACAAACTACACTGCCGCTATGCTTTGGCTGAAGGCTGTTTTTATTTTTTTTGTAAGTATTGTTACAAGTGTTGGTGGAATTTTGAAGGAGGTTTTTCAAACTTGAATGTTCAGGTTTCACTTCAGCTCTCTGCACAAGAAAATTACATCTGCTGGTGCTATTAGACAGTTTCAGTTTCAGCTGAAGCACTGGTCAAATGAATTTTTTGTCAAATGTCCCCCACTTTCTGCCTTCAGCTGCCATAGTGATAAGAAACAAAGTTAAGTTTCACAAAATTAAACTGTTCACAATGATTTTTGTGACTGCTCTTTTTGTCTCTTGTCCTAATGAAGACATTATTGTAAAATGAGCATTCATTTCGCTCTCAGAAAAAAAGAAAGTATGTACTGCCAGAATTTGGTTCGAGCCACTAAAATTTTTCTGCTTGGGCTCCTGTTATTATGGATTTGTCAGAATAATACATCATCTGTAACACTTCACCTATTTTAAAATAAAAATATAAAAACATTAGAGTTGCATAAATGCCTGTGAGGCAGAGTCATGCTTATCACGATGCTGTGATGTGTAATTGCTCCTTCAAAGCTATTTGAAAGGCACTGTTGTGCATTGCTAATGAACTTGCTAAAATTGACTTTAATTTGAACTGTTGAATGAGTTCAGGCTTAATTTTCAGCATCTTGTGAAGAGAACAAAGGCTTAAAACTAAACCTTAGTCACACTTTTTTTCCTCTTACTTCTTTTTAAACTCTACAAATGTTTATGTAGTTGCATGGAAAGTTTTGAAATACATCAAGCGGTTTACATGTAGGATTTTGACAGAGAGAGACTAATGAGTAAAATAGAGTGCCTGAATAGAATGACGGGAGCCATTTGCAGGGTTAATACAACATCTTAAAGGTTTGGAAAATTAAAAAAAAAGTTCTTTTTTTAACAATATCTGGTGTTTTATTAATACAATCACTCATTTAAGACATCCAAGACATTTTGATATTTGAAATGAAATGTTCCCAACATCTTATTTATCTCCATCTCCTAATGTCAGCAAGCAATTAATGACAATAATAAAAGTTTAAACATTTACTGTTAAGTTAATATGAACAGCTGGTGAAATAAGGTGACAATTCATATTAAAGTAAGGAATTCTGCTAAGTTTATGTTTTTGCGATTGCATTTGTTGTAACAATTAGGATGTGATTACAAAGCCTTCAAAAGCCTAGAAAACTTTGGTTTAGGTACCTTGAAAGCACTTGAATTTTAGATTTACATATATTATATTTAAAAGCACAGAAAACTGACATTTTCTCTCTGACTCTTTCCAGTGATCCTGTTCTGCATGGCGGCTCTCATCTTCCCCATAGGCTTCTATATCAACGAGGTGGGAGGTCAGCCATACAAGCTGCCCAACAACACGGTGGTTGGTTCCTCGTATGTTCTG
This sequence comes from Acanthurus lineatus, assembly GCA_029814665.1. NCBI lineage: Eukaryota > Metazoa > Chordata > Actinopteri > Acanthuriformes > Acanthuridae > Acanthurus > Acanthurus lineatus. The sequence goes on along the minus strand of JAPZDV010000009.1, from coordinate 11,278,223 downwards.
TTCGTCCTCTCCATCTTCTTCACCATAGTGGGACTTCTGTTTGCAGGCAAAGTTTGCCTCCCGGGCTGAGGACTTGACCATGCCAGCCTCTGGACTGACACGGAAGGCTCTGAAAATGTTATGGGATTTACAAAAACACACAATGACTGAAAATCAAAAACAACAAACTCTGTCCAGAAGCCTGATACAGGGAAGTCTTTGATTATGTGTCAAGGGACCGCAGCACCGTGGAGTACCTAACAACTAAAAAATGAAAACGAATAGATGAACAAAACGCTAAAAGGGCACAACGGGGTGGAGGAGTGTTGTGAGAGTGCAGCCGAGGCTGTCGCACCCTGCCACTGTTGATTTACAATACAGCCGTGTCTCTGTTGTTGTTCTGTTAGGAAAAGGGTGCTTAATGTACCACTGTCATGGCAACTGCGGCCACAATGCTGCCGCACATTTCTTGAGGACCACTACAGCCGCTCCTCGACCTGACCCCCCGCTCGCCCTCAGCACACATCTGCACAGTCACGACCGCTCCTGTTGCTATTTTCGGCTTCTCTTAGCTATTTCAGTTGTGTGTTTTTCTGTTGTTGTACATTTTGTGTTTTTCCTTTTTTTTTTTTCCTCCACCCTCTCACCGCCTTTCCACTGAAGTACCTGAGTGTAATTGAGGTTCACTGAACTGAGTCCTTGAGGGGAACCAGAGGGTTTTTTTGCCAGCTTGGCTTTAGAGGAGGGTTTATTCTCGCCTGTCACTGCACGAGGCCCCAGGTGTGTGGCTAGGGAGAGCAGCTGTGAACCCAGATGTCTGTGCCTGCTCGCTGGCTGCTGTGGACCAGAGGAAAGTGCAGGTGTTCTGGCTCTTTTTCTCATAACCAGATGCAGCTCAGGAGCAGGTAGCAACGAGGGGGGGGGCCTCCCTTGGCAGCAGAACAGGAGGTAAAGTACCTTAAAGGAGAATGCCACTCAATGTAAGTCCTTGCATCATGTTATTTACATGGACAGCAACAAAATATTAGTAATTGTTGACAGCTATTTTGCTAAGCTACAGCCATGACACTGATACACATCACTTGCCAATAACTAGAAGACTGTGAATTTAGAGAACAATCATCTGAACATAAACACATCTCTTGTATTTGTAGTAATACTCTTAATTCTGCTAAGTACAGCCACAAGCACAGTGGCATTTAAAGGTGATTTTTAAATATGTACATCACTGTGGGGTAGGGATGAGCTCGTATATCACTAATCATAGCCGCCAGTATTGACTTTTATAAATAAGAAGCTGAAGTTACCTAAAGTGTGAAAATAACATATGTGAATTCTGAAAATTGGTGGTATTCTCCTTTAGTGTTGGATAGAAAAAAAAGAGAGCAAGGAGCTTTGTTTTTTTGTTTTTTTTTTGTCTTGTTTTGTACAAAAAGTGAAGGCACTGGGACTGCAGGTCAGGTCCATGCATGGGGCTGTGCCTCAGTGTGCTGCCCTTGAGGCCTGTGAATGTAAAATACACACACACACACGCACACACACACACGCACGCACGCATACATACATATATACACACACACAGCCACCACACTGTAAACTGTCATATTAAATCTTCAAGTGACCATTATTTTTATTATATATTATAGGCTCAGAAAGTTGAGAACATTTGCCCATTATGAGTTTCCAGAGCCCAAAGGTAATTCTGTAAATGGCCTATTTTATCACAAGAGAAGCTTTTAACTTAGTAAATGCACACACACAGTAGGGTGCAGATCAGAGTGAGCTCCAATGAAAGCCCCTCAAAGTATAAACACATCACACAACTGGAAGTATCAGAAGTTTTCAGCTATCTTGCCTCAATCAGTGGTGGTTTATTATGATACTGAAGAAAACTAAAAAATAAGTGATGAATCTCAGGCAAGTTCTGAAGTGTTTTTTTCCTTCTATGATTTCTAAGCAGATATATGGGCGTTTATTCATGAAGGGCATCTGTGATATTTATTAAAACCTCTGGTCTGTACAAAATGGCTTAACACAGCCATCCTTCAATTGTAATTCTCAATTGTCATAGCACTAGCTCACAACACATAACACAATTTACAGTTTAGCATTATAAAAGACAAGTAAAAAGAAATCAGTTGTTAAAATTTCAATTTAAAGAGCAATTTACAGAATTGATTATTGTGATCTTGTGTGACTAATGGTTTCAGCTCTCCCACATACGCAGATATAGGTTTCTGCTTCACACGTTTACACGCATAACAGTTTGACCTACTGATGCCCAGATATCTCCTGAAAAGTGTGTGTGTATGTGTGTGTGTCAAATCAATCACGGGGCTCATTGGCTTAGTCTTAGAGTTTTGTATTTCTGTTTCCTGCTCAGCTTTTCTTACTCTCCGTCTGATGATGTATAACTGCTAACTCTACACTCTGCAGTGCCCTGTCTTGGTTGGTTCAGTATTGTGCCATGACCTGTTTTTGTTTAATAATGTACAGACACAAAAGGCATGATTTCTGTATTAGGAAGCACTGTGCATTCAACAGTATAAGTAACAGAAATAGAAGCACCACAAATGTATAAAAAAGAGAACTTCTTACCTCATTGTTTATGTTTCTGCTATTATTTTCTAATGGTGGCAATGTGTGCCCTCTAAATTGTCTCTTGCCTTGATCGGATGTCTTCACATAAAGCCTATGATCATAGGAAATTATTTATCACTGAATAAAACAAGAAAAAAACGGGTGTGTGTGTGACTCTGACACAGTCTGTATGAGTTATTTTGCTTATTTTAAGGAGATATATAGTATAAATATAATCAGGAGATGAGCTAAAAGACAAAATAGAGCAGATAATTTAATCAGAGAAATCCTCCTAAAAAGAATCAGCATGCTATCTCTACTGGCCCAAATGTTGTTCTTTTACCATTTTATTAAATCTAAAAAAAACAGACACAAACCTACTGTGATTCAAGGGCAGCCACCCAGGATGCATCAGTGGAAGGACTATCTGTGTTCTTAGGGAACATCTGGTCAATGTTCAACAGCTTCTCATTGGAAACAAACCCCCCTGTGCTTCAGTATTGATAAGCAATTAAGACAGAAATTACCTTTAGAAGTCAGTGGCTTTCAAATTGGATTTTAGAATGGTTTTGTCCAGGCTAAGTAAATAAATCAAGCTCCAACATGGATAGAATTTAGAGGTTTGCAGCAGTTACAGCCTTTATATTAGCTTACTAGATTGCCAAAATTATTTCCTTAAAAAACTGTTGGTCGTGACAGCCTCTGACATTATTCTTGAACACAACTTAACCTTTAAAAGGTCAGTTTTTTCTGGAATTACAAATAGACAAAGTTTGACATTTTTGGAAAATTCTCATTCATTTATTTTTTCTAAGATGCTTTTAAAGATGTGGTATCAATCTTCTCATCTAACTGAGCGAAGAAATGAAAATGCATGTTTACCAAATGCCATACCAATCTTTACAGGCTCATAAAACCTGCTGTAAGCTAGAGACAAAACATTGAAAAATATATTAAAAGTTATACTTAGTTGTTTTCCTGCAGCATAATAACTTAAATTTATTGATTATTTTAAACCCCAACCCAGACTTATGATAAATGGCTGACAGGCCTTGTAATCCAGTGCCTCTCCATGTTTGTTTTCATTAGATATGAAAATGTGATCTAAGATTTTCTGGGTGATTTTTACCTTTTCTATTTGGATGTGTGGGTGTGGGGTCGATTCATTGAGAGGTCACAGTTCTTGCATCTTGTGATAAGCTCACAAGGATCCACTGAGCTCTCTCTGGACTTTCCTCGACAGCCACACTGTTGGTCTATCTGGCCAGCCTGTGTTTCTATATGGATGTTGAATTTAAAAAGTGGATATTAACAATTTTTGTGATGGTCTCGCTCTCTTTTGTCCCTAGAATGTCTTGCCTACAGTCAAACCTTATCACAACAGATAGGTTTACCAGTCTTCATTAAAAATGCACCACAACACTCCTAAGATACCTCAAGAAACAGATTTCACATACGTCACACAAGCAGGCACCAAGATCCACTCTGTCTTCCATTCTCAGCTAAAGTTTAGAGTTAATAGGTCTTTGTATTCATGTTTGTCGAACACTCAGTCAGACGAGTCAGTTTCATTTGTTTGTCATTTTCTCTCCATCGGCGTGGCTTGCAGCTGAAGATAAGACAGCACTGCTCCTCTCAGGACTGCACCCCCATTAGCCTCTCAGTGACCAGCAGCGTGGAGACAAGCTCGACCGCTGTTTCCATTTCGGATTTCAGAAGGTCACAGTATTCCAGCTCAGCGAATCACATCAGTCCAACCAGCAGTGCTCTGCTCTCTGAAGACGGCTGCTGGAATTTTAACAGAACTACAGGAAAAATGTACTGATGAATATTCGATCCCAACTGTCAGCAGAATAAACTTAAACCCAAGCTCTCTGCGTGTCTGCATGTATCACCCTGCATTAAGCTGAAGTTAACATATACAGTTAGCCTGGGGAATTCACAGATGAGACTGCTAATCTTGATTTCATCTGGCCCTCTTGACCAGCAGTAGATGGTTAATAGTGAGCTATTGGAGGACAGATCAACACTGACAGATCCCAGAACAGTTCTCTCTGTCCAGATGGAGGTGTGATGCTCCCCTTGCTTTCTTATAACAAACCAATTAGTCTGTTTAAAAAGGAATGTGCTGTTTAGCCATCGAAATGAAGTGGATAATTAGCTGAGCAATATAGAGTATGTGTGATGGTCATAAACTGGACAGAAGTGCTTCAGGATGGATTCGAAGCCTTAATCACAAAAGTTATCAGTTTTACAAGGATTGCCCAACTACTCAGAAGTATCACTGCAGAACATAATGATGAATTGTGGCAATACGACTTCTATAAGCTGATTTTTTTTTGTAAGCAAATGTTACACCTCCTGCTGAGAACTCAATATGTTTAATGGGACATCATCAAGCAATGATCCCTTTCTAATTTTGTGCAAATGTCTGTCGTTTAACAAGAGTCTGCCATCTGCTGAGCTGTTAGCTCTACTGGTGTTTTAGAGCAGATTGCAGCCATATTTGTCTCACATAGCATCTTTGTGCAGTGAGGGACTCCTCTGCTCTGTATTATTGTGTTTTCACAATATTATTGAGACAATCAGAGACTGAAAAGCTTCCCTAGAGCAGAATAGGACCAACTCAAGAGAAAAATACAGATTTGTGCATCGTTGGGTATTTTCAGCCAAAAGAGCCTCTTTTATTATTACTCTTATTTATGTTACTGAGACAATTTTCCCCAAAAAAATCCTCTTATAAAGGCTGTATTGTCTGTCCATATGCTATGTTGTCCTTTGCTCTCTTACATTTTGTCTGTTGGTAAGACAGACAGTGATATCTATAAATAAACACCTGATGGATATGGTTCTTGAAACATCAATCTTTTAAATAATTGGATACAGTGTGCAGAATTCACTCCCGCTGGGTGCTTTGCACACTGATAGGTGCCTTTACATGACATAAGTTGTGTGGGTGGAAGAGTCAGTGAGAAAATTCTCAGCGGATATGTTGCAGCAGCACATATTCCTATATTTTATGAGCTCCCTTTGCAAATGTGTTCACGGTGCTGCTTCCATGAATGTTGCGTTCATGGGTTACAGTGTGCTGTCCTTCTGCCCACCAAGATAGATTATTGTGTCAGCATGCTGCTGCCAAGCACACTTAGAGAGAAATATGGCCGCCATCTGTCCATGAGAGGCTACGCCAGCTCTCTGTTCTCCACCTGAGGACCTGATGATCTATCTATCTATCTATCTATCTATCTATCTATCTATCTATCTATCTATCTATCTATCTATCTATCTATCTATCTATCTGTATATGTAATATAACTAAGAACATTTCCTAAAGTGCTATGTTTACATACGAAATAAATGTGTTTTTATTTTATGTAATTTTACTCCATTGAAATATTTGCCAGTGAAATATTGAACTCTTTAATTCACCACATTCATCTGGCAGCTTTGAGTCAAGCTGAAGCTGAATACTGTTGATGACTTCTCAAAATGTCAGCTGTGAAAAAGGCAAACAGCAAATTTTGGGCAAAAAAAATTACCTTAGTGCAGAACTACCAAAAAACTGCAGTTACTCAATCGGCCACTTGAGGCTGGCTCCAGAAATTAGTCAGTCCATACTGCCCCCCATACCAATGTGCTCAACCTTACAGAAGTTATAAACATGTTTACAGCCCAGAGCAAAAGCATTTTTTGTCTCTATGGTTAATTTCCCTTGTCATGTCAACTGTACTTCATTTTTTTATAGAACACACTCATTTAAAATATGCTAAGGCTCCAAGTTTTTTAAAGGTATGATATACAGGATTTTAAAAAAATTTAAAAAAAAAACAATGCATAGGCACATAAAAAAGAAATCTCTCAATCATCTTTGGGGTTAGGGAGGAGGGGCAAATTTTTATTTGTGTTTACAAACTCCAACCAGAAAATGCAGCATGTTCTGCCTTTAAGTTATGCATAATTAAGTGCTTGGCTCCTTGGAGTGACAGCAGCTGCTATCTGTATGCAAGGCTTCACCCATGACTGTGTGTACCCTCCTGCCTCCACCTTCTCATCCAAATATGGTCACTTTTGGTTCAGATAAAGAAAAAAAAAAAAAAAGATGGCAACAGCCATTATACCAAGATCATAGCTTTATAACAGCAGTCAACAAACCAATGTGTGACGTCACAATGGGTTTTTTTCCCACTATTTATTACACAGTCAATGAAAAAAGACCTCTGTAAGTGGTGAGAGTGCAGCATACACATTTTATTGATGGTGATCTGAGACTCTGTGGTCTGAGACCTCCAAGATGCTAACTTTAGCTATATTCCATATTGATCAGTCAGTAGGTGGGAGATAGAGGCCCAGCAGAGGTTGCAGTGATGTTTCCTTCCAGACGGATGTCTGTCTGCTGCTCATCAGCATCCGTCAAACAGCAGACCTGCTGCTGAGGCAAGGAAAAACCAGAAAGAGGACAGGAAGGTCCTGTTGTTTAGGATATGCATCATTAAAAATGATCACAGCGTTAATAAAAGAAATAGATGCAATCGATTCTTCTGCAATAACAGCGCTGCCATCAGTGTTCCATGAGTCATTGTCATTTAAATGTGTTTAAGACATCAGGGTTGCCATAATTAAATTTAAATTTTTTATTTTAATTTTAATTTAGTATGAGTACTTTTCAGTGAGATGTGACCTGACTTATTTTCTCACAACATATGTACAGTTTTGTTGCTTCACCTTGGAGATCCAGAGCACAGGATTACAAAGAAACTCAGTCTAATATTCATAATTTGGTATCCATTTGTGTTTAATCACCTATTATCACAGTTCCCCTTATCTCCATACAGCTTTTTGGCATCTTTAAGCTCACTGTTTACTGGCTTTACTGGCTACAACTTTATTGTTTTAGTGAGAAAGCTCTGATAACCCCACTGTACAGTACCTGTCCAGCACCACTGCAGTTAGCAGCTAGCCTGTGAACAAAGTGGAGCATTGAAAGGTTAAAGAGCAAGACATTTTCTCAGGAACTGTTGAGGACAAATAATGCTAATGTTGTCACTTGTTTGCTGGATGTGTAAATGGTTTGCAAACATGTTCAGCACATCAACTCGTCTCTCCACAGTGTCTCTCTCTCTGTATTGTTGCTTTCATGTTTGGGACTAATCACAGGGAGACAGCTGGACTTTCTGCTCTCTCACTGTGTACATGAAGTCTGCACAAGTAAACACAAACACATGGTACCACAATATGATCAACACTGGACTGCAAAGGACATCTGCTGTCACTTAGGTGTACCCAAGTGTACGAACAGATGTGCTGAAAGCTAAAACACACACACACACTCAAAAACACACTCAGGATGTCAAATGTAGTTAACATGGCTGACACAGTTGGTACATTGTACCTTTAAAGTACTCAATTCAGTTAAATCATATTATTATCATATTATCAGAATTTTACCCGGTGCATATTATTAAAGCAGGATGTTACTGCTGTAGTTAGTTGAGGTGGGACTTTTTTTTTCATAGAAAGTCAGCTTGTCCACATACTTCACTGACTCAAAGCCACTGGTTGATCAATTGGTTTTTCAGCATCACAAATCAGAAAATTAGTTTTTCTTTTCCATCATTAACATATTAAATCTGCTGAGCTGTTATGTGGTTTTCTGGATTCGAACAAGGAGCACATGGAAATGAATAACAAACCACAACTCACGATGTTATATCACAATTTGAGTAACTGTAGTTTCAACAGA
>JAPZDV010000009.1:11203331-11244878 GCA_029814665.1 Acanthurus lineatus | reverse complement strand
CGCACGATGCAACCACACTAATTTAAACTATGTCGTATATGTTGCTTATAGCAGTGGCGATTCTCGAGTGTGATGGGGCCGCAGGCAAAAATTCCCAAGGGGCATCTGGCAAGCGTTAAACATATTAATAAATACTCTGAAACCAACAAAAAAAGGTCAGAAACTGAAATTTATTAAAAAAAATATTATTATTACCAAATAACTTGAAAATTGCGAACATCTTATGAAAAGGTGTTGAAATGGTTCACCCTAATAGGATGTAATTACAATAAAAATACAAATATGTAAAACAATAAAATATAATAAACATCTCCAAAGTTTACAGTCTTTCATGCAGAAAGCACAGTCAAAATTTAGATCTAAATTTCAAAGCATAATAGTTTAAGAGTTAGTTCAGACACAACTTTCATTAGTTACAGTAAAAGCTGTTGTCTGGGTTCGCTGTTTTTTCCGTCCAAATCACTCCATTAGCAGTGTGTCCTTGTAACTTTTATGAAATTTCAGTATTGTACCTCAACAAGCACATCCAGTTTCTCTTTGACGGCTAACGTTAGCTGCTAGCCAAGCTCGCAAGACAGTCTGTAATGGCGAGCCGACGGAGCGGCTGTCTCCCCCTACCTTAACAAGGCTAACTAACTATGAAACAATTAACAGCCTTACACCTATCCTAGTTTAAGTGTTTGCCACACGTCGTTATCCGCTCCACTTACCAGTCTTGCTTTCTCCTTTCTTCTTCCTGCTTTCTTCTCTTTCTTTTCTCGCTCCCTGACAGATAGCTTCTCTTCATTTGCATGGTTGACTTTCAGGTTACTTTAATTGACACACTTTAGTGAAGTAATTGGCTGTAGCAGTGCCACAGGGATGACATGGGGCCCCCTTAGGGAGGTATCCGTCAAAGATGTCATTGCAATTTGACCACTGGTTGTTTGATGGGGTTTGTGGGGTAGGATGATGAGATACTTTTATCTTAGGATGTACGCCAAATATAGTCGAGTAAAATGTCTGATTCCTTTGCTCCATGAAGCCACGTGGTGACATTCTGGTGAAACACAAACACCCTCATCTGTATTTAAGTACTTGAGAGTAATTACATACGTAATGCTCTCCAGTTGTTATGGTTTGAAAATACTGCTGACGCTCACAACTAGCCAAGGATTCAGTAAATCATTTTTCTCTCATAATAAGAGGGAGTGTGTACGGTCACATTTGGTTTGAACCTGGTTTGAATGGTTTGAGCCTGTGGGGCAGAGCTCCAGAATACATTACATACACTAATAAAACACATATTTAAGTATGTATTTCACCTCTACTACATAGAAAGCTAAACCTCTACTCACCTGTTGTAAATTACAACAGCACACTGACAAAGTTATATAGCAAAGGCTGCTGACCTTATCACTTTTGTCCGATATTTGAACAAATATTGACAGGTACCTTGTATTTAGTTTACTCCCTAAAATGTGCTCTTTGGAGCAATTATATGTACTTACTCTTTTAGCTGTTATGTCATCGTTAATTTGTTCATTCAGTTCTTTTGCATCAGTTTTATTCTTCTGCTAACCAAGCTAGCTGCTACACTAAAGTCACTGTGTCTTGAGATGGACAGTTTTATGCTAATGCCACATGTTAATGTAACTTTGGAAAACATTTGACAACACTTTCACTACTGATAATGTCTCTCTTGCCCTTGCCATGAGCGCCAATGTAAGTACTGGTGACCGCTAATTTTTGCTACTATAAACCCGGCTTTGTCATTTGTGTGCCAATTAATTTCGCCAATATGTTTGGTCAATCTTTTGCATTGCTGATGTCTGACAAAGATGTCTTTGTGTATGCTTATGGTCTTTCCATTTACACAAGCACAGCATGCAATCCCCTTGTATAGAGATTTAATGGATTTGGGGCAAGTTGAAAGCAGGGTGGGAAAATCTCAGTTATGCAAAACTTAATTATGAAAAGAGACAAAAGCCACATTAATTTGCTGGACCAGAGAACAAACTGGGGAACAGAGGTATGGAGGAATTCATGCTAATCTGATCATCACGAAATCTGCCACATCAAAGGCAGAAAATCAGTCAGTCCAACAGTTTGACTTAAGGAAATTGTTTATAAATAAGGGAATATTTCTTCTGTCATTTTCATTTTCTTCTGTATTTTTCAATCCCCTGTGTCAGACTAAATTTTACAATCACAAAATAACCACCTAAGTGTACATTTATTTCATCTTCCAGTCACTTTGAGCTGACCAATCTGTTCTGCATATTTAACAACGAAAAATAAATACAATTATACTTGAACTCACAAAAAAACCCCCAACTAAACAAAAATAATAAATAAAACAAAAAATGTGATTCAGTCATAAAAAGTGCAGAGCTGTTGTGTGTCTTACTGGCATAAAGACACTTCTCAGATGCTGTACATAGGAAAACAGAATGCAAAGACCTTTCGTAACAGCTTTCGATGTTTCCACTGATATTTCTCTGTTGACATGCTAATGACCTTCAACTGCTAAACCAACTATTGCAAACTTACAGAGACCAACTTACACAAGCCTATAAGCTAATTATCATAAACTCCTGAGTCTTTTGTTATTACGTTTCTTCATCCCATTACAACATTCCAACATTTCTGTTTAAATAAGGCTTACATAGCGGCTACATCTCCAGCTTATATCAACACACTAACAATATTCAACATGTGCATTTCTCTCCCACCAAATGTTCAAGTGGTCGCGTGGCTAACATATAAACACTGAATACTGTTGGAGGTGGACATAACACTTGTAGATTAAGAGGCCAAGCTACACACTGTAATGTACTTATTAGCTGAGAATCTGATAGTACATACAGTATCCGTTAAAGCATACACATCTCCCCATACAATACTTCCTTACCACCTTAAAGTCATCACCATAGATAATGTATTTGTTTGTTGTTGAACGTTGAAATGCATCTTTATGTAACAAGCTTTATAACACTTATTTTCAAATAAGGACGCAATGAAAGGAACAGTGCTGACTAACAAAAGCATAGGTGCACTGAGTGAAAAGGGATCAGAGGATTTTAACTTGTGTAAGCATACAGAGGCCAAATGTGCTTACTGCATCTGAACCCTGTGGCTATGCCAAAGCTACCTCAAAGTTTTCTCCTTAGTCAAACTCAAACAAGTGCAAGTCCCAGGATGATGAATGGTATCATTTAGCAGAGCCCTGGGTATCACTGTGCTTTGCTGGACGTCTGTTCTCACTGAGGTCCTCTTTGGTCTTTTGGATGCAGGTGAAGATCTCATTGAAGAGAGCCTTGTACTCTGGCTGCTGGCTGTCTTCAAGAACTGCTGTCACATCAGATGGTGCAGCTGAGCTGGACAGGCGGCGGCGAGTCCGGCTGCTCCCAAAGGGACTGTTAGATGTCTGGACTGCTTTATGGTTGAGCTCCTCTGTTGCCTGCTGGCACCGCCGCAGTAGTTCATCGTATTTCACCTAGACATCATGCACATATTTTAGGGACATGCATACATTTTCTTTGGGCTGCTGCGCACCTCTTAACAGTCAAGTGATGCATTCTTAGAAAAAAACTTTTGACTTAGAACACATTCTGCAACAAACCCTCAAACTTTCTCAGGCAAAACTTTTAACAGATGTGCTATGAAAACCGTACCTGAAGTGCACTGTACTGTGCATCCACCTCATTGAGCAGAGAGATGCCCCTCTGTTTCACTGCCTCCGCTCGTCTAATACACAGCTGTTCATGACCACGCCGAATCTCATCTGGGTTCGTTGCTCTCAAAACACTATCGCTGTTACACCTCTGCCTGCTGTAATGTCTCTTCTCCTCCTTTTCTACTTTCTCCTCCATCTCATCCTGCCCTGAGTTATATTTTTCTTCTGAGGCAAAGAATACTGTATCAGGCAACAGCAGCTGGTCAGGTCTTTTAACACTGGTGGGAAAAGAGGGATAAATATTTATAGGGATAAAGCCAGTTATAGCTTTGTATTTGTTCCGTATATTAAAAACTATCACCATAAAAGTAATAAAAACAGAGCTAATGTAATTATTTGGTTTTAACCAACCTGTGGGCACACTCTGCTCGCCACAGAAGCCGCAGCTGTTCAACCTCTGCCTCCAGCTCCTTCTGCCTGGCCCGGCAGCCATCCAGCAGGGCCAGCCGCTGCTCCAGGCCTCTGTTCTCAATGACTGTCAACTCACTCTCCTGCTCTGCAGCCTCCCTGCGGCTTCGCTCCATGGCTATCTGGCTCTGAAGGGATTGAATGGAGCGCTGGAGAGCCGCATTCTCCTCCTCGGGGTCTTGGCGTCTGTCTCGGTCATAGAAAGAGCCCTGCAGTGACCAGATTCCATCCATGTGCAGACCATCATGGGGTTGATACCTGATCCAGGACAGGGCAATGTAAAAGATAAATGGTAATCAGACTACTTTTATATAGCCATTTTCCACCTTAACAGACAAAAGGAATGAAAGGCCTTGAATTCAGACACCTTGCATTTGGCTTCTCAGGCAACCCTCTCAGGATTTTGACTTTCTTTCATATTAGAAGTTATTGGGGCCTATAGATTCAGAGAGAGACTACTTAGAGACTACTTAATTGATTACAGACAATAAGTTATGCCTTGGCTCACTTCAAAGCATCAAACAAGTGTCATAAACAGTGAGCTAAGGCAGCAGTAGCATGTATGTATTAGAAGAGTGCTGACAATGGAGGGGGATTAGCTTCCTCCTTCTTTGGATTATGTCTAAAGGAAGATGTCTGGTCTGGCTCTGCGTGACCTGTATGTGTCCAGTCAGCATACAAGGGGATGAGACAGCAGGGCACCGAGGGTTAGAGAAGACCAGGCAACTGCCAGAAGCTGTTACTATGCCCCCACGTAACTTTCTCTTTGAATATAGCTCCTCAGTCAGACCCTGTCATTCTGCTATTAGAAATGTACAGCAGAATGTTACCAGTGACATTCAGACAAAAACACACGCAGTACCTATCATGCTGTAAGTCATAAAGCTCTTTGAGGCAGGACACACTCTGTGCTCCGAGGCTTCGTCGCTGCTCTGCCAGTTCTCTCTTGTTTCGCTCTGCCTGAGAAGCTTTTAGCTCCTCCATCTGAGTCTGCAGGTCCTCCACATACGTCTGAAGCCCCTCGATGGCCTCTGTTAAACTGAAGGAGAAAGAGGAAAACTGAGATTCTGTAATCATTTCAATATGTTACTGTACAATCTGTTGAAAATAATCTTTTAGCATTATGCCTACTTGCTTCAGAGAGGCTTGGGCGAGTAGCTGTGTACAATATAGTTTGAAAGGCAAATTCTCTGATAACTGGCAAACAGACCTGTGGATCTTGTTCTGGGCCAAGCGGTTGTCCTGCACTAGTCTCTGGTTGCCTTGCTCCAGATCGCGGGCGGCCACATCTAGCTGTTCGTACACTTTGGCATGCTGGTCGTTCATCTGACGCAGCAGGTCCACCTGCTTGGTCAGGTACTAAATAAGAGAGAGAAAAAAACAAAGATTTAGCTTATATGAGAGTTTAAAAAGTTTTTTTATACAGCATTTTTAATAATTACAGATGTAGTGATGAAATAATTACCTGAATTACTAATTTGTCTGCAAAAGTCATGTGAAACTGTTAGATATTCTCCATCTTCTCCAGTGTGAGGCTGCTTTTCTCAGAAGTGTTTTGGTATTTAAAGATTTTAAAGACATTTCTTTAAGTCTCTGAAAACTGTGTTGGGCTTGTTTTTTCATTTTTCGTTTTGATTTTTGAATTAGATTAAGGAAAAAGTGCAAACTAGAGTCTAAAGTTCACAAATCCTTAAAATGTTAATATCCGGCACTTAGTTATCACATTTTATGAAAGAAATAAAATGTAGCACACCAACATGCTGCAACAAATGAGATTACTTAAACTCTTCTTTTAAACTACATATAGAATATAAAAGAGAAGGTACCAAGTAATGTTTACTTTTTTTTAATAAACAAAAATATTAATTTATAACAAATCAGAGAAGTCTTCCGCAGAAGGGATTAAAGGCCTTGAAAAGACTTGTAAATAGGAAATATAACAGAAGTCTGCAAGTTATACTACGAGGTGTGCAAATTATTTGTTATCTACAAGGCTGTCTCCATTATAGCCCACTATCTTCTTTGGAACAACTATATGCTTATTTATACCTTACCACCTTTAAATTATCCAAGATATTTGAATTTGTTAAAAAATGTAGCTCTAAAATAGGGGTTAACCTAAATCACTTTATGTCTGGTAAAAAACAATGCAACCTTTTTTTTAAGTGCAGCAGCACAACCACATACCACACATTAGTGCAGTGAGTAAGAGCAGTGGCGGACACTGCATGAAGATGAGGGTCAGTGAGACGGATTACCATATCACCCTCGATAAATCCTCAAGCAACAGGCTCTCTCAATGCTGTAAACAAATTAAGGCTCTTATCCGTGTTGACTTGCTGCATGCCATGTTCTCAAACGCAAACAGATCAGCACTGTCTGCATATTCCATAATTAAATGTCTGAGCACTGAAATATTAGGATTTATTGTGTATATTTGAAGATTTAACTGAAAACCAAAATTTGTGCTTTGCTGCATTAAGGTAGACTGATTAATCCGATCTGATAATTTTTTCCTGGAAGTTTGGTAAACTGTGTTTCTCTGGGGGATATATGTATGAGGAATGAAAATTTTGTAGATCAGGAGCATAATCAGAACCACATAATTAAGAGCTTTGTTACTTGAACCATGTCCAAGTCAAAGGTGGAGCATGTTAAGTAAGCTTGTGAGACGTTTCCTATAATTAGGTAGATGAATATCCTGCCAAGGGGACGCACCGTGCCAAAGACTCACTGGGTCAGACTGGTCAGGATTAGCTTTTACTCCATCCTGTTTAAAACTGAAAGGAAATTAGAATGACTCTTCCCTTCTAATGAATGAGCTTTGTAGATTCCTAAATATGGGTTCTAATTACCTCCTATTGATCTAATTCCTATAAAATCCCTACATTTATGTAGCAACAGTATTTATCAACTGACCAGACCGTAAACAGTGAAAAATATACTGTACAAGCACGTGTTTCGCATAATTAAGTGGATATGTCATGCTCACATGCTGTCCTCAGAGAGAGCTTAGTGCTGCTGGAGCCTCTAGAACTTCCATAAGTTCATTCCTAACATTTATTACCTCTATCTCTTGCAGCTGCTCCTGGTTGTTGGTGTACATCTGCTTAAGGGCCTGCTCCAGCTCATGGTTCCTGTCAAGGAGGGTTTTCCCAAGCTCCGCTGCCAAATGAAGATCTGCAAACACAGGCAAACATGTAAACACAAGATACAAGACAGTCTGAATGCCCAAACACAGGCAACGGATAAAACTAGATGTGTGAAAAAGATAATACTACACACACACACACAGACCTCATTGTGTGACACTCTTAGCATCCGGCACGGGTGAAACAGGGAGGAATCTCAGGCATGTCTTGGGAACTCCTGTGACCTTTTCTCCCACTAAATTCCCTTGAATTCTGGATGTTTTCCAGAAACAGTACTGAATAGCCCTCTGAGTGCAGGATGACTTATGTGGGACTACTCTAGGTGCAGACAGTAACAATGCGAGGAAACCGAACATGTTTTAAATACAGCGTGATTTTTAACTCAAATGAGCAACCGAAGAACAACTTTAAGCTCTTCTCTGGAGAGTTTGTTGTAGACTGGGTGTTGCTGTACAAACTGTTATCGTCATGGAAGACACTTCAAATTCTGTCCTAAAGCTACAAACAACTGAATTTTTTCACTAAAATTCAGCTCCACTGTGGAATGCTACAGGAAGTCTTTCCTGCCTGTTGCCACCACACAGCAAGGGATCTCTGTCTCAGGATTGTGGCTCCTATTTTTTTTTTTTCTATGACCACAGCTTGGGGATTTTCTTTAATTTGGCTACTTTAATTTCTCTCTTTGCATCAGTTTAGTTAAATTTGTCATTCTTACTTTTTGTTGTAATTTATTTTCTTGTTGATTCAAAGTTTTCTAAATATTAAAAAAAATAGAAAAAAATAGTCTCAAGTGGCCACCATTATTTCCCAGGTGTTTTCAGAATCTTTTGTTTTATCCACACCACAAGCCAGTACCAAATATATTCAATCTACTCTCATATCTTCTAAACATCAAGCATCAAGTTCTTACAAGTAAGCAGCTAGCAACAGCAAATATTTGGCAATTTTGTTCAATAAAATGACTGAAATAATTAACTTAAAATCCAAGAGGTCGTTGAGGATATTTTTTGTCAACTGATTTACCAATTATCAAGCTCTCTAGAAATTGTCCGTCTATATTCTTATATTATGGGAGATTTAGGTTGTGGTTCAAGTTCTAAGTTGTAGTTTATATCTTACCAATTATTTATAATTATCAATGGCCAAATTTCTAAATTACTATTTTATTTTTTCATGATTTCAGTGACTTGCCTGCTGTTACTGCACCTTTTTTGAGCATTGACAAACTTTGTATGGCGTCTCTTTATCTTAAACTGGCACAAACGACACGCATGAAAAACTAGTCGATCAACAGAGAATCAACACAGAAGCTGTGACAGCCTCAGGAAATCCTGGCCACAGTTTTTACCTCATGACTACTGTTATTCCGTGTCACAAGAATGAACTATATACTTGTTTCTCTATTTCCATCTGTAACTACATTTTTCAGGTTTGTTTTTAAGAAAACCCTTACGATCCTCGACTAAATACTCCCAGCGTTTATTTGTGTAAAACCTTGTATCATAGCTGATGCGATAATAGGTCAAAATTACATTATTCTGCACCCTATGTTCAACTGTCTGCGGAGTAATGGCACGTCAGCCCACTAAGCCGGACAGGGTGCGACCACAGAGCCGAGCCGGTCTTACCATGTTCCAGGTCTTGCGGGTCATACCAAGGTTCTTCATTTTTATCAAACTCTTCCTCCAAAATCATGTCAGTCAACATGTTGCAGCCGCGGTGCGAGCGAGGACTCCACCTGACAGAAACCTGACACTCAGGTGTGTGTTAGTTTGGCAGCTTGAAGTTGTCCGCCTTTCACCACCGTGTATGGAGAAACGTCAGCTACATCCTCCCGCTGTAGTGTCAGGCGTTAAGTCTGTTGTCCGCAGCAACGTGGCAAATCTCTAAATACACCCCAACATCCGGCAGGTGGCACACAAGTTAGAGTTAATTACGATAACAGAAAGTAACTTTTACTTCACTTTAACTGAATGTTCGTATAACCTTTTAATTATTTTTACGGTCCAAAATCTACGGAAAAGACTTAGAATTAAATGTATTTAAAAATGTTTTTGTTTTTGTAACTTCCTGCTTCCGTTGACGGCCATTTTTGTCGACGAATCACGAAGCAGCAAGTGGAGCAAAAGAACTCTTCTGGCCAATCAGATGTTTGTTTGATATTTTATATCTCTGCCTCCCCGGTTTCAGAAATCATGTCTGACAGGTTTTAGTTCAGTTTAGTTAGTAAGAATTACCATGATAAACGATGCTTCGGTAAACATCAAGGAAGTCTGTATACTTTGTGTAACGTCGTAATGTGTCACAAACGAGGCAGGTGAAACGAGGACAAGCTCAGCTCTAAAACGACGTTTTTTTTGCTCTGGAATAGTGGCCAATTTCACTATTTTGCTTATAGCAGTGATATTTTTAGCAATGCCAAACAACAAAAGCAACGAGGTGAAATAGCTCTTGCTAACGCCGACATTCTTCGTTCCAGCCAGTTTCAACGACCCCCTGACTTGGTCGTTACTTACTTGTGCTGCCATGGTCGCGGAAGAGAAACCTCTCTTAGGTGTGGGATTTGGAAGAATGAGTTTAGGTCGATGCCTGACAAAGTTTAGGATCGATTCTGCAGCTGTGGCTTATGCCATGACTACAGTCGGAGCTGGAATGATAAACAATATATTCAGCTTCTACTATGTCAAACTCTTTATCAATAAGTACAAGGTATCAGAGGGAGCATTCCACCAATCACAGGCGAGTATATTATTTCTTATATATTTCTGTTCTTTTTATGCAAATGCTTATCACTACTTGTGAAAAACACATTGGAGAAAAAATAAAAATGACATTTTTAGGTGATGATTAATTTCATTATCATATCAGCTGTCTTCCATTTTAAGAATTGATTGATCAATTGTTTAGTCATTAAAATATTTCTCAAAGTGAAAAATGCCGTTCACCGCCTGACAGAGTCTGGTTTGGTAGCATTCACTTTGGTTGTTTTATCCAATCAACTGTCCAAATGTGTTCTCACATTTGAGAAGATGGAATGGCATATGTTTTGCATTATAATAAACAATCCTATCTTCACAGGTGGTGTACATGCTGTGGAATGCAATCAATGACCCTCTCTTTGGCTACCTGCAAGATAATTCCAGGGTGCCTTGCTGCTCTCAGCGACGTCTGTCCATCCTGTATGGTGCTCCCCTTTACTCGCTGACTTTTCTCCTAGCTTGGTTCCCATGGCGTGCCTACACCCCTGGAGACTGGATGAGCGGCTTTCACTTGATGGTGGCGCTGTGTGCTTTTGACGGCATGCTAACCTTTGTGCTGCTGGCACAGTGTGCGCTGTTTGCAGAGATTTCAACCCACCATCAGAGCCGACTAAGACTTGTAAAGTACAACCAGGTACACACTGTGGATGCTGAACACTGTCTCCATCTTTACTTATGTTTGCCCTTAAGCCACAAATATAAATGTCAGTCCTTTTTCATTCTTATCTTATTTCTTAGGTGGCCTCCCTTGTGGGTTCCTCCAGTATCCTCTTCTGTGGTGTGCTGTCTAGGAATATGGAGGACTTTGTGGCCTTCCAGTTCTTCACAGTGTTGATAGCTATCCTGAGCTGTTGCTGCATGCTCTATACAGGCTTGTACAGCGAGACCCGCTTTGACAACAAAGGCTCTGAATCACAAGCATCAAGCTCTGTCGGCAAGGCTTCACATCAATCAGCAATTTCCTTCTCCATGTTAAGAACTTTGATGTGGCAAATCCTGACCAACAGAGACTTCCAGCTTTTTGTGGTCATGAACTTCTTCCAGGTTTTCATGTTAGCTTTCTTTAATAACTTTACCATGATTTTTACTGAGCACCTGATTCCTCCAGATGTGCTTCCATCACTTGCCAAGAGCATCATGTATGGGGCAGGATTCATCTGTCCACAGGTATTGTTGCCTAGTGTCTTAACATGGTTCAGTCCATCTAAATGACACATCTCTCACAGTACTGCTGACATATTTTAAAGCTGATCATATGTTTTTTTAAAGTATTATCCCCCCTTCCAAGAAGTTTAGCTGTTGTTTGTTGATGCAGTGTAAGATTCAGCCTCAGTTTAAACGTATTGTAAAAATAACTCTCCTATTGGTGCATCTGCAACATCTCAGACTTGGGAACGGAATGATCATCACCCCATTGTTTGCTTTTCGTTTTTTCTTAGAGGTTTCTGTTATTTGCAATAGAGCAGCCCACTCTTAAACTCAGTCACATGTCAGAGCTCTATACTAGCATCTAAATACATAAACAAGGAAATGCTTTAAAAACATTTGATGTGCTTCTTTGTAATATGCTGCTTTATATTTATGTCCCTCTGACATCATGTCTCCATCTCAGCTGCTGGTATTGATCTGTCAAAGTCTCCTCCATGGCTATGGCTACTACAGGATCATCCTCTTCACCTTCTATATTGAGACTGGAATGGCAGCTCTCATGCTAGCACTTGGTCCTCAACACTACTATTTCCTGGCATTTTTTCTCACCATCAGCATGTAAGGACTTCTGACATTCTTACTGATGAAGCTACTCTATGCAACTCTACTTTTAATGAATCACACCTACATCTCCCTTGTTTCTCTGCAGGGTCATAATTCAAGCATCATTCAGTCTATTTAACTTGCCTTTGGCTGACATCATTGACACAGACTTGCTGAAGTACAAGCGCAGGTAGTAAAATATGATTATCAGCACACATCCACTAACTCAGTCATTCTTTATATTCAATATATGCCACACCATGAGGTGTGTATAAACACATTGATGCATTTAGGTTCAAACTTTTATTGTTTTACAACACATAACCAACATATAAGTAAGTGTGCAGATGTATCTAATGAAGCCATCATGTCATTTTTAAAAATTTATAATTAAACAAAGTCACAATATTTGACTACTGTTATAATGACTTTTTATCATACATCCTCTGTACAGTTCCCCTCTCTCTTCCATGGTGTTTGGGACCAATGCTCTGTTCACTAAGCCTGCTCAGTCACTGGCCCCTATGACAGTTCTATATGTCCTTAACCAATTTGGGTATGAACAGCTGAAAGATGCAGCAAGGGATTCAAATCCAAGGTAACATTTTTTTTCTTTTTTTCCATCTTGACTCAAAACTTGAGCCGAGCCAAGTAAGTTTAATCACAATTTATAACTGTACAATTATTGTATAGTTTTAAGAAAAAATCTTATCAAATTGTTATATTGCCAATTGCAACACAGGAGCAGCAATTTTCTAATTAAGGTGAAAACTCACATCATTATGTATTTTTTTTCTAAAAAAAAAATTGATGTGAATCACCCTCAAAAATGATGAGTCAATTTCAAATCTGTCAAAATAATTTCAAAGTTATAAGTTTGAGGTCCTACTGCAAGTGATACTATTCTCAGCTGAAAACTCATTATCTCTTCATTAATCGAAACCATTCTGTTGAGTTTCATGTACACTGGTTCTAATCTAATATCAACTAATATTTGTTCCCCCTCCCTACACGATGAAAAATAATATAGCAATCTAATGGAAAATGTTAATATAAATATTAAAACAGGCCCAGCCAGTGATGTAGACTCTTGGATATTTGCGTTTAATAAATGGGTGTATACTTTCTATTACATCCACCAACCATTTTCCAAACTATGTGGCAAATGTTTGCTATTGTATGAAATTACACTTTTGGAATTGAAACATACTCAAGATGGATAATCCATCAACGAATACTCAGCTGTCCTCAGTTACATTTAAAGCAACAACAGCATGGTGTGTCAGATGGATTGTAAGCACTTCATAAATGACACAGTCACATTTTTGTCTCAAAATGATAGTCAAATGTCCATGTGTGTACACTGAAACAGGTTTTGCTAACTGTGACGATTCCTTCTGTTCACACTGGTCTTCCAAACATCCTAGTGGACTTCTAGTGTAAACCATTGGGAACATAATTCAAAGTCCTCAGTATGTGGAAACACATAGTCCAATGTTTAGCTTAGGTCAACTTGAAGCCTCAGCTGTCTACGTCAAAGGAAATGAGTATTTTAAAAAGGTAAATACAGCAAAGTTTAATGCCGGTGCAGGAAAAATGCAACTTAACTTTTTCTCTAACTCTGCCTTTTATTGTAAAGGTCACTGGTAATATTTATCAAAGCCAGGGGCAGTCAGAGTCTAACTTATCTAAGTTAGATGCTTAATGTGTTGAGTCAAAGATAGTGATAAACACATCTGTCAATCAACAACAACAGGCAAGTGTTAAAAGTATCTAAAGATGGTTTGATATTCAACTTATATGAAAACATTTTGCAACAGATTATGTTTTATTATGGTGACAGCAGGAGGCTGAAGGCATTATGTTTTCAGGTAGTCCATCCAACATCTGTCCATGCCATTCTCAGGAATGTGATATGTCAAAGATGCCTTCAGGGAATTTCTTCAAATTAGGAAAAATGTCCACTTGGTCTCTGGGAGTAAGAAATTAGGTTTTGGTGGCCAGATGTCAAAGGTCAAGTTCACTGTTATCTCACAAAATACACTTGACAATAACCCAAGAAGTCATACACTAATTATGAATAAAAGTTTGCACAAATGACCAGTAGCTTGAATTGATGAAGAGAAGACATTTGAGAATACATCCAAAGGGTCAGCCATGGATGTAAATTGAAATTTAAATTGCTTGCTGAGGCATATAACTTCGATATGGTGATTCACATGGTGATTTTAGTTTTTAAAATAAATTTGCTGTTTTGGACTTCCACTGTCGTCTGTTTAGAGCACACAAGTCATTGCACTTGCAGTTTCAAAGACCTGTCTTTAAATACCATAATGACCTTCCTCTTTGTTCCCAGTGGCCTGGAGAGCCTCCACAGCATCATGTTCTACTTGGTGTGTCTGGTTCCCATGTCCGTTGCTGCTCTGCAAGCCCTAGCTTGGAGGCCGTTTTCCATTCGCAACAGCCACACAGTTGATGCAAAGTATATGGAAGGTTGATATTTTCTGCATTCAGACCAAGCTGGTTGATATTTCTTCAGCTGGGAAATTCTTTATTGCTGTGTAAGAAATAATGTTGAAAGTAACATACAAATAACTGTGAATTTGGGAGAATCCAGGGTTCTACTGATACTGTTTATGTATATATATTCCAAACACATGGGGAACAACTGTAAATCAGGTGCTGACAGGTTAAACCAAAAGATAAAAATTCATATAAGATTTTAAGTAGCTTTACTCGTTTGATATCTGGAGAGAAATGATAATCTGTGTAAAGAGGAGAAGCATTACTTTCTGTCTTTTTGACTTTACATTAACTGCAACAATAGTTTCTCTCCAGGTATTGCATAGAGGGGAGATTGGATCCACAGGAGACCATAAATTTGATCTGATTACAAAGTCACTTCCCTACAAATACTTTTCAACCAGCCCTTTGCTTACTCTGACTCTTATCATTTTAAAACATAATTTATATGTGGGACCAATCATAGCAGGGATCATGACACTTGGTTATTACTTAAATGTCACACAGTTTGTCTGGTCACTGACTGAAAAAAGGGCTTATTCCTCAGAGAGCATGTTTAAAAAAAACTAATTTAGTCTCTTATAGAGGAACTGTACTTGTGTATACATTTAAACTAAATGTAAATCTGAAAGTTACTGAAGGAGTTGGCAAAAAATGTTAAGCAGCATCCTGAAACAGTCAGGTGATACAGAGGTGATACATATGGGCAACGGAAGCCAGGTGTGAATAGTAACAACTTAAGAGGAAAATATGACTATATGGTGCACAGCCTTGGCAGGGAAAGGTCAGAGAGGTGCCTGGAAGCCTGTCATTAAATAACTACTTTCTGTATACTGACTACTTCCTTTGTTAGAGCACATTATCCATCCATGTTCTAAGGAGGCTGGGCAAAAAAATATTTACAATATTTATTTGGGATTTTTTCAGTGAAAGACTCTCACATTTAAGGGTTAAAGGCCCTATGATTTCAGGTTTTCTGTCAGTCCCGTTGCCTGATGAGAATTTCTCCTAATGTAGCACAATTGTTAACTTGAATTCAAGAAAAAACTGATGAGAATTTGACAGCCAAACTTCGAAGTCAGTGATGTGCAAAATACTAATTTGGCCATAACTCAAGGTATTTAAATATAACTGTATTTCACTCCAATATTAAATACATGCTAAAATTGACAACTTTAAATTACACATATATGAAGCATCCAGATTAAAAAATTTGTAGATTCTTTGCAGCAACATACATTTTTCTCTCTATCATTTGCAGATCCAGGCCTCATCACATGTCACAAATAAATGTAAATCACTAATTGCAGATAAATTTGCAATATATCATCATGCAATTGCAATTAAAAACTACTAACACTACTACTTTCCTGACTTGTATGGGTCACAGGTATGGGGTTAGACCAAAAAGTGTTAGTAAAACATTTCAAAATTAGTTAAAGGAAGTAATTTCATAATTCAAATTGTGTGTTTGTGAGGTGTAAATTTGGTGACATGGGCCCATGGTTGGTTGAGCTTAACTTTTTAAAAATCTAACTTGATCATAAAAGTAGATAATATTCTCAACTTAATTTAGTTTGAATAAACAAGATGAAAAAATGTCCAAAACTTAGATTTGAATTGATTTGAATTTATTTTTGTTAAGTTTATCTGACTTTTGTCTTAAGTACACAAGCTACACAGTTTCATATGACAAAACACAACATTTCACCAAACAACAAAACAAATGCTGCAAATGTTTACTTTCAGAGGCATTGCAAATATGTGGCTGCAGTGCAGTAAATACAGTCATCTTCGCTATAAACATGCAAAGTTTCAAATACTACCTTTAACTCAAGCCGAGCCTTCGGTAAATTGAAGTAGATACTCTGACGTGTATTAGATTTGGGGACCTTACATGAGTTTTAAAGCTCATATCACAGTTTTTTAGCAGTTTGATATGTTGTGTTACTCCTCGAGATTATGTATTCAGAGACGGTTGTTCCTGATTAATTCAGAAAGCACAATAGCCAATGGGTGATTGCTAACACTTGACTGTTTGACCAATGGCTCAGCTTTGTCACTATGATCAATCATAGATAACCTCTGTTGTTAGGATTGGGCACAGCAGCCCAGCCAGACATGTCACCTGCACACAGACATGTAAACATTCACTTTGACTTTGTGTGCAACAATATGTAAATTCCTATGTTAACTCTCTAGATTTCTCTGTAGGAATTTACAGTGAATATTTGTATACAGAGTACAGAGTATTAAAACCAGATGCCTCACAGATGTATCAGGTTGTAACATGTTGCCTTACTGTAATTTAACTGTAAATTGATCACTTTTTTTAGACCAAAAACACTCCAACACCAGAAGTACAACCTGTGCTTTATTCTTTTATCCTTGTCTACTGTCAGCTGCACTGTATCACACAGTGGATTATCTGTGACTGTTTTTTTTGTTTTACTTTGTTTTTAATGATCAACTTTTAGTTAAATGTAAAATTTTCAGTTTCATTTTCAAAGAATGTAATTAAAAGTGTTTGTAAGTTTGTAATTTACTTATTTGTTGAAAACTTGTTGGTCAATAATTTGACAAATATGTGATCACATTATTAAATATCACCTTAAATTCTCTGAGAGGAATTAGCATCCTCTTCTGGTAGCTTTATTTGCACTGTTGCGCACTTTCTTTTCTTACTTCCACTTTCATTGTCGAGTACTCGTGTGTACTGAAAATGTAGGCCTAAATTACACGTGCTGTTTTTTACTCACTCTTTCTGAAAATATTGCTACAATATTTTTCTATAAAATGGCTCATCTATCTAAATATCTAAAAAAGTAAACTCGATGAGGTAAAATCCTGTAAATACTGTACATCCCTGTATATATATATATATACATATATTTTTTTGTGGTAGATACTTCACTGGTTTTGAAAAAGGGGAATTTTTTAAGGTGTTCCAGTATTAATTACAATTAACAGAGCAGATAAAATGACAAAAAGCCATAGGAGAGGGCTGTCTGTCTGTAGCTGGAGAGAGAAAAGGAACAGTGACTCAGGACCTTTGTTGTGGTTGTCATGTCTCAGTTCACATGTTGATTTGCTCATTTCCTCTGTCATATATCTGTGACCTCTTTGAGCTATTTCAGTGCTTTGGAATTCCCTCTCAGTCAGTTTAGGAGGTCTCAGGAGGTCTGAGTCTGTCATTTGTTATCCTTGATGATGGTCAGACATTTTGATAGATGTCATCGTTTGAGTTGTTGAGGTCAGTGCTTGCAGCCTGCAACGAGATAAAATTTCCTAAGAAAATGACAGTAAAGCTGCAAATTTCCAATCTAGTTGGGAACTTCTTGTGTGCTGTGACACAACTTGTGCAGAAATTTCATACTTGCTTAATCTGTCTGTTGACCAAATCTGCAGCAATAAGACATACCTCGGCTTGAGAACGATTGCTGCTCGCACTTTGTTTGCTTCTCTCCAAGTTCCCTCTGCTGTACATTTCTTGCAGCACATCACGAAACTGTATTTTCTTCAATGAGTTGTTCTGTTTGGAAAGTTATAGAGAAAATAATCCAAAAAAGGGATTCAGTCTTTTGTATTTAATTTGGGAGGACAGATAGAAACTGCTTTTGTTATTTGTGATGTTGTAATAGCTTTTTTTTGGCCAGTAATTTACAGATATTCCTTGCAGTTCCTCCTTTTCTGTGTTTCCTTTTCTCTCATGTAGCAAACACATCAAGCACAAATTGAAACAGCAAATCAGACATTTATCTACTTACGATGCCAGTTTTGGGCACTGTGTTGCAGACTCTCAATTTGCAGCCATTCTAAGAAGGGAGAGAGACATGTTATCTAAAGTAAATAAAGTGTTACTTTAATCAGTAAATGATCAGCTCTGCATCTATACATCTTAACAATACACATAATTTAAAATAAATCTGTTTGTCATTTACCTTCTTTACAATAAATGTCACTACTGCCAAGCTGTAGATGGCCAACAGCACAAATGACAGCCACAGAAGAGTATATCTCACCACTACTTTAGGTTTTTCTGAAAACGATAGAAAAGCTGTTTGTGCTAATCAACACATCCACACTTTTGTATATAAGCTTTATAAGCAGTTTTCTCTCTTACCCGTGACTACAAGAGGTGTGCCCAACCCTACATACTGTGTGCCTTGTTCTGGCTCTCCATTTGATACTGCAGCACAGTGGTAAATCCCGCTGTCATTAGCATGAAGTGACTCGATGAATAAAGATGCTTTTTCCAGTCTGTACTTGAGAGGATTGTCAAGTGGCAGACGAATATGGGAGTTTTCTTTGAAAGAAAACCACTTATATTGCCAGTCCTTTGCTGAACAATCTGAGCTGACAGTACAGTTGAGAACAACCTTTTCTCCTTTTTTCCGCCAGATCGCATTATGTGGCTGGGATAAGCAGCTTCCTATTTCTTCCATGCTCTCTGGAATAATAGAGACATTTAACAATTTTAGTATTTTGCAGCCCAAAAAGTTACAAATAAATCACCAAGCTAATGTTGAACAGAAGCCACAGTGCCTAAAGTGGAGCAATGAATTCCCTGAAAGTGTGTTTATTCCAATGGAATAATGTACATAATGGTAGGAAAAAAAAACATAACAAAGACATCTTACCTGTTACTGGCAGGTAGGTGAGAAGAAGAGAAAGCCATATCAACCACTCCATGTCTACAGCTTGACAGCTTGTGAGTGATCACATTATCTCTTACATCAGGCTGTCTAAATGGATGAAAACATGAGAACTCAGTAAATTGCACTTCCTCAACACTTAGTTCCTACTTCCTTTCCTGTCCTTTGCAGCTGAATGTTAACGCTATGTGTTTGCACTAACAAGAGACATTTCACTGTTTATAGAAACATAACAAATTAGGGATTATGTTAATAATTGTAGATGTGAATTAATTTAACACTCAGTTTTGAACTGTTAGGGGTCACAATTAAGTTCTGTTTTTTGTTTCATTTTAAACGGGGGAAACCACAAAAAGCCCCATGGGCCTGTTATTGCCTCATTTGAACAGCATTTTTAAACATGCAGGAACAAGGAAACTGTGCTTAGTTGATGGAGTAATCTAGAAAAGAAGAAAATGCCTGATGTGTGGTTAGAAATGCTCTGGTAGCAAAAAGCATGTGTGTCTGTCACCACATCCCCTTTCCTGCACGATGTGTAGTAATCCCCTTCTTAAGAAAAAAAATCCTCTTCTTAAGAACTATGTGACCCCTGGTTCGCTCTGTTTTAATTTGAAATAAAAAGTAGAAATACACCATGTAAGTACTGTATTAGAGTCAATTATGAGAAAGCCCTGCATGAATTTTCAATTTAAATGATGAAAGTACCTCCTCAGTGTATTTCAGAAGGGATAAGGCTGTTGTACATTAGCTGAATCCCATTAGCTGTATTTATTTTACAGATACGCCTAACGTGCAGCGCCAAAGCCGAAAATATACCGTAGTACCATGCCTCTAAAGCACTGGTCCCACCCAATGTAATGTCCCACCTCTTTCAGATCTCTGGACTGAGTTGTAGTTGTTGTAGGCGGGTTGTTGCTTGCTGTCGTTCAGACTAATGGCCAATCGCAGCGCGGCTGTGTGTCATCCCACGCCCCCTTCCACGTCGACCTGCACTCTCGCCATATTTTCAATCGTGAGCATCCTGCATCCCGGTTTGCCACTAAGTTGAGGAGTAGAAACACTAACTCAAGACAGGATTGAGTTTAAGACGATTCACTGAAAGGGAAAAACACACTTCTGCGTTAGATTTCCAGTTGTGTAGGTTACTTCATTCTGCAACAATGAACATCTTCAGACTTGTAGGGGACCTCTCTCATCTGGCTGCTATCATCATCCTGCTACTCAAAATATGGAAAAGCAGGTCGTGTGCAGGTAAGCCCTTGCTCTAAGATTTGCTTTATTTGCTAAGGTGTGGTGTTCCCAACGTAACTGTTAAACTCTGTCTCTCTATAATTGTTGAAATTATTGTTTTTGCTCTGTGTCTTCTTGACTAACAAGTCTCAAGTTAGCCTAACTTTGCTACATGCTAACGTTTCCTATTCATTCATCGGAGTTAATGGCTACTAGCGTTAGCAGTTAACTGCAACCTGCTTTTACACCCACTGATAATGGTATGTTTACTTAAGATATGAGGCTAAATATTAACAATAGAAGCAGTAATATCCAAATATAGCAAAACGTTGACATCCGTAGACTCTGAAGGAATTGTAAGTGTTAACGTTAGCTAACGTTAGCTGTGTTAGCTCAACTATGAGTTGAGGAAGAGTGCAGCGTTAAGCAGTTAGGTTCTACAGTTAAAAAAGATTAATGGAAAAAATAATACAACATTTACAGTTAACATATATTTTTATATATTTTTTGTAAATGACCACCGGTGACGGCATAGGCTATAGTTTCACTGGTTATTTTTTTACCTTCCCTTTACATCGCCCATCCATTCACTCCGGGCTCTGTTAATCAGAGGTTTGGTGCTCGATTTTTTTGGTCTGGCTTCTGACGTGGCGTTCTAGAAGGCGCTACGGAAGTGGCTAACTTGCTAAAATACGGACCCTACTTTTTTTTTACATTACCTAATTAATGTAACTATTTAAACATATCAATAATTAATACCGTGAAACACACAAAATAAAGTGATTTCTGGGACCACAGTGGTGGATCCTCCTGGGATTGTTAGAGTGCCCTGATTGGCCCACAAAGCTGAAGGGTTGACTGTAGGTTGAAAGTTAAAACGAGGTCACGACAGCTGATAGTCAAGAAATGGTAATGTTTATGCATAAATTAGGTCAACACGATCAGATCTTACGAAATTATATGACGACAGTTCAAGATAGGAATGGTAAAAAGTCAGAAGTTTGCCTTGAAAGGCTTTAAAATCTGCACAACGTTGCCTCTATCTTAAGACCTTTTTAATTAAATAATATTAATAGAAAAAACATTTAATCTGTTAAAAATAAAAGCTATGATTGCTTCAGAACATACATGCAGTATAGTTTGTGTATATGAAGTAGAAAGATGTATATATTTTCAAAATGGAGAAACTCAATGACAATAACCAATAAATAAAGAGCATACATGTATAAAAAATATGGATCAGAGAAGACATCAAGGACCACATGTGCTGCAAACTAAAATCTCCTCTGTAAATCGTATAAGTAGCTTAATATGAGACTGGTTATTGTCTTAAATTTGGATATTGTAATATTGTTATGTAGCATGAAAGTTTTCTTTTCCTGGTTTCAGAGGCCGCATTCCAATAAAATTATGCAAACTTCTGAACTTAGTGCAGTGTTCTAGCTGTTTTGATAATTGCCATTGTAATTTGCTTGTGAATTATGCAAGAATCAGGATAGACTTCAGACAGGTTTGCAAGGATATCATAGGGTATGTTTACATAGAAAGGAAACTAAGTTTACTGAGTCTAAAACTCACTACTTGAGGCATTTTGAGTTTCCATTTCACCCAAACTTCACACCCTCTGATACTGGGAGAACACGGATTAGATCCAAGAACCTTTTTGCTGAAGTGTCTACTGCTTTGTGTATATCAGTAAGGATGACTCCTGAAGCATGCATACAGACCCAAAGGGAAAACCTACACATGCTTGTATGTGTATGCTGATGCTCTGAGATGTCAAACATGCTGTGTAAATTCATAAACAAAAGTCATTGCAATTAGAATGCCCTCACAAATAGGTAAATGATTTGTGCATTTTCAATGAGATAGTGTAAGTAAGATAGGTTTTACTATAAATGAGGAGCATTACACATGTAATTTAAGTCCGAAAAGGAGAAAAATATTTTGTGATGTGTGTTTGAGATTTTCCAGAAAAGTGTTCATCATGTTTCCAGTAGATGTCACTGTCCAATCAGGGAACACATTGTGATTCATGGTTTAACAAGACTACTTGTGAAGGTATTCTGAAGATGCTGATGAAATACCCTTAGGTTTATTTTAAATCAGCTTAATATTTTTTTCCATTAGGTATCTCTGGAAAGAGCCAAATCCTGTTTGCCATAGTGTTCACCACACGCTACTTGGATCTACTCTCCTCATTCATCTCTCTCTATAACACATGCATGAAGGTAATACACCAGTCAAGTCTGAGCTCTTACCAGTAGCTTTTTATAAATATTACTTCTGAGGACTTTAAGTGACAAGCTCTTCTGGGTTTTTTACCAGGTGATCTACATTGGTTGTGCGTATGCCACTGTCTACCTGATCTACGTGAAGTTCAGGGCCACCTATGATGGCAACCATGACAGTTTCAGAGTGGAATTCCTGGTTGTTCCTGTTGGGGGTCTTGCTGTTCTCATCAACCACGACTTCTCCTTCCTGGAGGTAGGTTCAACTTACTGAATTGTTATCAATACCAAATTTACTGATGAGGTGACCACTAAGAGAATATGCTGCCTGCACTTTGTTCTGTAAAAATGAATTGTAATCTTGTGTAAATGTGTGTAAATATGTATCTGTCTTTAGATCCTGTGGACGTTCTCCATCTACCTGGAGTCGGTGGCAATCCTGCCTCAGCTCTTCATGATCAGCAAGACTGGCGAGGCAGAGACGATCACCACCCACTACCTGTTCTGCCTGGGCCTGTATAGGGCTCTTTATCTCTTCAACTGGATCTGGCGTTTCTACTTTGAAGGCTTCTTTGACTTGATCGCCATTGTGGCTGGTGTGGTCCAGACTGTCCTCTATTGTGACTTCTTCTACCTTTATGTCACCAAAGGTAGGTTTTCTATAGGTATCATTCATTATGATAGTGCAGATAAAGCTAAGAAAATAAGAGATTTACAGTTGGGTGTTACTAATAATAAACTAATAATATATTTATTAGAACACTGTTATGTTTTGTAGCTATTATAAAAGGCTCAAAGAACTAGTCTCAACGCAAAACACACATGTGCACTGTGTATATGTGTTAAAACACTTATTGACTGATGTAATCATTCCAATTGTCCACACTGGCCCTGAAGCAGTCCCCTGCTAGAACTTGGATATAAGTGATGGGGCACAAAACCAATGGTCCCTTTTCCAAACAAAACCACATTCTGAAGTTCATCTGTAGCTAATATGCAGCTTAAGCAGTCTTAATTTCCTTAATGCAGTGGTTATTTGTCACAGTCTTTTTGGTGAAAAACTCCCCTTCGCTTTACTCACCCTTAACAGTAAATCGGCAAGGAAACACGATCCCAGGAAAAGATACAAAGAACATTTTGTGCTAAAAAGACTGTAAATGTAAAATGACGCACTCAATTAGGCTCACTGTGACTGCTTAAGCCTCATAATAGTGCCAGATGAAACTAGAGAAACAATAAATGTGTTTTAGAAAGGGATTTTGTCCCTTATTTTATACAGTTGTATAAGATGAAAATTACTGGTGAGGAAATCAAGACAGTAAAGATGTTTTCTTCAAGAATAATATGCTTCTAAATCACATTGCATTGCTGCCAAACTGCAACTCTTTGCGCTGATGCTGTTGGTTTTAAAGCAAAAAACTTTACATCATAATTTATGAGAGCCAGTTTTCTCTGTACAGTAACTTTTATGCAGCGCTTGTTCTGGTACAAACACTAGTTAAGGAATTTACGCTCTTTTTCATTGATTTGCTGGTTGTTACTTTTAGCTTGTTTCAATCTCATTAACTTAAGGAACACAAGAACCTTATTCCACTGTGAGTCTTAAGTTTATTTCTTTTTTAAAAAAGTCTGTTGCTCGTACTTTCTAATGGCACAGGTACTGTACCTGTATCAGGCTTCATTCACATTGACGTCTTGGAATGTGCAATGTGTGTTTCATGTAATGTTTATAAACGTAACAGTAAGATATTTGGCTTTCTAACTGGAAGCAGAGAACCAAAACTTAATGTAGTTATTTAGTAAATCAGAAATAAATATGCTAGCACCCTCAGCAGATCTCTTTTTTGGAGATCGTTGTTTTCTTGTATTTTTATCTCTGCATGTTTCTTTTCATATTCTTCTTTCATTCTTTCTAACATGACTAAACTTTTAGAACAACATGTCTTTATTTTGTCTTCTCTGTGAAAATGCGATTTAAACGCTGTTGTCGTCATCAGTTTAATTTACATGATGGATTAGAATGTGTGAGAATGCAAACAGGAAATGTGCAAAAGAGACTTTATAATTTTAAGTTTTATTACTTGAAGTTTCCTGAAACCAGGAAACTCTTCCAAAGTACCTAAGTGAAGTGGTGTAAAAAAACATTTGACAGCTCAAACACAAAAAAACTCAGTGATTGTTCTCACTACTGACTGTCTCACTTCACATGTCACCCCTCAGTTTTGAAAGGCAAGAAGCTGAGCCTGCCAGCATAAAACGAACAGGAGACGGCTACTCCCAGCAGACTCAGGGGGTGCAGAGATGACATCAAGGAATCTCATGACCTACAGCATAAGATGCCTGAGACAGAGAGCCAACTATTGGGGAAAAACACTAGTCTTGATGTTTGCTGATGGAACTGGTAAATGCCAACAAACACCAGAGCTGAACAAAGATCATCCCAGGTCAACCTTTGGATTTATGTGTTCAGCATCTTGCCTTAAACTTCTTTTCATTGCTGTTCAAATAGGAGGAAAGTTTTTTTTTTTTCTACATGTGAGGTGTACACGCTTATTTTTTTATTTTTTTATAATGTCACAAATAGGGTCGACTCTGAGAAGAACCTTGTTTGGCTTGGTAATGAAATGCACAAATGTACAGTCTTATTAGAGAGTGAGATAAAGAGTAATGTATCTGAGTGCCTGATGAGGATTATGTCCAGTTTCTCACAGTATTTTTTTTTCCTTGTTTTATATTTTGGATCTAAATAAACTGTATGCATATAGCGTAATATGTACTCTCTTTTGGAGATTTTCAAGTAGGCCAACAAGAGTTTCATGCCAACTCATGCAACCATTTTGTAAAAACTTTGCCTCCTAGAATGTCTCAAAACAAGGTTTTAACAGTTTACTTGTTTAAAAATCACAACTTTTTGTAAGCAGAACTCATTGGAGCATCTTTAGTTTCATCTTAAGTTTAAGAAGTAACCAATAAATAAATTACTTTAATGCCAGCAGTCTTTTTGTTGTAGATGTCAGTATTTTCAAATGGTGTCTATCTCATTTAGAATCAAACTGTACTTGTGTTTTTTACTTGTGTTTTTTTTCCTCAGCTTACTGTATTGAAAGCCTGAAATGCATCACTTGTTCTATAGCTTTAATATAGATTTCATACAATCCTGAAATAAGAGGCTACATCACATTTTGGGTGTGGATAACTTCAGGATGTAGATAAAGCACAAACTCTGTCCCTGAGTTTCTGTCCCTGCCATTACTGAAGACTAGTAACAAACTCAAATACCTTCCAGCAGTTACTTGTCCATTGTTTTGAGGTTAAAATCAGTTAAATCAGAGTAAAGCAATAACAGATGATGATGACTCTTTTCCTACTGGGACAGATATTTGGCATGAGAACCCATCAGTACATTGACTGGTTGCTTATATTTCAGTTGTTAACTGTTTGTCTTGATTATGAACAGTTACAGATTTCACATTGCTTCTCAACAACTGAGCATTGCATTTCTTCTCAATTTAAATCCCCGTTGTTAAATTAAACTTTTCCAAATCCGTCATGCTTAAAGAATCATTTCTACTCTTTTTTTTTTTTTTTTTTTTTGCATGATATCACCTCGATTAAAGATTTTATGAGAATCACTTTCCAGTGTTGCTGTTTTATTTTTGAAAATAATCTTACAAGGTTGCTCAGTAGCACTATGGAGTAGTGTTTTTACCTGTATTTTTTGTAATTTGGTGCAATACACATTCCTGACAAACTTACACCAATTCTGCAACAGACAGGACAAAAATAGGACCATTTACTTGCAACGAAATTAAGTACACCAAAGTCCTAGTGTGTTGCATATACATGTTCATATCATCATATTTACATATGTTCACAGATCGGAGCCCATAGAAACCTTTCCATTGAACAAGTGACAGGAATAATAGCCAGAAATGCTGAAATAATGCCATAGTTAAAGAGAGCATAATATGAGTGGTGGCTCATTTTATTTCACACCATTAAAAACACATGGTACACAATATACAAGGAGCTAAACATGCAGGACTTGGTATGTGACAAGCACATCAAGAACACGTTGTTTTTGTACCTGTTATATGTTAAAGCAAAGACATTCCTCCATCTGTTTAGTTCACAGAGGATCGACTGCACTAATGTTAAGGACGAGCATTCAATCTAAGCCAAATTACAAATGTACAACATTGTGTAACATCAAGCATAAATATGTAACAATAATTTTGTAGTGCATTAGATATCTGCAGACATGCAACACTTGAGCATGCTTTTCAGACCGAAAAACATCCACAATAAAACAATGCTTTGCTTTCCCTGATAAAGTACATGAGTCAGCATTTTCTTCTTTTACTTAAGTACTTGAAATGAGCTGCCATTTCAATATAAGCACATTGTGCAGTTTAGACTATAACAGATCTCAGTGTTTGACTATTAAGGCAGTTAAAAGGTTAGATATAAGTTGCTTTGGCTGTTGAAGTTATTTTATTCTTATTGCGAGAAAAAAAAGTAACCATCTTGGAGTTTATGTGCTTAGAAAATCTGTTACATCTGCAGGTGCCAGACTTAAGCACCATACAATACATTCAAGGGTCATCTGAATCCAAACCATGAAGCTTTTGTAGTGTTGATTTAAGGCCCCTGTACATTTTGAGCTTTCACACATCAAAGCTGACAAAAGCGAAAGAAGAAGAATCAAGCTACTGCGTTTCCTTCAGCTTTGAAGTGTCACTCTCCTTTGACCGGACTGTCATGCTGGAGAGGAGAAGAATATGTTATGAGAAAACTGTCAGATTTTTATATAAATATCTGTGAGATTTGTTACAGATTCAAAACAGAAGATGACTGTAAGTGAATGGTGCAGACTTATTATCATATGAATGTTGATTATGGACAACTATCTGATGAAAAATATCTTTAGGCTGCATTTTAAACTTAACTTAAAGAGTTTAACACACAGCTTTCCTCTCTTGTACATTGGTAGTATATCATTGAAAGGACCAAGTGTGCTTAAAACTCTAGTAAACTCTTTGAGAGTACATTACCTTTGTTAGATTGGGGTAATAGTATCTGAGGATGTAGGAGATGGTGATATAAAACACATAAACGATGAATGAAACCACGACGGAGAAGATAGCGATGCCAGAGAGCACACACAGCAGACTCAGCCCTCCTATAAACAGGAGAAATGCTGAAAGACAGACAGAAATAATAGGTTTGTTGCTGACGTAGTCTCAGTTATAGTGTCATCAAGCATTGTAATACAACATGATTGCACCTACCCTCAAAGAAAACGACACCGACTACAGACATAACAAATGTTACAAGTGCAAAAGTGAGGAAAAGCCCAACAGGCAGTGCAGCGATGGCGCTGAAGAGCAACACTGTCAGGCCTAAGACAGGGTGGCTGCTGAGGTACTGCCCGGTTCTTGTATTCATCAGCTGTGATATCTGGGAGAGAGAGAGAAAAAAGACATGATGCAGCTGTCCCTGTCAGTGAGCTGGGAGGATTTACAGACTTTACCCCTTCTGATATCCTGTCAGAAAAGTATATGAAACAGAGTACGGGGCCTACAGCACATTACCTTGGGGTCATTATAAAGGCGGTCCAACATCGGGGTCCAGCTTTCCCACAGCTGCTGAAACTCAGTCACACTGCTGCTGCTGCTCCTGCGTCGCTGCATCTCCACACATCTGACCAGACTGCACACATGAGTAAAACAGTATCAACACACAACTCAGGTTAAAAAAATCCAACCATTCACAGCTAGTTGGTGCATTTTTTTAGATACGGACAGGATCCAAGTGAGCAACAGTGACTGGAACAGAAAAACAAAGCTTTAGCTAAGCAGCTGACAGCTGTAAAGGAACCCAGCTGTCATGCACTCCACAATAAGTAACTTCAAAAGATTAAAACATGACAAAGTTAAGCTGTTAAGTACAAACCTGATCACTGTTGTAAACCTTCTCTGATTCTCAACTCACGACATATGAAACTTTGTCACGTAGTTGCCTAAGACTGACTAACACTGACACACAAACACACCCTTTTAGGTTTAAAACACACCTTCTCTTTTTTCTTCCTCCTCCTTCTTCCTCTTCTAGATTCCTGGAAAAGGCTTGTTGTTGATGTGGTTGCTGCCATCTACTGTTCACCAAATATTTGTCAGTGTACAGTAAAGTTTAATGTTCTGAGGAACTAAGTCAGTGGTTTTTGAAAGATACCATATTCTGTAATACATTCTCAAAATTACAGGGAAAAAACTGCATCGATATCAAATAAAATACCTGGTTTAATCCCGATAAACTGTTAAATATGCAAGATCAATATACTCTAATTGAGTATGGAGGCTTCAGATTTCAGATAATGAACTGAAAAATTAAACAACTATTGTGATCAATAAATTTTGACCCCTTAAAAAGGAAAAAGACCCCAAAACAAACCAAAACAAAATAAAACTAAACTAAACTAAATAGTTACATAAACAGATATCAATCTAAAAATATATGTGTTTTATCTATCTCTCCCATCCCCTGTCATCATCTATTTTTTATAAATGGATGTAATATAAAATAAATTCAGTGGAAATGATACAGATATTTTCACTGAATCTTATTTCTAGATTTTGACCTGATTTTATTTAGAGTCACTCATATTCAGCAACCCCTAGTGGTCACAAAGAGGGATTGCAGTTGTTCATTAAATTAATCGCACATTCATTGTTTACTCCAGCATAATCATTGTTTATATCACAATGTATGACTTGTAATAGTGTGATTATAACAGATAACAGTATCATCATAACTACTTAAAACATAAAGAGTTTAGCTAATCAAGTACTATACTTAAGTAAAAACATGAGGAACTTTACCAGAGTATTTAATTTATTTTACTCCACTATAATGTCAGAAGCAAATACTATACTTTTGACTCCAAAACATTTATATGACACCTTTACTTTTCATTACCTTTTCCATGGACTTGGACATTTTGTTATTCTCTATTATCAAGTGAAAACTGTTTTCCAATTTTTGTGTGTGATTTTTTAATTAGATTTTTACTGATAAACTCAAGTGTACTAAGTGTTCTTTTTTAGGTTAAGAAAACTTTCTTGCCTCTATTTCATTGACAAAGTTGAAAACAGCCCATTTCCCTGAGCTCATGAAAAGTGGACTTTTTGAAGATATGTGTTTCTCACAGGAAAAGCAGAGCCACATAAATGTAATCATCTTACAGGATATGATGCATTGCTGGAGATTAAACAGCTCAGCAGTACATAGAGTCATTAAAATCAGCTCAATCTTAAACATCTACAACAGTAAAATGCGACACATTAACACAACAGTAATATCAACCCAGAACCATCATAAATGACAGTAAAACACTGACAGGGACAATTTGTCTGCAGGAGTGCTTGTATTTTTGATACCTTAACTACATTTTGCTGAAATCACTTACATACTGTTAGTAAGATTTTGCATGTGGGACTTATACTTGTTCTCATAGTGTGGTATTAGTACTTTTACTTAAGCAAATGGCCACAGTGTTAAGGCATATACTAGCATGTTAGCATATCTGGTAACTATTAAAACAAAAAAGTAGATGATATTAATTCTTTATTATTTTCTCAACATAGATTTAATCTGATCTTTATATGCAGCCTGTGCAGATTTAACACTTTAATGTTGATTTGATTTAAAAGAAACTTAAATTAAACCTAAAAAAATCTAAACTAAACCACATTAGATCTGTTAATGTCTGTACAATAGCACATTATCTCTTTCCTCTCTTGCATATTACTCATTGTCATTAAAGGACACGGTCGGTAATTATGACGGATGTCATGTCCAGCCGTCTCTGCTTCTGCTTAATTGCACCATAAACCACAGATAGTATGTACTGAACAGGTGGTGAGTTATGAAATAATTTGTTTCTTACTGTAGGTAAAGGAAGCTCTTTTTCTCTCTCTTTTTTCTCTCAGGTGGCTAAAATTAAGGTAAAACACAAGCACTTTTCTGTATGTTGGTATTGAATCAGTTCACACACATATTCCAAATGATGCAGTTTGCACTTAGTAATCAGTAAATTAGTTGTTGCTCCAATGGTGAAACAGCAGGAACCTGAATAATATAGAGTTTAAGTAAAGAATACAAAGACCTTCAGACTTGCAGGTTCAATAATGTGAATGATTGTTAAAGTGCTGCTGCTGTGGCTGGTTTGTTATGAGGGAAATCTCAACAGTTCTCCAGAGATCCAGAGGAGGGGGGTTCCCAGTTTACTTCCCAGCTGTCAGACTGAAACGGCTCCTTAAAAATAATGGCTGCACTTTCTCCCCCTCTCCCCTTCTCCCCTGCGCTGCTATTAAATGGTAACAGCCGAATGTCTCTGTGGGGACGGAGACTGATCAGAATATTAAATGACTAAACTACACCACCACCACTGATTTCTCCTTTAATCCCAGACAGAAATTGCTGATCTTGCCAACACCACTCACAAATTAAGTTAAGTAAGTTTGGCCCCTTGAGTTCTGGACAGCTTTGAATATATGTGGGCACATAGGTGTGAGATCTTGGTGAGGGAAATGGCATTGGGATCTGTTTTGAATTACACCAAAGAGAGACACCCTTGGGACCAGTGATGACAACTTATTTAGACCTGTTATAGCTGCCGGCCATACTAATTAATCACATTCTGTTGTATTGAGTACAGGGAAATGATTTGGTGAGAGAGAGGAGAGAGACTGCATCCACATCTCCAGACTGCTAAACACAACGAACTCAGTGAACCGAGGCTTAATGCACTGTGCTGTGTGTTTGTGTGTGTGTGTGTGTTGTTTGTGCAGTTTGTGCAAGGAATTCCCAAAAAGTAAACAAAGTTCTACTTTCTGTTGTCCTTTTTATGACTCTTCAGCATGAGATTAAACATCTCACAGAGGAAACTCCAACTTGTTGAACCGCACTCTGACAGCAGACTCTCACATCAGCCCACTGCTTCACATGATAACAGGGCTGGATGTTCAACAGAGGACCTTAGTATTTTAGTTGTTCTGTCACAGCTGGGAAACATCTGGGGGAGTAAACTGCCTGTAGTCAAACAGTCAGTCATTGTACAGTTCTGCACTGTCCTTAGTCCACACTACTTACTGCACGTGTATGATTTAAAAAAATGATCATACTGCTTAGTGTAATTATACTCCCAAACATCTTTAGTTTTTGACCCCATAAAACAAAACAACGTCTGCTTGCCACTCCTCATCACTGTTTGATGGAGCATGAAGCCCTCTAGAAGTGCACAATGCTGAGAGGCCAATTTTACATCACGGCTGTATCATGTAAGATGTCTGCTGTAAAATGTTGGATACATTTTTTTGTCACAAACATTGCGAAATGTTTCACAATATATTTTGATTTATTTGATAAGATGACAGTTGGTAAAGTGTAGAAGAGCAGCAAGACACTAAATACAGTTCTCACCTGCACTTTCAGGTCCAGCACAATGATCATCAAAGTGGTGGCCCCGGCTACTTTAGCTATTAATCTTGTGGACTCTCTCTTTGAGATACCTTACAATGGTCTGGACCCGGACTTTGGGCACTGTTTCCTCGCTCTGTAACATTTGTCTGAACACCATTTAATTTTACTTATTTATTTTTTTTTGCAGTTCTGAGTGTCAATTCATTTGCAGTTCATGTCTGTTAACCTAAATCAATACAACACTCAATAATCAGGTGTTTTTGAACACACTGTGCTTGTACTCGGCAGCTTCCAGGTGTGAAAGATTCTCTGTGAAACTTCAGAAACTTGAATCTGCTTAATTTGTCTTTTTTTAAACTGAAAACTTGTTTAAAATGAGCAGCCCACGCAGAATGGATTTGGGGGCACAGCTTTTGTCTTTCCCCAGTAAAAATGTCAATATACAAACATTAAAGGACTAGCTGTCACCATTTTTATTTATACTGAGTGTTTTTACTGCTATCACCTTCAAGCAATGACACTTTTCAACTCTTAGGTACAATAAAATAAAATGTTAACACCTCTTTCACACCTAAAACCATTAAGAATGCATAAGTAATGACATAAATAATTCATGAAAAAGAAAAGTAAAAAAAAAAATTGATGCACCTGTGAAATTATTGTACAGGGTGTTGACACAGAGTGGGCTGAGTGGCTCAGAGAACTCAACTCAATATTATCAGTCACTGTCTAAAATAATCAATACAGAACAAATCAAATAAGGTCAGCAATAGGTGGGTGCTTTAGTCAGTGTTGCAAACTGCAGCTACACTAACTGCTGCAAAAAAGTGGTGCATTTTTTGCTCTGAGGCATATTCTTGGAGTGATCATATCTCAAACTAAATATGTTTTTGCCATTTTTTTTGTTTCAATCTTAAACCAGAAATCATAAAACAATCTAATGTCTAATTTATTTTTGCCATAAACTTCATATTATGAATAAATTTTGACTTAAGAGTCAAATGCTAAAGTCTACAGCACACTACAGTATAAAACAGTTTCTCCATTTAACAAAATAAGAGCTAAAAAGTTGTTT
Source organism: Acanthurus lineatus (assembly GCA_029814665.1). NCBI lineage: Eukaryota > Metazoa > Chordata > Actinopteri > Acanthuriformes > Acanthuridae > Acanthurus > Acanthurus lineatus. Next base: position 11,211,892 of record JAPZDV010000009.1, on the reverse strand, counting down.
TTTGGTTTCTGAGACAAATGGCTCTTGTGACAAGCAGCCTGCTCTCCTACTATATGAAACTGAATTTTCTTAATGTGTATATCTCTGTTTCAGATATATGTCTGAGTGTCTGAGAGCAAATGGACTGCACGATATGTGTACTGGAACGTGCAGAGCGGCTCAACACATTGCAGCCAGGATGTGATTGATGGGCTGTCAGCAAAATCCAATTTGCATGCGCTGATTGAAAAAACTAATCACTGTGAGAGGAGGAGCATAAAATTGTCAGAAATCTCCTGTGGTTCCATGTTACATGATGCATGTCCACCTCTTGTGGGGCCTCTGAAATTATTTAATGTGTTACAATATTGACGTGTGTCCCTCACTGACATGCCACAGCCGAGGGCTGCTGTGTTTTATGTGAAAATGAGAGAAACCTGGTGCCTTTTTTTCTCTGTTTCACCTGTCACACTCGATACCCACACCTCTCCATCACACCCTGTAACCACCTCCCCTCTCTCCAAGTCCTGACTTTGTTCACCTCCCTTTGAAGTTTCACAGGAGTGCTCAGCCAACAGCTGGCCACAGGAGAACAAAATGTCTTTGGAGTCTGCCGTGTGTCAAATAGGATAGTCTTCATTGTCAGTGGTTGTCATTTTGCCAGATGAAGGGGGCCATTTTCGGTTCCTGTCCCTCCAACTGGGGAGAGCGAGAGGCTCAAAGGGAAATCCCTGGAGGGTGTTAAAGGGCGCTGCGGAGGACGGAGGCAGAACCACTTCTTAACCATCAGCAGCAGCATCTCCGGAGAACACCCAGGAGAATATACCGCTATAATTTTAGAAAAGAATAACGAGATCCTGTGTGTTTGAAGGAAAAGGTTGATGATTTAGGGACGAGCCAAGCTAAATAGATACCATTTCAACATCTGGGCTAAATATACCTTCAATCTAGTTTGGTTATGTGTCACCTACATTTAGCCAAATTGGTCAAATGTAGTTTTTTTTTTCAACACAGCTCTTGAGATGTATGAAATGTACAGAAAGTTAACATGATTGTAAGGTGTAGACTCGATAATGTAATTCCTTCCTGTTGACCTTGTAGTGAAAAAAGTATATAAAGTGTATTTTCCTTAATGTCAGACCATTTCTTTAAGCAATAAATGTGATCATGTACTTACACTAAGTTGTTTTTTAAGAGTCACATGTTTCCTTTGCTTCTACCATCGGCTCCTTGTACATCTTTAGCAGTTGATGAAGCTTAACATCGGGCTTTTGATTTATCATCCACTCAATTACAGACAGTGATTGAATTTGCAATATTTAATCAGTGTGTTTCCCACACTCAATTATAATAAATCAACACCACCGCTGCAGTCTATCAGAAAGTAAAACATTTTCAGATGCAAAATCTATCTTGTGCCATTGAAAGAGCGAGTAGGATGGAAATTTTCAAAAGTTGGGTCAGTGAGTTTAAAGCTTGAAAAACAGCACCTGAACAAAAAAAAGAGAACCTGATCAGCAAATATAGTTGCTTTGTGTTGTTTCTGCTCCTCATCAGACTTGCAGTGCCTCTCTCAGCTCCAGTGTTTTGATGGATTGATGTTGCTGCCATTTATTCTTGCATTTTGATGCAGTGCTTGAGCTGTTTTTTTAAAGATGGAAACAGCTTAAAACTGGTGCAGGATTAATGACAGCTGTGAAGAAAGGATGGAATAAAAAGAAGGAGAAGGAGCTGTGGGAGAGGTCACATTAAAGAAAAGTGATGGTGGAGCGATACAACCTCATCTGTTATTTGCTGCACCTTTGTGGGAGTCTGACCTGGAGGAGACCTTTGGACTGAAGGAAGAGGAGGTGGGTGGGTTGATAGGTGGGGGGATGAAGAGACTGGATGAGTAGGAGTGGCAACATGGGGCTGCAGGAAGAGTTCCTCTGTCTCATTAAACCTTTGTGTTTTCCATCACTTTGCAATGTGTCAATGAGGAAGGCAGGGGGAGTCAGCTGCTGGACTTGCTCATTACACCCCATTTGATTGTCTAAGACCAAGAGGAGAAATTAAAGCAGCAGTGAATGTTTAGTTCAGGAAAAAGAGCATCAGTTCTGTTATATATCATGTGGTTTTAGGGGTTACAACACTTGCACCACATGGGAGAATATCCTCTGATCAAACTGGAGCATTCGGCTTTCACTAAGCAAATCTTTTATGATGCAAACATTAGGAAATTTACCCGGTGCATGTGCGGGTTATGTCACCCACACAACTGCACACATGCAAAGACAAACACGACACACATGTCGGCTTCACAGGTGATCTTTTGTTCTGTGGTTGTTTGTACTTGCAGATTTTTTTTCTCCAACCACCCTGATTTAAGCAATACTCCAACATCAAGGCAGCGTGGTTAGTTAGATGAAAGCAGAGGCTGTTGCATGGTGGGTAATACACTGAACAGACAGGTATTCAAAACCTCAGGCGAAGCTGCTGGGGAGAAGAACAGGGTGTGATGAAAGGGGGATTAGCATGGATTTATCATCTTCCTCTATCACAGGGAAGCTATGAGTGCCACATACTCTGTGATTGTCAGAAGAGAGGCTGCAAGTTTATCTGTAGAACAAAGTGGCTTTTTCTAGATGGTGGATGCCTTTTTTATCTTACAGTCTGAAAAGATCAGCATTTTACAGTAGTTTATAAAATATACGACCAACAGAATTATGGACTGATTGTACGTTATGTTCCAATGATTTTTAAAACTAATACAATGATGCACAATTTAAAAAAGTTGGACTCTATAAGCTGAAGTTTAGGTTCAAACCCATTGTTTAAAATCCCTTGACACTAAAATGCTTAAAGGCCATAAAAACATAAAAAGATCTAAAAGCTTATGGATGTAAAGAGGATGTTTTCAGGCTTACAACACTTAATAGTTATGGCTATGAAACAATCAATGTTTCATTTAGGGAAATTAACTTCTTTAAAGGTACCTTGAAGGTTTTTAACCACTAGTAGCACTATGGAGCAACATTTTGTTTTGAACTATTCTACTCATTGATAGCTGGTAGTGGTCAAGTGCAAGGAAACATAGCACTGAACCAACAAAATCAAGAAAGAAAACGATTAAGGATTTAAAATAGACAACAAATGTTTTTTGCTTTATGAAGAGAAAAAAATATTCTACTTTCATAATTTAGAAACTAAAAACTGTTTGCTTCATTCCTCATTTGATTGAACCTTGCAATGATCTGATTGGCGCACCAAAGTATGACATCATTTTTTTCCCATCTGAGACCCCACCCAATTTAAAACCTGTTGTAGGAGTACAGATAAAACAGCACAGACATAAACTCCCATGTGAAAAAAACAACAATTACTCTTCAAACTTGGTCATATAATTTCCTTTAGCTTGTAAGAAGCATCTGATTAAGACAAAAACTCTGAGGAAAATTAACTTAATTCCCACTGTTTGACATCATCATACACTTTATATATTCTGTTTCAGCTTGTCTCAGTTTCTCTTTAAAGCTGTATGATGTTCATATTGAGTTAAATATTCAAGCACAAAGCTAATTTTCTACATGGCAGCTCTCCACCATCAAATAAAAATATTTCATCATAAATCTCTTTGGGTTTTAATAATATTCGGCTGCACAAATTTGTGGGTTTTAAGAAGTAATTTATTTTTTTAAAAAAAAGAAGCATTTAACCCCCTAGAACAAAACTAAATGATGCTTATGTGTGTGTGTCACTGTAACCCACAATGTCCCTGAATATGGACCTCCAGTTAAATATCCTGCTTTGAGGCTTCATCACCCCAGAGCATCATTTTGTCACTCTAAGGGCATAATTTTCTACCAGCTGCAGCCCCAGTGAGAAAAAAGGCTCAGGTGTGACGCACTTGTGATCGTAATTTTGCCGGTAACTGTCAATGAAAAACCTGTACATGATGAGACTTGTTTGAAAAATCAATCGGTGGTAATATTTCTGTGTTTTTCTGTGTGAAGAATTTGATTCTCAGTGGTTCAGTCATATGACAGAGTGCTGGTGTTTTTTTAATTTAATTTATTTAGATATGTTGATATAGCACGAATGTGACCATGGAATTTTTTTTATCTGACACTCTAAAATTAGTCACAGCCTGGAGCTTAAAAAATGAAAACTGCATCGCTTTTGTTTAGGAGTCATTTGGGTTTAATCCCAACAGTAAAATGCAGCCAGCAAGGTTAATTGCAAATTAAGTCAAAATGACATAAATTCCACCATCAGAGGCTGTAAGCACAGGCTTTGTGTGGACGTCCCTGTCTAATTCGTTATGGTTGCGACTCATTGCATTTCAGTCTTGTAAATGAAACCTACTGTACTTTTGTTGATTTGGTCTTTCAAATATAGTAAAAACAGAGGTGCTATACATCCGTGCTGTCGGCAGCTATTTGTCTACACGTATTTGGGAGAGTTTATTAGATATATAGCACCATGGGCAATGTCATACATGCTACAGTGACTTCAATCACCTTCAGTTCAGCGTTTCATTAATTTTAAACACAAATACTGACTATATATCCGCTAAAATGTCAGGATGGTATGAAAGTATGAAAAAACACATACCACCTAAGCCCAATGGCAGTTATTGCTCAGTAAAAAAAAATAAGTTGAGTATTTTACAGGGAGCCTGAAGCAGTCAGACAGAGACACCTACATCACACAGATATGAGGCAGACATAATAACAACACAATGAAATCCAATAGAACAGCTCTGCAATGAAATCAACCTTTTGTTGAGAAAATATCAAGAACATCAATGTGTTGAAACACCAAATGATGCAGTCCAATATAAAATACCTCAAACTCTTCAACACATAAATATGAGCACTGATATTTGCAAAGTAGCTTCTGCAGGGTCACTATATTGGATGGCTAATCCTGCCTCTTGTGTATAATCTATTTTACATGAGTAGTTTGTGATTTAAATGCCTAAAAAGCTTCTTGTGATCCCTCCCCAAGGTTAAGTGGAGGAGCTCCTGCAATTAACAGAGAGTGCCAAGCTCATGTGGAAAATAAATAAAAAATTGAAGCGTTTCATCTAGAACTGAAGGATCTTGTAACACAATGTCACCGTGAAGACTGCAGGGACAAAATTACTTTTTCTCGGCATATAAATGATAATCATCATAATCCTGGAACTTTATTTGAATCTATAAATTGTCTCAGAAATCTCTTTCTGCCTTCTGCTCAGACTCAGAGTTGTAAAAGTTCTTTGCTAAAGCTTTGTGATATTACAGAAGCTGGAAGTCAGATGACTGCGGGTTGCTGACACTTCTTATCATACTAAGAGTCAAGACCCAGCTCCAGAGGTCATTATGGACAAGGTCTGCACCTTCATGAAGGAAAAAGTCAAGCACTGAGAAATCAGTTAGGCAAGAGTTTTTTTTTTTTTTTAAAAGCAGACATATCAGACTTTGCTATAAGTCTGAAATGACATCCTCAGCTGGTGCCACCTGGCAGCACTCCAACCTGGTCCTCCTTGATCTCAGTACTGCTGGTGATACCATCGATCGCTCAGATCTCCTTCAAAGGCTGAAGGATTTCACTGGGGGGGCAGAGGCCCAGCTCCTCAGTGATTTGTATCCCGTCTTACACACACAAAGATTTTTTTTCTGTCAATATAGGAAGCTCTTATTCTAGAAATGAGCACAAAAGACCTTCAATCTTAAATCAGATCCTCTACTAATCGTCTTCAGCTAATATCATAACAGCTTAGAAACTCATTATTCAGTCCTTACAAAATAAACACAAAGTAAATGAAAACAACTTTACTAATTATTAAAATGCTGCTGGAAAACTTAAGACCTTACTGTTAAGGACAATAAAATATTTCTCTGAAAAGAAAGCTTTCCAATCAGGTGTTTTTACAGCCAACATTTTAATTTGTTTTAACGGGAAAAGCACAAGTGTTACTTATAATACATGGCTCTGTTCTATTTGTTCAAGCTGGCTAGTAAACCGATTATGCCAAGGCATAATGTCAGGGGGGAAAGATAAGACACATTTTAAAGATACAAGAAAAAACTTAACACCTTTAAAAACTGATTAACTAATTTACTTAATTCTGTAAATGTCTTTCATATGTCACAACACGTTAACTTGGAGCTTCAAAAATTTCCAGGTTCCAGAAATCATGAATACCACTAGAGGGGGGCAATCATTTGGACTCTTCTCATGAACACAACCCCATCTGAAGGCGGCAGAAGCCAGAACATTTTGACAGGGAGGCAGTATGCCCAACACACCACGACCCTGCAACTGAAGCAGCCAAATGGAAATCCGCCATTATTCATTTTGTTCTTCAAAATTTGACAACCCCTAATTAAGAGTCTTGCAGCCTAAAATTCAGAGACAATTCATATTTTATGCCTTTGCAATATGTTGTAATATCATATGAACTTGACACTGGAATATGAGAGAAATAGACAGGGAGACATTCAGTGACAGGATGTGGTTATTTTCAATCTTTCTCAATTTGTCATCGCTTACTGATTGAATCTCAGTGGAAATATTCAAAACATCCTCATTTTTATGTTAAAGTGTTTGTTTGTGAAAAGGCTACTCTTTGATTTTATTTGTATATAACAGAAATGAGCTGAAAAATAACATTTTTAGTGTTTGGTTGGAGCAAACTCTGCAGACTCTTGTCCCAGCATCGCATGATTTATAGTCCCTGCTAACTGACAGACATATTTAATAAATAACCTTGACATGGATGCAGAAATGTCCTTTTCTTACTGTAATGCGAATAGAATGTTTTTTTTCTGTCTAAGCCTTTTTTAATTTATGGTTTTCTTTGACTCGGAATTGCACACACCCGCCTGAGGTCCAAGTAATATAATAAATACATCTTTGCATGTGCACACACAGACACGTGTGCACACACTTCATATCAGCAGCAGCCCCAATCACAGCAGCAGAAGACAGGCTCATCCATCTTTATCACTGCAGCAATACACTCCTAAGACTTGGCAGTATAGACACACACACACACACACACAGACATACATACTCCCTCTGTTTTTTCTTCTTCTTCCTGTCCTTCCATCGTTCTGTCTTCACTCTTGCATTTCTCCTTTTCTCTCCCTGTGACTGTCCTCGTCTGTTGCATAAGCTTCACACAAGGGATGGATCAGGGCTGACAGCACATTTATCAGATAGACCTACTTTATATCACAATATAGATGGAAAGTGCAGTGATGTTGATTTACTGAAAGGGGCCAGTCGCATGTTGTCTTACTGAGAACAGACAGCGATCCCTTTGTTCGGCTGCTGGTGACTTGATGTTTATGCAGGAAAATGTCAGTTAGCACTGATCCACATTCGACTGGGGTGTTTGTGTGTGTGTGTGTGAGTGTGTGTGTGTGTGAGTGTGTGAGTGTGTGAGTGTGTGTGTGCATATGTGCGTGTGTGTGTGTGTGTGAGTAAGAGAGAGAAGGAGTGGTGTTAACTGGCCCATCGTGAGCCCTGTGTGTTACCGATTGGTTGACTGTGAGTATGAGCAAGATGGTGATTGGCTCACTGTGCCCTCGGATGTAACCAGGGGGAGTTTGAAAGCTGACACACACATGTTGCTTTAACTCCCATCAGAGGTAATCATACGTGAATAAAATAGCGACTCTATGTGTGTGTGTGTGTGTGTGTGTGTGTGTGTGTGTGTGTGCCTGTGTGTGTGTGAGTTTTTGGTCTCTTGTGCACCATGCTCTGTTTCTCACTTATCCTGAAAGTGACAGAGACAAAGTGTCGGCTGAGTCAGAGCTGCTGTCAAGACTTAAATTGGGCACACACACACACAAACACACACAGCTAAACCCCTGCTTGTGATTATCACCTGGATTGTTACAGTTGAGCTGGTGCTGTGGAACAACAAATCCCAGTTTGTCGCTTCAGTGTGCAGTGTATCTGCCTGGATCATAAAAAACTGTTAACACACTTACACACCCACACAGTGAGACCACACAGCAGCACATCAGTGGACGTCGCCAGCACTGTTGAAGGAGCTCTGCAGTGTGTTTAGGATGCTTAAAAGTCACCAATCATCTGTCACTGTTCACTTTTCTGTTAGAAAACGCACAGATGGAGTGTGTGGGGCTGAGGAAGGTTCCCTGGTGTGTAGCTCACATCATTTTAATGCTGCACAAACAGTCACATTTGCTTTTTGCAATGCCAGCAAGCAAGGCAGAAATTCTAGCAAAGATGTTTCTATAAAGTAGGTCACATGAATATTGACTTAAGCAGGTTAGAAGGTGGCTTTTTGCTACAATGAGGGCCAAATTGGTTACAAAATAACAATAACAATGCTAATAATTAAACATTTTCTCCCTTTTTCTCCATTATTAGCAAATTAAAGAGTCCTTTCTGTTCAGAAATTATGTTTCCCTAATTTAACCGTAAAACAGTTTTTTTCTAACTGAAAAATCAGTATCTCAAAGAAAGAGGCTATCAAAACATCTTTTTTTTAGGATCAGCTACTTAGTCGCAAAATTCTGTCACAAATCACCAGACGTGATCATAACGGAAATTTATGTTACTCCCCAGCAATTTTTTTTATT
>JAPZDV010000009.1:11159228-11203233 GCA_029814665.1 Acanthurus lineatus | reverse complement strand
AAGTATGTTCAAACTCTGCATTTTATAATATGAAACTTAGTTTCTTTACCCTCCAATTTCTTAATTTGTGTTGTGACGACCGAATAGTTAACTTCTAATTAGGTTTAGGTACAAAATATATTTAGGATTAAGGATAAGAAAATCATGTTGTGGCTTAAAATATTCTGGTTTATTACCACAAATATGGCCGCAAAATGTGCTCAGGGTTGTAAATAGTAACTTGTTTTGTCGGATGAAGCAGGAAATGAGCTCTTGTCTATGAGCGGTCTCAAACAGTGGTCAAGCTGTCTCACTGCCACCCTCCCCTTCTCCTAACGAGAAAATTCAGCTCATATCCATGTAACTATAACTCCATGTAACTGAACTATATCACTTAGAATTGTTGATATAATGTATTTAAAACATATGAGCTTGACATGTTTGTGTTTTTTTTTCAGAAATGTACAATGTTGACATTTTATTTTGGGGACCAGACACAGGAAAAAACTTTGACCCTTTACACAGTCTAGGAGCTTGTCTGTTGCATCAGCTCCGTCACCATTTCTGGAGGACCAGTGATGTCTGGGTGATGCAGAACACATTACTAACTGTGCTTGTGATTTTTCCCAGAGATGTTGCCTCAGACACCCATTTTGTAATTCTGCAAGTACACAGATTTCATCCGTGGGCCACCCTTGTGCTCACTCACTGGAGGATAGATTGGGACTTGACAGACATCTATTTGAATAAAAATACTTGAGATTAGTACTTAAAGATAAAAAGAAAACTAAATAAGGCTAACAGTTTGATTTATTTTCTCTAAGTTTGTATGTATGTGTGTGTTTGTAGGTAATTACAGTATTGAAAATATCATGTCAGAACACAGAAAAAAAGAGACACAGATCACCAGAATCCTTGGAGACACTGTTCTTTATTTCTGTAATCAAAAATATTGATATCAGCTGATACTTTTCTGCATACTTTCTCACAGCACACTAATACATACTCTTTATACAGTCAATACATTCATTAGGAGGAAAAAACTGAATTATGCAAGCCTATAATCACTCCAGTACAATCAAAAATCACAGTTTTGAAACACTGCCATGGAGAAAGGTAAAAGACTGCTCAAAAAAGGTCATCGTGTAGAAAATCACAATCAGAAAAATACCAACAAAGATGCCAGAAGCGTCAATTGTACATTCATGAATATATCGTTATAATACTGTGCTGTAATTATATTCATCATGATTAAGTATAAATACATATTTGATTTTATACATTACAGGTCCTATGGCACAAACACTTTATAAAGCTTCTTTCTGTCTAACACGGGCATTATGTACACACACTCACACACACACACACACACAGAGCTCTGCAGTTAGAGAGAGATGGAGAGGAAACTGAGCAGAGCAGGATGTGTGAGAGAGAAAAATTTACCCTCTGATTGATTTATGTTTGGTTCTCTTTTTAATATCTGGCTGAAGAAAATATTGAGCCTGGGCTGTTTCTCCTCCTCATAATGGGGAAGATTTCCAGGCATAACCTCCTCCTCTCAAACACACACACACACACACACCTTCCCACCTGCTCCCGATTGCCTCACGTGGGAGTCGAAGCAACACCTGCATGTGACACTCTCTCAAGCCCCCCGCTCATCCCTTTCGCTTTGGTTTCCCAGCATGCCTGCCTCTCTCCCTGGAGGCTGCTGGAATGAGCCGCTGGCTCTTGCACAAATGTCACATTAACATGACCGAAACACTGGATGGGGTTAACACGTGAGATGAATGTCATGGCAACATTGATCTGGCATAAACTCCTCAGGTTGAAGCCCAAATAATTTTTTTGTGAGCTTACTTTCTTAATGATCCCCATCTGATCATTAGGGCGTATGGACTACGGTTACAACACATATTTTAGGGGCTCTACACTAAATGAAATGTAACGTCCTGCTGGGCATGGCTTTAATAAAGTGGATGAAAGTCAAGGAGCTCAGTCAGTGATTACTTGTTATCAACCTTTTGGCGGTTCATCTTCATCAATTAAGACTCCACACCCACCAACATCAACTTGAGGTCTTTCACTGCATGACACAATATCCTGAGGAGCGATGAAGATGCTCATTATGCACATGTTGCACAGAAGACTTAATCAGTTAATGAGCAAAAATAGGACCTTTGTGAAATTAACTTTGAGTGAGTGCATTTGAAATAAAGAGAAGTAAAAGAGTGATGAGGAGTTAAGGATTAAGTGTCAATCAGTGCTCCCACATTCATTTTGCTATTTTTTAAGATAGTCAATTGGTTGAGGGGGCAAAGAATAGGGAAGTAAGAGCCTACAAACTATTTATTGCCAGACAGCAGAACTGAGCTTAAAAAAAAAGGTGTTAGAAGAAAAAAAATAGTTTTCTCTGGTTAAAGTGTTTATACTGAAATCAGTTTAAGTGACACATCTAAATTTTAGAGCAACAATCTCAAAGATATTGCTTTTTTCCAAATGGTGGTACTTATGCTAAAAAAGTGGTTATTGCAAGTGTGTTTTTTTGGACGTCACTTTCCAGAGATCCAAACAGTGACGTCAGTCAGTTTGAACAGTCTGCATCATCAACATTTTATGTGTTTGTTCAGCAATAATGACAGTTTACTCACAACCTAATAGTCTGAATAAATGTTGGCGTTGTTTTGCCAAACCACAAGTATGTTCAAACTCTGCATTTTATAATATGAAACTTAGTTTCTTTACCCTCCAATTTCTTAATTTGTGTTGTGACAACCGAATAGTTAACCTCTAATTAGGTTTAGGTACAAAATGTATTCGTTTAAGGTTAAGAAAATCATGTTTTGGCTTAAAATGTTTTGACCTTTAAAAGAAAAAATATCGGAATGTAATTTGTGAAATTGAAGACATTTTTTACCTTCATTTACAGTATTATACATGCAGTTTTTATGTCCAGTGACCACTGAATTTAAATTTACAGCTCTCTCCTTGTTTATCACTATAGCGGCCTGTTCTTGCTAGTCAAAATAGCTGTTTGAGGGGATTTTACCAAGATGGCTGCTGGCAGCACTCATCAAAAAGGAATTTGGTACATTCCTGCTTAATAAACAAAAAGGTATCAAATACACTGACAATTAGACACTCAGTTCTCTACTGGCTCAGTAATTTCATTGATCAAAAACTGTAAGACTTGATGCCATAATGCTAATGCCATAGCGCACATCATACTATGGAGAGATGCATTGTGAAAGATTCTCATGTGTTTGACTTCTGATTGTTTACATTGCCAGACATTTCACTACATGTGTTGTACATGGGTTAAATTACCTTAAACGCAGACTTTGGCTGACATGATGCACCAAGTAGGACACGGCCGCATTCAAATTAACATTAGCTCTGCGTGAATAAACCCTGTAAAACCTTGTGCAGTGAATAAGCCTCTTAGAAGCCTATAAATGTTACTCAAACTAGACTTCTTGGATTATATTTCATGTCTCACTGCTACCTGAAGCAGCAAACCCCCATTAGCGTTGCCCTCTGCAGGGTTTTGATGCATGAACCCTTTTTACAAGCCAAAAACTAGTAATTACAGTGTCTTAAGCTCATCCACAGTCATATACCTCACTGATGGCTGTATTACATATACTAAATGTCCTTAATTTAGTTATTTTAATTATGTTCACTACAATACTTTACTTTAATTATTTGAATGTGCATCACAGCACAAGCCTACAGTCTTCAAGAAAATCCCAATTTAACCCAAATATAAAACCACAAAAAGCTTAAAACATATGCAAAATGTCAGTCATGATAATTTACAGTACTTCAAAATGGATCGTCAAAACTGGCATGTTGTTTAAACAGGCTGATTTGTGCTTCTCGTGTTTAACTGCGTCTTGCTGAGTAGCCATTCCCCAATATCTCAGTAGTGAAGCTGGACAGTGAAATGTTATTATTACTGACATTAAAATGTCAAAAAAGTGTCAAATCCTCGCCCTGACTCCCAGCTGTAGCCAGTCTTTGCTTTAACAGTTGCCATGGTGAGAGATCGACGCTCCTGCAGTCACGCTCTGAAATGTGTCAAATGTTTGAATCTCAAACAAGAGGTTGGAGGTCTTGACTTTATCAGCTGTGACATTCACACCTAACATTCGTCAGATTTAACATCTCATCCATTATGAAAAGGCTTGATGTGTCTGGGCCCTCTGGGCAGGGTTAGCAGAAATCCGCCCTTCGGCACGGCTTCATTTTCACGTGACAGATGAACACTGTTAACGCCCCGAGGTGTCTGCAGAATGGATGTGCATTGATCTCAGTGTTGTCTTTCTGTGGGCAATACAACACAATGTGTGTGTGTGAGTGTGTGCATGTGTGTGTGTGTTCATTTTTATGGTTTGTTACCAGGCAGGATTTGGGAAGCACTGACACAGAGTTGATGTACATGCCTGTGTTTCAGTGTGAAATGTTACTGAAATGCCATCAGCCAGCAACAGAACAAGTAGAGCTTAAATGTGTCACTGTGGTCCTGTGACAAAATTCACTGCTGCATCATGGGACAGACAGCTTTGGACAGGGAAAACAAACCAAAGAAAAGGAGAGGAAATTTTTTTTGTCCTCTCTATCTCTCTCTTTTTTCTCATTCACTCAGAAAGCTAAAGGGTTAAAGAGCTGTTCAGTTACATTCGTTATATTCATCCAGGTAATGGCTAACAGTAAATCATCAAGGACCATTAATACTTAATAGAGGACTATCTACTTATAGCAGAAATTTCCTCTACCTAATATCGGAAATGTGATTACTAGATTATGTCATGACAACTTGGAGCCAGAGTGACAAATTCCAAGTCATTTTTTTGTCTTGTATTTTTGCGAAGCTACAATAACAGTCAAGTCTACCATTAACAAGTATTCACCCAACAATAAGCAGACTGTCTACTCATCCTACGTCGATCTGTTAGCTTGGATTTGAGATTACTTGTTTTTTTCATAGTGAGCGCCAACTTGTAGGTGACCTGCACTGCTAGGATGAACTCAGCACACAGACGAGAAAAGTCTGCTAGGGCTGTTCATTTTATAAAAGCCCAAACTAGCATGCCTTGGAGACTTCTCTGCATATTAAACTGGAAATAACAGCGCTGTTTTACATTGCTTGAGAGACAGTCAGAACTGTGGGCAGTGGAAACACCATCCGTGGCTCTGCCTGAGTGAATCACCCCTTGAGGTGAGATGTTTAGTGCCCAGGCTCTGACTGGATCGCTGCTTGTCGGAAATGACTCCCAACGGACAAAGAGGCAGCTGTTCAAAGCTCTTCACCGCTGGCGGCGGTGTGCAACAGAGGGCATCCATAAAGAAACCAATATTATCCAGGCGTTTGATGCTTCACCGAGGATTCATCTTACTGTCAGTTTATACTTTAGTGCTGTTTCAAACTCTTAAAAGTCAGTGTGGGATGGTGGTGATATGCCTTCATCTGTCTGGAGTCACTCACTCAAGCAGCAGTCAGTCACTTACAGTGCTAGCTTTATTTTTTTTTTTGCATGGAGGAAACAATCAACATCCATTTGATGCCGGTCGCTGCTTTTGTGAGTCTTTTTAATACCTGCTGTTTGCTTTTCCACCTTGCTAGCCTACCACTTTGTTATCGCTCAAAGCTAGCTAAACCATCACCTCTGTGCTCTCTGGGCGTGTTGACATTTTCAAGCCTCAAAGAGTCCCATGCGGGAAAAAGCTGGTCACCAAGGAGACAAAACCCAAATACGTCCCCAAACAATTGAGGGTGGGGGCAGCTGCTGGTGCCTTTGGACTCATGAGGAAATACAGATTGGCTTTCCATTTTTGTCGTACTGGTACACCAACATCTTGATGCAGTGGGAGTTGGCTGGTGAGATCCAGGGGCTGCTTGTGATGGAGAAGTTGTGGCTAGCGTAGAATGGTGCCGGCTGCTTCCGGCAGTGGACCAGGGCTCGCAGCACGTTGGCTGCCATGCCTCGGAAACGCTTGCTGATGAAGCAGTAGAGGAAGAAGTTGACACCAGTGTTGAGCAACGCAAGCATGTTCGCCAAATCAGTGAGCATGTGGAGCAGTCGGCCAGCACCTTGTGAGGCTGGAGGAGGGGAGTAGAAGTGGTAGAGGATCATGAGGGTGCGAGGTGCCCACAAAACAGCAAAAATGGAGGTGATGGCAAGAAGGATGGCCGTGGTCTTGCCGGTGGAGTAGCCGCGGAGACGAAAGCAGCTGCGGCGTCTCCGCAGCTTGCGAACGATGACGGCGTTGAGGGAGAAGAAGACAGTGCAGGGGAGGAGGTAGACGGTGGCGCAGTGGGCCCACACCAGAACATGCTGGGCCACGGTTCTCCTGTTACCTTCTCCTCCACCTCCTCCTTCTCCTCCACCACTTCCCACCCCAGGCAGGCTGTGCCACAGCTCAGGCCACCAGTAATAAGGAGCTGCAGACAGCAAACACCCGATATACACAGCAAATATCACTCTTCGTGTGCGAGCTGGATAGGAGACTGTATGGTAGCGCAGAGGGTGGCAAACAGCAATGTAACGGTCAATGGTGAGAGGCACCGTGATCCAGATGGAGGTGTGGATGGAGGAGAACTCCAGAACCTGCACTGCATTATTTAATGACGGAGGCAACGGTGTGGCCAAAATAAAATCTTCTAGTATGAAGTCAACAAAAACAATGAGGAGTAAGACTAAGATGTCAGCAGCTGCCAGAGCCAGGAGATAGTTGTAGGAGGACTTCTGACGACGCAGCACCAGCTGGGACAGGATGATCACTGTCAGGATGTTAGCTAGATGGAAAAAAAGAGAGAAAGATTGAAGGATGGAAAAAGGCGATTGAGAGTAGATAGGTAGAGGAAATAAGGAAATGATTGAAAAGGAAGCAGTATGATGAGATTGGAAAAGAAATGGGCAGAGGTTAGAGCAGGGGAGGAAACAGAAAAATTGAGTGTTAGTGGGCAGGCAATTGAAAAGGGGTGACACACACAATAAAGATGCAGTGTTCTGTAGCTGTAGCTAACACACAAGTGTAACTGCACTAGCACAAACACACAATGCACCACACAAACACAGAGAAAAGGAAAAAAAATATTTGAGTTACACAGAACATTTTCAGCACCATTATAGCTACCAAACAGATCTTTCAATTTCAGCCTGCTACATGCAAAAAAAATCAAATTTGTTATCGTCCCCGGTCAGTATTTACCCTGTTTAACCAGCTCTCCTACTCTGTAATCCTTCCTCTGTTTATTGCTCCCTTTCCTATCCCCCTTCATCTACACCTGCTGTGTAATTCCAGCGGCACCTGCTTCTGCCTTTGGCCAAATTGTTATCTCTAATAAAGAGTAAAGCCTCAACAAAAGCAGGAGGGCAACGTGCAGCATCACAGCCTTGGCAATCTGCTGAGCACACTTCTGCCTGCCGCCGGCAATTTAACTCCTGGAAAAGAGAACAAGGGCTACCCATCTCCCCGTGTCGGCTTTTCTTTTATCAATCATAACTCCATATCCCCAACATACTCTGTCATACCTTCTCTTCCAAATGAAATGTTTCCCTCACCACTCTCTGTTTTTCAGTCCATCTTGCTTTCTTTCACAGTGGGGACCTCTGCTCTTGATTTTTTTTCCTAAAAAGAATGTGTACACATTGGTCTGGATGTGATTTATCACACTTTTGCTTTCACCAAGGCCTGGCCTGTGTGCACCTGCATCAGACAGGAGGAGCGCAGCTTCCTGCATCTCACGTGGAACTGTCGCTCTGCAATCGAATTGAACAGGTTCATTACATGTCTTGTCTCTTTGTTGTCCTGTTCTGTTCCCTGACCCCCATCCCCATCACCACATGTGCATTTTATTCCCAGGTTTCTCTGGTCATCTCCAACGGTTGACTTTGGAGGTTGTGAGGCTGCTCAAACCTGATCAACCCGGCTTGACTACGCAGCAGCACCAATCACTTACACATCTATCTACAATCAATTGGATGTCTGTAGGTTCTCTGTGTGTAATTTAGGCCAGTATGTGTGTAAAATATAAACAATGGAATGGAAAATGTAATGGCTCTTCTAAGGGAATCTTTTTGTGTAATGCAAAAAATCTCAGACCAATGAAGCCAGCCCAGTCCATTGTCTAACGCTTTGTATAGTAATTGATATATATATCATAGATCATAGATTAATAGCAGATAATAATTATGAAAAAAGCTTTCAACAGGTTGGGGTATGTTGTAACTACAACACCGCTGGGGGTAGCTGTTTGGCCAAACACAGAGTTAAGGTTACTGCTTATAGCAATATGAAGATTTAAATAGTTCTATTAACCTGTTCACATCCAGTGGTTCACTTGTGATCAATTAGACAAATTTTAAGAACTGCTTGCTAAAATTTATATTTTTACACTCTATTATGTCTTTTTAGACATGCAACAATTGTTACATCCAATAGATCAACACTAATACATGCGTTTTGGCCTTGCATTTCTTCTGATATTAGTGTTTTCATTTAAATATTTCAATAGGTGTACAGGTCCCACAATTTTAAATTTGCTTTGTTTGAGAATGGATTAACTTAACCTTAACACAATCCAAAATGAATTTACAGACATTTTCTATTACATTTTCCCAGGCAAACAAGACATATGTGATACAACTGAAAGCTGAGGAACTGCAGTTTACATGACTTTCTAAAGCATGTTGATTGCATGAGCACTTAAAAGCTAATGGCACAATGAAAATGACAGCAATATTTAGCTGCTTTAAGTCTTTGAGGGTAAACTTAGTCCGCTGCTGCCCTGTGATGTAGCCTAACCCACCAGTTACCATCACAGTAAACTTAATCTCATATCCATTAATAATAATCAATAATTAAAGTTTACTGGTGGCATGTAGTCATGTAAGGTGCAATGGCTTGCATTCAGTACAGTTGCTGGGATGAAAACAGTGGCGCTGTGGCCTGGTGGTGTTGGTGCTGTGTTTCTGAACTGGATGGTCAGGACGCTTTGAGCCCAAAGGCAGCTGAAAAGTCTCTTTCCTCTTGGAGATCCTAACTGCTCACTTAACTCCTCCGTAGTTAGACCACCATGGAGGAAGAAGCTGATATTAAATGTTTCCATTTTATAGCAGCTGCAGCAGGCGAAATTGGTAAATGTACCTGCAGCTGTGAACATCTTACTGTGTTGCCTGGATACAAGAGAAGCAAGCTGGAGCGACTTACACCCGGGGTGACCCAGAAATGAACACAACATTAGACAACATTGCTCTTAAAAATGGTTTGTAACAGCTAATCGGATTGCTTGATTTGAGCTATCTGCTCTATAATTGCTTTATAATGGCTTTTTTAGTAATCACTTACTGAATTCTCTCAGAAATGTTCTGTAAACAGTTTTCATTGCAGTTTGCTCTTGTGACCTAAGTGTTTAACTTCAGTCATGTGATATCAGATGGTCGTGTAGGATGCAGACAGCCTTTGAGATGCTGTTTAAAGCTCATAAAAAGCTTGCTGAGGAATATTTTTTTTTTTAAAAAAAGCTGTACTAACATTCACTATTTCTCACAGAAACACGGACATGTAATCTTAGGGGTCTACTGAAACTGCATTTCTTTTCACAGAAAACTCATTCAACAGCATTTTTCTCTCATTTCAAACCTGTAATGTTTTTGTAGACCTTTTGTAGACCCCCTTTTATAAACATTTGACAGGAAACTGCACTAGGTACCTTCAAATTCAATTATTTTATCACTTGAACTTCATGAACTTCATGAACTTCATAGTGTGAGACTGTTTCCTCTCAGTTCTTGAAAAAAGCTGATTGTGACATTTACGAGATAAATGGATTTACTGCAAAGCGCATGTGTACATGTGAATTCTGTTTTTTAAGTGGATTTTTATATCATTTTTGTAAGAATAGTGACAAAAATGACAGTTAATAAAAGTGATCTTAAACAACAGTTACACGTGTCTGGCTCAGGAAGCTGTAATATTTTACCACTTGCACATTTAAACATTTTGGTCTTGAGAATAAAACTAAGAGTTATTATTTGAGAAATCAGCACTTTTCAGTCCAAGTTATCCAAACATCACTATTTTATGTTTTATTACTTCAGTTGCCTAAACTAACAGTGAAATACACACAGTAACAGTATCCATCCTTTCTTGTTGCTGACCTACAGAGTGAAACATGCTGCGGCAGCATGAAGCCATGTCCAATCTGTTTCCTCAAACAAAGATGCCTCTGACATTGATTTGCATCACTCAGACATCAATGCACTTAGCAGCTGTCACTGTCCATACAGTGTGTGTGTGTGTGTGTGTGTGTGTGTGTGTGTGTGCGCGTGTTCTGTGGATCCGTCCCAGTCTGCAGTAATAGATCTGGGATTGGATTAAATATGGCAGCTCTGAGTCTGGTACATCACACTTCACAGCTTTAGCCACTATCTGCTGATTACAAATTACAAAGCCGGCTCCAGATAATGACTAAAGATGTCCTTGCCAGACTGGAAGAAGTGCAGCATAAAGCACACAAACACACTGAGACATGTCTGCGCATGCACATGCACACACAAACACACAGATCATTAGGGATGAGCCAATTCATTAACATAGAATCTATAAATGAGATGTCAAAGCAGTTTACAAGGCTCGACAAGCCAATATGTGTGTACACGAAGGGCTGCTGAATTACATTACACCCTCCACCATCACAGTCACCCCCGGTACAGCACTGTAACCTCTGCACAGGCAAGTTAAATTGCTTTCATGTTGGATCTTGAGTTATTGATTCTTGGATTTCAGCGACTGGTCATCCACTTTCTGTCTGTTTCTGCCAATTTGTTGTCCACGCTCATGAAAATCAATACAAAAGACATTTAATTTTTGGTCAGTCTTGGACTCAAAGATACAGATCCCTGCAATAAGAATTATACCCTTATAATAATAATCCTTAATGTAACAACTGCAGGATGTGTTAAACTGATTTTGTATCATATATTTGTTATAAATCTCTTATTTATTATGTCTTTTTTTTATCTTAGCATTTGTAAAGAAAGATTGTTTCCAAATTTAAATGTGTGGTCATAATGTGGTAATTTCAAAGAAATAATAGAGAAAATAGACCTTGAGAAAATATAATGGGTTTATTTCCCTGTTATGTGACATTTATGGGGCAAGGAAGCTACTGGCAGACAAATCAATATCAGCATCATAGTTAACAGCAATTCCCCAGTTTGGTTTTTGCATTATTGCCCATAAACCTTTTTAAGGGGTCACTGTGGAATAAACAAAAGTCTAAAACCTCTGATCTATTGCTCATCTGCAAAGCTATTTAATCTTGTATTGCTTTTTTTATATCTTGCTTTGAAGACTGTTTGTGTCAACAGTCTTTCTCGCTTTAGTCTGGTCATGCTGAAATCAAGATCGTGTCTTTTTCCACACAGTCACCTCTCACAGTAGTTAGAGTTCACTGAGCACACACCTTCAGCTTCTCACCTGGTTTAATATTAGTGTATATGTTTTTATGTATCAGGAAAATGTTACTGCTAAGCTCTGACCTGCTCAAAAATATCCTGTTTGAGATCCATTGCAAATTCTGCACAATGCACCTCACCTTCAATCCATTGCCTCTCTTTCTCTATTGTGCCTCTCTTTCTCTTTCCACAAACAGCTAAACAGAGAGGATTGACATGAAATGGAAACAGTGTGGTGTTGACTGTCACTGGCTGCGCATTATTCTGTTTTGGCTCCCCAGTGAGACGGGACCCTCTACAGACAGACAAAAAGGGATCCGTGGCGAGCTTGACATTTCCATTTAGCTCTAGCCAGCTTGCACTGGGTTGCCCATTCATTTCAATTGACTCCTGCTCTTTGCATTGTCTCGGGGGCCGGGGATGGGAGGTAGGGGGGGAGGGATGGGTGGGGGTGTCGCTGAAACCGGATGGATGTGCTCGGCATTCTGTGGGTATGAGGTGGCACATGCAGTGCCGAGGTCTCAGCGGGGATGAGGACAGACGAGTCAGAGGGATGCACAATCATGCACACACAGGCTACAGAGACAGGAGGAAAACACACACACACACACACACACACACACACACACACACACACACACACACACACAGGCATCCATGAAAGCACACATACATGTGCATGTGCTGCTCATGCCTGGACTCACTGACATTCAGGAGGACATGGGCAAAATTTCCCCCATTTTTTTTCTCTCTCTCTCTTCAGGGAAGAATGAATGTCTCCAGCTGAGAGGGGATTAGAAAGACCTGTTGGACGGATAATGGGCTGCCATGTGTTTGTGTGTGTGTGTGTCTGTCTGTCTGTCTGTCTGAGTTTGCTTGTGCATGTTTTTTGTGTGTTTGCATGGGTGACCCCTTGTGTCTATTTAGTTTGGAGTGCTTTTGTGTCTCTGTTGCCCCTGCTGCTCCTCTAACATAACGAGGTCCATTGACGTCGTGTAGCGGGAAAAGGGAAGGCACAGCGTGCTCCCTGAGGTGTGTAACGAGGCTGACTCATCCCGCGACTAAAGGGTCGCTTTCAGACGGGCTGTCAACAAACGACACTGCGCAGCTTAACCTCATCGAAACTGGTGGCAAAACATGAGATTCTGCCACCTCTCTGCACACTTTGGGTTTCTTGTGGGCCTCAAATAACACAGACAGAACACTGTTAAAAGGAAATCATTCCAACAAAGAAAAGAGAATGAGAGTGAGCATTAGCAATTAAGTGTTTTTGTCATTTGGAGGAAATTGAGATTCGGCTTTGACGGCTTATCCGGAGGCTAATAAGACAAGAGGAGGGGAGAAATCAGGGATTAGGAAATAGACAGAGGGTGAAGGAAAGTGTGGTGTGAGAAAGGTCACTGAGAGTTAAAAAGAAAGCAGGTTACTGAGAGGGACTGGAGGGGAGGACTAGATGGAAAAACAGAGTAAGAGAGAGAGAGAGGCAGAGAGCGGGAGGTATAGAAGAGAAGAGCGAGGTGATGGGAGGAAAAGAAGAGAGGCAAGAGACAGAGAGGGGGTGAATATCAAAGCTTGCTTCAAAGGTCACAAGCACTTTGTTCCTGATGACAACCATTTCCCTTTTGTCTTCTCTAAGTGTCAGACCGGACATAAAGCAGGGCGATTCCTTCATTCTCCTGAACAAAACCAGGAGCTCAGCCCTGCTACAAAGCCATGAAAAAAACATAAATTGAAGACAAAAATGTGCTCTTACTGAAGCTGAATTTTATTTGAAATAAAAAGAAAAACCCTGATGTTGCTGTGAAGTCGAATCTCTGCTAATTTGAACTGAACAGGGAGCTTTTAATGACACGCAAATGAGATAATATGACTCAAACATTCTATTGTAGCACAAGCCTGATGTGTGATCTGACACTTAAAGGGGAAGAAGCTCATAAGAAAAACACAGATGCAGCAAAGACAAAGACATCAGAACATGACAGATAAATAAAATGAACCAGCATATTAGGTTTAATGTGGAAGATATAAAAAAAAAACAAGTTCATGTTGCTGCTGCTGGTATTGATGCTACTGCGGTGGTCTGCCTCTGGTCACGTCCACAGCCATTCATTTCTCAGAGAGGCCACAGTGAGGCGAAGAGTACATCAAGGCTAACCTGTGCTGCCTGTGCTGCCTGTGATGTGGCATTGCAGACTGACAAACTCAGCTCATCATGTTTAAAGGGCTCGTAAACTATGCTAACAATCACACTGTGCCCTTGGAGGCTCCCCAGAGCTGCTTTAATAAGGTTTCAGCTTAGAAAGAACACAACAAGTAGAATTTAGCTGAAGTACGACAAAAAGCAGAGGAGAAAAGTGGGACATTGAATACAAAGAAGAAAAGGGTAGCAGGATAAATGGATGTAAGATGATGGAGAAAATGAAACTACATCCAGATCACAGCTTTATAATTATCCAAGACTGATTTATCAAATGATGCCTAACGGCATACTGAGGTTTGTGTTTGCACTGTTTTCAGCAGCAGTGAGAGCAATTTGTTGTCAGCTGGTCAAACAAAGTCAGCTCTGTCACCGCATCAACAACATCTCTGATTTATTGCCTCAAACGACGCCTCCCTCCTCTCTTGCCTCCTCTGTCCTCCCGCGCCCTCTCTGGCTCATCTCCCCCATGACAAGCTGACACACTCGCCACCTCTCTGCTCCTCTTCCCTCTCAAACTGCAGACTGGAGACAAACCAGAGCTCAAAACCTCAGCCTCCTTCCATTTTATTTACTGAATTATTCACTACCTTTTCTCTGCAGTCCGTGCTTTAATACAAACCTCCTTCACATTCTTTCTTCGTTGTCCAGTTTACACCCCCTAATCTCAAACTCCACGCTCTTAGTGATACTATCTGTTAACAAGCCCCATCCCATTGTGCCCTGTCGCTAGCGCAGATTGACAGATCAATAGTCCAAACTGAAAATCGATGGTGCCCATCTCTTCATTAGGTAGCAGTTGACACCCCGGCCTACATTGCGACATGGAAGAGGGGGTCATTAGCGCTGAACATCCCTGACCTTTTCCCCTTGAGTGGGTGGATAAGTGGGAGTGGGAGGAGATGTTTCCTGGCTTGCACGTGCACCGGCACTGCTCACTTTTCAACAGGCACGCAAATTGAGGGAAGCTTCCAGGAAGAAGGAAGGCACACATAAAGAAACTGTAGAGTGCATGAATTTAAGCATGTGTGTGTTTGTGCGTGGATGGAGGGGCAGAGCCTCGCAGCATGCAAATGAAAACACAGACAAGTAAATAAATCTGTCAGCCATGCAACCACTAGTTGTCAAATCGTCCTTGTTCCACTCTTAGAGTACAAGATGACACCTGTGCCACTTTTACTTGCTGATTTTTAGTATTAAAAAGTTACTCAGTGGGTTATTTATCTGTGCTTGATGTTTCAGCTGAGATATGCGGGTCAACATTGCTCGCCAGTGCTTGTTACAAACCATCAATTAAAGTAATAGAGATGGTATTCTAAGACAACATTATGGTTTAGGCGTAGCACAAAAACAGCTTGGTTAAGGTCAGGAGAACATTGTGATTTGGGTAAAAAGAAACCAACACTGACTGTTGGTAGGAGCGGCTGTCTCCCATGTTTAAGTCAAAAGATCTGACCTTCTCTGCAAACTGCAGATTTCTAATAATTCCTCCATTTTTACAGTCACCAGTTGAATGCATATTCTGTTTTTTTTTTCTAAAAAATCTCAGTGGAAATGCTACTCATTTGGAAGACTTAAAAAAACATAAAAGGGATTTTAAATTTTGCTGAGGTGTAAAAGTTAATTGTTAATATATTGTGACAGTGGATTGGAAGAAATTTTGCAAAAAATGATGTACATGAAGCATGTCTCGTAGATGAAACATTTGAATACATCCATATGAAGCAATGAGGAAATGACCTTCAAAGTAATACACATATCAAACAAAATTGCCATATTTTTCATTAAGTGCTTTTTCATTATTTTCCATCATATTTTCAATTTGATTGGGTTCCTTCTATTGTGTCATCCCATTGCACCCTATTTTTTTAAAAACACACCCGACTGGATGATTAACAGAAACAACTCTTTTTCTCAATGCACCCAGCTCCTTATAACTACATTATGGCAATGAATAAAAATGAACATCAATTTACATTTTCTTTTGTTAATTTTGCTAAACGTATTGGTTAAAATACGTGCTGTATTTGGATGAAAACCTTGCTAATAGATATTTACTTTTCCCTTAAATTAGCTCCTATTCTTGAACTGGCTCACTTCAGAATTCTCTTGAAACCTCGGTGCTATCTGCTAAAACTGCTTGAATTTCCACATTTAAGTGAAACCATTCAAGTTTGAGCAGAAACTTTGTGATCAAAGACACATCACTGGAGGGAGTTGCACAGTGCACAACAGAAGTAAACACTAATAAAAAGGCTGTGGATAGTATCGATCACCTGCAACTTTTTGCTCTGTTTTTACTGATATTTGTTTTCAGCCAAAGAACAAGCACGGACCAACTATCAATGATGTCAAGACACAGAGAACTACCATGTTCTTCTCAGTCTGTAAAATATTAAGCATCCACTGATGTTGTCCCAGTATGCCCTTCAGGTCAAAGAAACCTGCTATCTGTTGGTCACAGGTGGAAACCTGCTTCTTTGGTTGCAAACCACAAAACGTAAACCTGGACAGAACCTGTTCCATGTTAGTGGACAAGGAACAACCAGGGAAGATCTTTCCTATATTCAATATTCAGTAATACTGAAATAACTGATAATGTCCATCTGCCTAGTTTTACAGAGCATTTTGCAGAGTACTTGAAAGCAACACAAACATTTACATACAAACATTAGTGAGGTTTTAAAGGAAAACATGAAGGTGTTGTGTTTTCATAGAGAAATTAATTTAGCAATATGTGTAAAAAACATGTAATTCATAGAAAGCATGTTGTTGGTTTGTTGATGAAGTAAATACGATACAATCTCTGTCTTTAACAGGTCTTTTGAGGACGACTAATTAAGCGAATTAAATTTAATTTGGTCAAACTGATTAAATAATAAAATCATATAATTATCGAAGAAAATTTAATTAAATCTTCTTGTAGCTTTGTGCCTTGCTGCACTATTTTGGATCACAGACATATTTTTAAAAGTAAGACATTTGCAATTCCCTTAGATAAAAACACCTCTATATGTGATATTTATAAATGGGTGCAGGTATTAAAAGTCTATAAACACCATGATTAAGAACAGATCATGAAGAGAACTGTTCATTGAAGGTTCAATGAAGGTTTAATTCACTTAAACATCCAGCTATGAAACACAGAGTCAACTTCCCACACCACTCAGCTCTGTGCAGTATATGTTTGAGTGCTGTGAGACATATTGTACCGTACAGAGAGCAGGCCTCACTTCTGTAGTACCAACATGTCAGAAACTGAAGCACAGAGCCTTCTTTGTGCTGTTTGCTATGCTAGCACACGTCTGTTCTGTCTCAAGCAGTGTGCCGTGGTGAGCAGAGAGAGAGAGGGAGAGAGCCCGACTTGGCGATTAATTAAAAATGTGGCGATTCGTCTCGGCTCTGTCGTCTGTGGCTCCCCCACTCAGGGCTCAAAAGGTGCTACTTCACTGGCTCTGCTGCTATTAATCTCGCTCTCTATTACTGCTCTGATCTCCCTCTCTTCACTCCACTCTTCTTCCTCTTCTTCTTCTTTTTCTTCTGGATGTCCTTGTACTCCAGCCTTCCCCCCCGTTTATCCCGAGCTTTCAGTTCATCATTTCCCTAGGTCAAACAGTCTTATTTTCCCACCACTTGACTTGTGCAACCCCTTTTCTCATCTCATCACCTTCCCTCATCACACTTTTCATGCTCAAGTCTGCGCTCTTGATGTGACCCCTCTCCGTCTGCAGCTTAAAGGTCAAAAGTCTGTGAGTAACATACAGACATGATGACGTCTCCGTGAAGCCCTGTTGCTGTTAACTAATGAAAAACTGGCTGGTAATCAAGGTAACAGCCTCGAAGGCATTGAGAGTGTCAAATACGTGTGGGTCTGTAGGTCACGCTGCTACTACTCACACATGGCATGCTCATGAAACATTCATGATTCAGCTTGAGCGGAACGAGCTGCGTCATGATGATTGAATAAGTCGAACTCGGCTGCTGCAAAGAATCAGCCCCGCTGTGCTCAACTCTGCCATTAATTCAGACAACTATTGTAAGATTGCATTACGCTCACAGGATATTGTTACTCAGTAATTAAACAAACAGCCTCAATCACATTTGTAAAGACGACTCAGCAGCAGAATCAAATAAAACTTCTCAGGTGAATTGCTTGTGCGAGACTTGATTTGACGTCCTGGAGAAATAATTAAGCAAGATTTCATCAAAAAGACAGACTTTTACTTTTACTGAGACTGCAAGTCTGTGGAGCAACTGCAGTCTTGGCATGCAAAAGCTTTTCACTTTGCATTGCAGATTTGTTTCGAACAAGAACAGATTGGTTTTGTTGATAACATCTCATTCCCAATCTTTGCAAAAGGGTGCAGAGCTATTAGGACAAATAAGACAAGAGTCTGTTTAAATTGTGGGTTCATTCAGGTCCAATCTCTTAATCGATGTAGCCTTTAAATCAGGATTAATGGCAAAAGCTTTGAATTAGCATTTATGTAATTCGACCACAGAATTCAGTCCAGTATTTCTGTGATTGACTAAACCAGAGTTGATGTGTATCTGACACTTTATAGGACTTTCAGCATCTAAACCCAAATCTCTGAGTCGCCATCAGCACCTTTCCTCTTTCATCTGACCTCCAGGTTTGCTGTCTCTGTCTCTCACACACACAGTGCACACACACCACTTTGCCTCCCTGTGTGAGACCAGGTCAGCACTCGTAGATCACGCAGTGGGATGAAGGCAGTAAATGGGTCTGACAATGACTGTGAATGGACCAATCAGTCAAAGGTGAAGACGCGACAAGGAGTGTCATTAATTCAGGTCGTCCCGAGGACCCATGTGACACACATTTATCCCCGAGGTCAAGCTTTGTATTGCTCACATAATCTATTACACATGCATACGTATCTATAACATCTCCAGGATAACAGGAAAAGGTGGAGGTTCGAGAATCGTGCAGAAATAATCAGATTCAGCGACACCTTGCACATACAGTTGTGTTTTTTTGCATTTTTTATTCAAATGGCACATGAATACATCGAGCTAAAGAAATAATGGTGCAAACAAGCTCCAAACAGGCAGGCACAGAAAAATGCACACAAAATTGGCATAAGCATGCACAAGTGATTGCCACAAGGTCAGAATGACAAATCAACAGTGTGTGTAAAGGGAGACACTCTGGAGCAGCTGTGCACAACACACTCAAACCTGCAGAGAAGTGCACAGGAAAATCAAGATGCAAAGTCTGACTCCTGCGTCCCACCGATGCAGGCGCTTATCATAAATATGAGCAAATTAGCACAGAATGAGCCATGCATGTGATTAAACACACTTATTTAAAACACAAACGCTCTTACCCGGCAGGCCGAGACAGAGCAGGACACTGTAGTAGATGACAGGCAGTGGTCCGAGAGGGCATCCCTGGGCAACCTCAGAGGGATGCTGCCCCGCGCTCCAAGTGCTTCCGTTCGGGGAAAAAACAGGGAAGATGTGGCTGTGCTCCATGGCCTCTTCCTCGTCCTCTTCCTCAGCTGAGCTCAGTGTCAAGAAACCCGGCCACAAGAGCAAACCGCCTGGTCACCGGTTTAGGAGAGAGGGTGCTCTGTCCTTGGATGCCAATCAGCATGAGAGTGTGTACGCGTGAGTTTGCGCGAGACAAGGTTGAGTGTGTGAGAAGGAGGGAAGGAATGGAAGAGATGGAGGAGACAGTGGAGAGAGAGGGAGACAACAGACGGGGGCAGATGCCAGGGATGATATGTGTTAGTAGGTGACGGAAAGGAAGGAGGCGAGAGGAGCAGAGAGAGGGAGGCGTGAAGAGGTGAGTGTGAAGGTAGAAGTGAAGAGGGGAGGATGCTGCCTGAGTGTATGAGCGAGGGGGAATGAGAGCGAGTCGAGAGCGCAGCAGGAGGAGGAGGAGGAGGAGAGGGAGGGAGGGAGAGAAGGAAGGAGAGAGGAAGGTAGATGAGAGCAAGGGCATGCTACAGAGCAGAAAGTGAGAGAGAGAGAGAGAGAGAGAGAGAGAGAGAGGGAGAGAGGGAGAGAGACAGAGATTAAGAAAAGAGGCTGCAGGTGGGAGGCTGGGGGAAGACTAAAGGATGCTCAGGGAGAGAAAGAGGGGTAACATGCCCCTGTTTGAGGGCAGTAAACACAAAGAGACCATAAAAGTGATGGGCAGACAGATGTGACAGATGAGAAAAGATGAATAGAGCGTTAAGCCGACTGTGGAAAGAGTGTGTTTGCCCTTGTCAGTTTGTCAATGTGTCTCTTTATTGCACCGCATCTTTCTGCAAGGACTCGAGTGCATTTAAGGCAACTTGCTCTTAATCATTTATCCACAAATGAATGCACACACACGTGAGCCTAAACATGCATCCACAAGCCTATTTGCATGTCATAAATATATTATATGTAATATATCAGCACATGCATAAATACATGTGATTGGATGTGTGTGTGTGTGTGGGGAGGAGTGGAGGTTGAGACTGGCTGCTCAGTCTAATTTTCCATTCAGTGTGAACTATCTAAATCTCCAGCTAAAATGTGCTAAGGAGCACAAGACTGACACTGAAAAACACAAATGTTCCTTCTTAAGAAACAGTCTGATCTGTCACTGCTGCAACCCACACTCATTTTCTATATGCATCATCTGCCGATTTTCACAAACACATTCATATACATCTGTCTCCTCTGCTTATTTCTACTTAAAATGTTAATATTACAGTATCAGACAGTTTCTTTCTGTGTTGTAAATTTTAATTTTATCGTTTAAAAGATAAATAGATCTACTAATCACAACAGAACAAAGTGGCAAAAATATAATATAAAGCCTCTGTACACTAAGTCTTGAAAAATACATCATACCTTACAAAATAAGAAATATACATAAGGAAACAAAACATCCAAAAACACAGTCACAGTTTAAGGACAACAAAATTAAAAGTAATAATGTGAGTACTAAAGAGTGTAATGACACAACTGTTAACACTACTAACAAAATTAACAACACAACAACAACAAAATACAGGCTAAGGTCTCAACTCTGACTGGTAAGATAGTTAGTTATAGTTTCAGGTAATACAACGGCCAGTCGGATTTCAGAGGCGATCAGTGCCACCTCAGCCATCTTCTCTTTGTTTCTACAGTGAAGGAAAAACAGTCAATGCAAAACAAGTGTATTTTAGAGTAGAGATAAAATAGATTACACTGTGAGTATCTTGGCAAGCAGGTCATCTACTGGGCACAGCACTCAACCGCTGACAGCAATAACATCCTGTATATTTTACAACTGATGTGCTGCATAACCCAATTAACCAGCAGATAAAGTGAAAGTATGGAAGGGTTATATTTTTCATCTGAGGATGAAAAACTAAACTAATACTATAATGAATTAATATAACATATATAATATTCTTAAAGTTTCAATATACTGTGTAATAAAAATAATGAACATAAGCACAAGTTATTCTGTACATTATTGAACATTCAAAATTAGCTGTGCTTGATCAACCATTTTTATATATAATATCTTATATTACTGTATGATGTATGCTCCCAAACTGGGGGGCAAAGAGCCACTGCAGGGGGGTTGAATGACCCGGGGAAAGATATATGAAACTAAGTTGAATAAAGATTATATATGATGGGAAATAAACAAACAAGAGCTTGCTGAAGCTACTTGACCTTTATTTCACTTTATCCCCCCCCCCATAGTCCTTAGATTACTCTGCATCTTTTCGCCGTAGAGGAATACCTTTTTCTGGCATAATTTCGGAAACCACACATCATCAAAGTCTCAGGGACAATATCAAGGATAGAAAAACACACAGGTAGCTGTCTCCACTGCTCTAGACAACCTGGATCTGCCATGTCTACAACCTGCCGACTACACCATAGCGGGTGGCCATGTTGTTGGACGGACAAGAATGCCTTTGATGCTGTAAATTCAACAATATTTTTATCACAAAATATGAAAAGGGCTCTAACATCAGTCTAAAGCTTGTTTACCAGCAGTAAAAATGCTGTCAACACAAAATGGCTCGATGTCAAACCTGAGGAAACTTACAGGAAGTTAATGGAACCGCAATCAGTCACAAAAAATAGAGTGAAAGTCAGTCTGCTTCAGCATTTTGTTAGATCTAAACTGATCAAATGTTAAAAACTATGTTATTTTGATGAAGTAACTTAAATAGTTACAGCACTTATTTCACTATTAACAGAGTAATGAGTAATCTGTAACTTGTTTTATCTTTAAAGCTGCCTTCCAACAAACACTATAAGCCCTCTCTCGAGGAAACACAGTCATGCCCTGCTCTGCCTTCTTAGTATATAAAAGGTGGTGCATGTGGCAGTGACACAGACCTGAGGGCAGACAAGATTAAAGAGTTTCATACAAAGCAAGAGAGGATTTCGTGGAAGAAAAGAACTCATGAGTCACTAAGCTTGTGGAAAGCAGTGTATCACAAAAGAGGCTCAGGACCATCTTGAAACCTGCTTGGGGCTTCAATATGGCACCTTGAACCTCCACCACCCATCAGATGGAGAACCCTGTATGAAAGGAAGAATTAATTACTGAAACTACCCCGAGAATGGCTGACCTGTTTCTGTTGAATGCCACTTGGATTCGATGCTGGCAAGGAAAAGAAAAGAAAAGAGCGAGGGGTAGGCGAGAAGAGTGAAAGAAGCAATCACGTGCCCTTAATTCTTTTCTCATACGTGTGAACAAATGAGCTGCAGGCGACACAGGGAGGGGAGCGCCACGATTAAGTGTTAAATAAAACATGGCCAGCTGACATGAATTGATCACAGAGAAATGTGGGACAGAGAAAGGTGATTCTTCAAGAGTCGCTAACATAGCTGTGAAAGACCCCCACAGGGGAAGTGCCTGCCTGCTCTCCAGTACTTAATACAACATCATCATTGGTCCTTGTCACACAAATTCGATTACACACAATCTTCTGGCGCTTTTGTATGGGCCTGATTGTGTTGTGTGTGGGTTGTTGTTTGCAGTCGGATTCAATGTAGGACAACAGTTTACTGTACATGAGTGAGGGTATTTTTGATGTGTAACTGCAAAACAAACCAGGGCAGACGATGGCAGTGGTGCATTATTATTTGTGTCGTTTAGTCATAACCCCACCTGACCTTATTATTTCCTGCAGTGCAGAAGGTCAATGGTGGGGAAGATCTTTGTAGGTCATTATTGTGTGTAAGTGCAATTGTGTGTGTGTATGTGTTATTAACACATTACATCATCATTACACACATCGTCTGGGGACCTCATACTCTCTCACATTCTCACCAAACTGAACAATTACATGTGGACATGCACAAACGTGCAGAAACATACACGTGTCATGGCTTCAACAGCATTTTTTTTTTCAATTTGTATATGTGCCATGTTGAAAATTATAGTTATTTTACCAAGCAATACAGAGCAGACCTATGCAGCTTTAAAGATGCTCAATCTTGGTGTTTGCAGTGTGTGATGCTTGCATATAAGAATAAATGATAATCTGGAAGTGAAATAGTAAAAATTCATCTTATGAAAACAAAACACAGTGAGAATATAAAAAGTCTACAGCCACTGGGGCAGCTTTGTGACTCTGCACTAAGCTTAATGCTGACTTTAGCATGATAAAGTGCTACTCTGACAATACTAACACGCTGATGTTTAGCATGTCATCTCCTCCCTGTTCATACAGCAGGGATGTAGAGGCTGACCAGTGGGTAGATTAGTTACCACATTCAGTATAATGATGTTTAATGTCCACCACAAACTCTGTTGACTTTATCCACTTGCTAGCAACCACCCTTTCTGGACACACAAAAAGCTTAAAAATGAATGGGGTATTTACTGACATAGATGTAGACCCTATTTCAGGCATCTAACCAAAACCCATTGATTTCAAGATGAGTTTTGAAGTTTCAACAATGCTGACTCCTTTCCAGGTTATAGGACTCATTTTTGCTGCACTATTTGGTCATAAATATGACTTGGTATTTGAACTATATGAAAAGTTGTGAGGTCACTTAAGTCCCTACAGTGCATCCTCTGGAGAGCATGAATATCTAAATAAATTTCAATGGCAATCCATTTAATAGTTGTGCTGCTAATATGGCTAATGAATAAACAAAACCAGTGATGAAAACAGAGGACGCACAAAGAATAATCAAGACTCCAAACATGAAAGGTGTTCTGAGGATTTCATCTCTAACCTGTTATATCCATCAAAGAGTTGTCAAGTATCAGGTAGCATTCATTATAGATGCCTTGTGTGATGGCTAAGCTGTTTGTTTAGTGGTTCTGTAAAATTGGATCCTGGATTTAAAGGAGGATTGGGTCAGCAAGGTCACACGTGAGCGCTGTGCTGCTCTCTCTTTCCTGTTCCCCTCCAATTTTACAGCTGGCACTCAAAGAATAATGAGAGGAGAGGAAAGAAATGGGAGCAAGAGAGAGAGAGAGAGAGAGAGAGAGAGAAAAGGTGTGAGACAATACAGGAGGGGGGTTGTTGAATAAATCAAGAGATGGATGCTTGGGTGAGATATGTGGAACTTTCCACTATAGCTGTTTGCAAGCCTGCATATACAGCGCATGCTCTCTCACACACAAACACACAAACACAAGAATTGACATATTGGACATGTTTGACACATACATGCACTCAACAACTCTGAATTGCAGTTCAGACCACAATCACTGGGGAAATTATCACAATCTTAATCATTTATACATCTAGCTGTAACAGGCCAGGGCAGGCTTTCCCCACCCGTGGGTGGGTCTCTCTGGACTGGACAGTCAAGATCCTGCCCCTGTATGCTCACAGGGGACCAGCTGGTCCAAACAGGCTCCTATAATACCTCTGTTATTAGACGTGGAAAATAAAGACATTTAACACAGCAGCTGAGACTAAAGCCCCAAGGCCCTGTCTGCAAATGACATTGCTCTCACAAACAATCCCATTGAAATAAGGCCACTCAGGTGGATCTTTGGTTGTAGAAAGCACAGCCTTGATTGTCAACTTCAGCTGCTCTTATCTGTGTGTGTTTGACCATCACCAAGAAACCAAGTCAAACAGTTATTGTGAAAAAACTCTAGATACTGGCTCAAAACTCCTCCTGGGTAAATTAACTGTTTAATATATCCTCTAGCTTTTATTTTGTTGAAGATATAAAATATATATGACTGTTCTTTATTGTGCACTTTTGCAAAAAAAATCTCCTCAACCTCTCTGCTCTCAGTAGTTTCCATTTAATTTTCTGGTTCATTTGGATTTTCACATGTCTGCTTTAGCTGATTTGGGTTGGGCACCAATCTGGTCATTGGCTGTTTGCTTTTGTCTAGACTGATGAGTGTTTGTTTGCAGTGAGACTGTAACTATTGATCGCAGCAGATAACATCCCATTTTGTTTGATGAAGTGTGCACATCGGAGGTGGTCCTGACTCCAATCACATAGCTGAGGAAAATAACAATGGTCTTGAATACTTTTCAGAGCATGAGCACATATGCCTGGATGTATCTCATATCGCAGGTTTCCCATCAAAATACATAGAAACATGCAGAAATATGTACACATATACATGTTAGACCCACACCACAGATTAACATGCAAGTTTCATGCAAATATTACACTCTTCTTGGTTCTCAAAATAATTATTTATATCCTTTACTCTAGTACAAGTACCAATACCATTTGGAAAGTCATGCATTCAAACTCTACCCAAGTAATTAAGCAAAGGTATAGATGTACTATCAGCAGAAATCAAGCTCACTATTTGTCACCTGTCACTGATAATAATTTAAATTATGCAACTGCTGCATCAGCGTGCAAGCGGTACCTCACAGTCACTCAAAATGGAGTTTTTTATACTAGTTTATATATAGTTAGGTTGTCTAGTGACCCTTGCCCTGGTGTCATGGCCCTTAAAAAGATAAAAGAGGAAGAAAGAGAGAGGGAGGAGAAAAAAGAAGAAAAATTTAAGTCCTAAAACTACACTCTGGATTAATTTTAGATTTTTTTTTTTCAAATTTTTGAGATGATAACAACAATCAAGCAAACCATAGAACTTAACTGTAAGTGCTCCAAAGAAAAATATTGGCAACCATTGTACTTTACCAACTGATGATATACATTATTTTTGATAAACTTTAATCCAAAAAGCAACTAGTAGCTGTATGTAGCATATAAAAAAACATTTGAAAAAAATAAAGTAGAGTAGGTCTATTTCTGTACATTTTAATCCAAAATTACGATAGATTTCTGGCTAATAGGTCATCCTACATAATAACTTCTTTTACTTTTGGTACCTTAACTAGCTTATGTTTTGATGTTAATTGTGTTGGGTGAGGATTTTCCTTTACCATTCAGCTCTATGGATTCACTGTTTGTCCTGTAGAGCAACATGCGGTCACTGTGCCGCACAGTGAGTCAGCTCTGTCTTACAGCGCCCTCTGTTGGATCTTTTTAATCATTACAAGCAGTAAACACAAGCCGTAAACAGTAAGAGGTGGAGAAGTGAGCGCGCTCGGATGTGGTCATCACCCGTTATTTTGGATCGATAGGCCCGTCCGTCCGGGAAGCTGCGGGGCGTTTCAGGACCAGGCAGGACCGGTACTTCGATCGGTAAGTACCGACTTGATGTTGTTACTGTTGTTGTTGTTGTTGTTGTTCTGTGCTGGTTTCGAGCACCATGTTGCTGATTCGCCCTGAAAACACTGACGGATTTGTGATTGCTTTCATGTTTTTTGGGCGTGTAACATGTAGCAGCCCGCAGAAACGCAGCATCCGGATCAAAACCGTAGCACAGAAGATGCGTTACAGTTGTTCTGGCTCCTTCTTTGTCTTATAAAATCAAATGAGCTAATGCTACACAACGCGTAGGCTGTGTAACCCCCACACATCCATGAAAATGCACATTATATTATATAAGACATTGTGTACATAATGTGTAAACAAATGGTTCATCATGCCCACCAATATGGCAGCAGTGCATCGATGAGCCGCTGCAGAAAAGTGCACGGTCACTGCTGAAATTATGAGGTCATTGGGTCCTCAGGTATGATCAAGCAAACAAAATATAATAACGATGAGTATTCAGTCACATTTGCAACGTGTTTTTAAATTTGGCTGGGCAGTCTAAATTTTCTACGGAATGAAGAGAAATTGGGTTTTTTCAATTAATAATCATATTGTTTTTTACAATGACATTCTAAGTGAAATTCTAAATGATCAAACTTTTCTACTGTTGATTTACATAGTCATTTAACACATGTACACGCTGTAAACATGCAGTTAAAAATTACTTCAGGGTAGCAACAAAAAAAATTCTAAGACATCAAGTATTTAGTTATATAAAACAATCATTCGGAGATTAGAGACAAAATACTGCAAAAGCTACAGCATAATTTTGTGCACCTAGAAATGACTTGGAAGTGCAAGTACATAGTAATTCTGCAGCTTAAACAGACAAAACCAAATGCATAATCCTCACAGAAATTC
Organism: Acanthurus lineatus; assembly: GCA_029814665.1. Lineage (NCBI taxonomy): Eukaryota > Metazoa > Chordata > Actinopteri > Acanthuriformes > Acanthuridae > Acanthurus > Acanthurus lineatus. Next base: position 11,176,101 of record JAPZDV010000009.1, on the reverse strand, counting down.
TTAAACAGTAAATTTGTTAAAGGATTTCTTACTTTAATACACAAACATACATGAAAATCTGTCAGGTTTTCTCTCCATTATTATATATATATGTGTGTGTGTGTGTGTATTTTTTTTAATTTATTATGTTGTATACAGTCATGAGGGAAATTTTCTTCAAATCTACTGTCTTTTGATGTCCAAAACATTTTTATGAATTTTAGTGTGATGTCAAAGATGCAGCACTTATTTTCCTATTAAACTTTAATGAGCTCTGAGCAGTCTTTAAACTATGGTGTACCCTTATTCTTTACACATACAGTACAGTGTTGTATGATATGTTGAATATTGCAGTGATGTAAATTATTGACCCTCTGTTGACCTCACCAGAAAAAAAAAATCATCACCCTTCAGTGGATTTAAAAATCGCTGGTGTCTGCATTTAGATAAAATATTGCCATGCAAATTATTGTCCCGCCCCAGCTTACGTGATACCTTCTCAGAATAATAATATATTTTAGAAATGACTGTGATTTCTGAGAAATGAGAAATTAAGAATGAGACCTTTAAACAGACAGCTTCTTGTTAAGCACAGTGGTAATGACTAATGCATTCTAGCTTAAGTCAGCCCCCACCCCCAATAATAACTTCTATACTTCATTAAAAAAAAACTGAGCTACATGCTGCAAAAAAGAATCAGCAGGACAACAATACTGACTTGTTTCTCAGCCTCATGTCCATCGTATTGCCATCATGTTTTCGATCTGCTTGTCTTGTTTATAGGAGGACACATTGTTTCCCTGCTGCACTGACGACTTGACTCTGATTGCACTTTGACGCCACCATGCGCTCCGCCATTCTACTAAGTCTGCTGGCGGGGGCTGTGGCGGCTTTTCGGAGCCCAGAGACAGGTGAGATGGCAGGCAAGGAGCCAGATGTGTCCACAGGGCTCCATAATGGTGTCCTTTAGGGAGAGGAAAAAGATTAGAGGAATTAAAAGGGTTCAAAATAGCAGCATGCTGAGTATGACCTGAGTCTCTCCTCAGCATAGGGATGCATATCTGCATATTGGATTAGTTTGGTTTGTTTATTGGTTTCAGTTTAGTTTATACCTGTCAGAGAGGAAAGTTCAACTTATCCACATTATGTTTGCATTATGCTTTAATTTTAACTTGACAAAAATACACTTATCAAAGTGTTATTTTTCTGTGAATCAATCACTGACAAATAACAGTGAATCTGAGTGATACCTATGAACGTTTTCAGAAACAAACACCTGACTGTAATAGCTAACAAAATCTGATCAAAGATCTCATCAGTCATTTAAAATATTTCAACGCTACTCTTCAGCACACTTAAGGTCTGTGGTTGCCGATCATACAAGCCTCTGTTGTGGATCAACCAGCTGAGACGTTATCTGTTCTCCAGTGTTCTTGGACAGGCAGCAGGCGAGCTCCATGATCTCCCGTCAGAAGAGGAACACCGATGGCAGTAAGCCGGCTCCAGGTTCCAGCCTGGAGCAGATTTGCATGGAGAAAGTGTGCACCTACGAGCAGGCCAGAGGCTTCTTCCAGGACTCATATCGCACGGTGAGCTCCTCTCCCTCAGTTTGTCTATTTCAGCTGTTTGTCAACAGCTTCAACTGTGCATTTACCATGCCTATGTTCTCTTTCAGGATATTTTCTGGGCCGTCTACGTTGGTAAGTGCTATGTATAAAATGATTTCCCATCGCTTCACGGTCTTCAGTAGTACATTACATTTTCCTAAAGACCTGTTGTTTGTGTTTAGATGGTGATCAGTGTGCAGATAAGCCCTGCAAAAATGGAGCCCTGTGCTCAGACAGTGTGGGAGGCTACGACTGTGTCTGCAAATCGGGTTTTACAGGGGTCCACTGTGAAAAAGGTAAGGAGCAGATGTCAGCATCACCATTAGTTCATTTGGTTCACTTTTCATTTGATGCGTGCAAGTGATGCAACCTTTCCCTTCTGTGTCTGTGATGCAGATGAGACTCTGTGCACCCTGGAAAAAGGAAAGGGCTGCTCCCAGTTCTGCAAGCCAGGCTACTTATCCTACGAGTGCTCCTGCGCCAGTGGATGGAAGCTCGGTGGAGACAAGAATAACTGTGAGGCTGCAGGTATGTCTGTTCCCAGTATGAAGCTCCAGCTTATGTTAAGATAAATATTTTTACTGCTTCAGCAAACACGCCTGCACTGCAAATCCCAAGCCATGTGATCGCCTTTGAGAGAAACTTAGGATTTGGAAAAAAAAAGAATTTATTGTTGTATGTTTTTTTTTCTTTAATTTAGCTGTTTATTAAGATGCACCGACTTCCTCCTTAAGTCTCATTTTATCTAACACACATCTTGTCGTGCATCTTTGCTTGTTTAATGAATGTAGCCCACATCTGTGCGTCTCATGTTCGTTCAGGTCACAGAGGTAGCCACTGGTGTCTCTAAATGATCGACAGGTGATGTTTGAAACTAACTGCATAAGGAGCAGAGTTGCAACCCGCCAAAACAGCAGTGTTTTTTAAAAAGCCCCTCTGGGTTCTCAAAATACCGCTGGTTGATAATCTTTTAAAGAAACCTGCTTGACCTGAGTGAATTTTACACACACAAAAAAAAATTAAGCAGGGTCCAGTGCAATGCCAACATCAGCTTGCAAGCTAATTAGCTGCTGCACATTAAACAGAATGTCAATTTCCTTTTGGTTCAGTTTGGTCTTTAGACAGCACCTACATTGCAGGTCTGCGCCCCTGTATATGGTTTGGGTAAGGGCATAGTTTAGGTCATGATAGGGTGAAGAGATAACTGGTTAAGGTTTATATCATCTCAGAGGACAACTAATTGGGGCTTAAGATAGGGACTAGTTCAAATTTATGTGAAGGGAAACTGTCAAAGACCCGACATTGCTGCTGTCAGTCAGACAAACACCAAACAAACAAAACCTCCAGCTGGCCAAAAAAAAGGTGCCGTCTAATATTTCCCCTGAAAACCTATTTTTAAAATCCACTCAATAATGGAAAAAAACTATTAACAGTACATTTTAGAAATAATCTAATGAGAAAAAGCAATCATCTCACCTTCTTCTCTCAGTCACATACCCCTGTGGTAAGGTGGAGGCCATCCGTCAGTGGAACAACAGACTGTCCAACGTGGGCAACAACTTTCAAGCGGTTGCCTGTTCTTCCACAGAGTGTCCCTGGCAGGTAGGAAGACACACAGATATTTACTCTGTGGCACATTACAGGTCACAATGAAAATTTTTTTGTTGTGAGTCAGTGATTCAGGGTTTGATGGTTAAATAATGTTGGGAGATTATTGTGTTGTTATTGTGTTTCAGGCTCTTTTGAAGAGCTCAGAGTCCACAGGTTTCTGCAGCGGGGTCATTCTGAAGGACAATCTGGTCTTGACTTCAGCTCAGTGTGCAAAAAAATACCCCACCTTCCAAGTGGTTGTTGGTGAGTAGAAAAAAAAAATCCTTTTTTCTGCTTCTGCTAAGAAAAGAAACAGTGACATTTAATGGCGCTTTATTTAGATCTGCAACATCTGTAAGAGCCAAAGGTCCATTTTATCAAAAACAGACCACAACAGATCTACAGGCATAAAAGCTTCACCTACATCTTTGTAGCTTTACATGTATGTATGAGCTTGAGAAACACCATCATACTGAATGTCTTGTCATACATGTAACTCCTCAGGCAAACGTGTCGCCAACGGTGAATACGATGGGCAGACGCTGTATGTAAAAGTATTTCACACTCACCCCCGCTATGTGGAGGGTCGTCCTGAAAATGACCTGGCTGTGATTGAGCTCCGTGACCGCATCCGTTTTAGCGGAAAAGTGAATGCTGTCTGTCTGCCAGAAAGAGACTTTGCAGAGAACATCATGATGAAAGGGGAGTACCCTGCCGTGATCACCGGCTGGCAAGAGCCTGAGCAGACTGCATCTCTCAGTGGCCCGCTCAGCCTTAATCGACTTGCGTACAACAGCCTGACTCAGTGTCTGGAGACTCACCCCAACCTGATGACCAATAAAATGGGCTGCACCGCTCAGCAGACAAACGCCGACTGCACCATGAGCTCCGGCAGCCCCCTGCTGACGCTGTACAGAGACGTGTTCTTCCTCACTGGGGTGGTCAGCAAGCCTCCAGGGGCCAACTGCGCTAATGGCTACATCTTCCAGAAAGTATCACGGTACCTTGGCTGGTTGCAGTCGTTCATGTGATCATGTTAGGCAGGGTAGACAGGGAGAACATGGAGGTTATTAATATTTAGAAAAATGCAGGTGAATAAATCTTAAACACAGGGAATCAAATGAAGATTTTCATAGTGCACTTATAGCTGAACTTCTTCATTCTCTTTGTCTTTTAATAATACCCATATATTAATGTAAAAACATTTAAACAACCATATAGCATCAGTCTGTGATTGCTTCCCATTTGTAAACTTAACAACTTCATCATTTATCCACAAGGTGGCTCTCTGTTAATATAAATAGAGAAGCACTTTCTGTATGTATCTACAAACCAGAGGGTCAGAGGCAGCAGGAGATGCTGTGAATTATTCAGCATGTGTTTTGTGATGTGGACGTACCTTTTAATAATCTTTAAGTGACATTGTTTTTAACCACTACTGTACTGGCTGACATGCACCTTGTAACACTGCAGGTATTTACTGTTATATAAATGTGATAAACTCGAGTACCACACCTAACGTGAGTTGTGTCTTTGTTTTAGAATGAAGTGTACACAAACATTTCGGACAAATATTGAGGAAAAACAGTTTTCTGGAAATTCAACATCTGAATATTAAGAAATACTGTTAAACATTTGAGGATAAGCTCCTCGATCCTCAAACAATGAGGTTATTGAGTGTGTCATCAGACACCAAAACACAAGATTAGCAGACAGTAAAAACAACATAATAAACAAAACAACAGAGCTAATATAAAATAAAATATGATATAAATAGTGATGAAAAATAATACCTATAAGCTTTAAAAAGCAGAAAAATGGGTCTGCAGCCCTGCTAGAGACTCAATGCAGCTTTAAACCAACAACAATGTCAGGTTGCTAACATGCTTATGTTAAGAGGGTAGCATGTTTACTGTGAATTCACCATCACAGTTTAGCTTGATAGCATATGAAAAATGTGTTTCATGTCATTAAACACAAAGTACAACTAAGGCTGATGGAAATATTATTTATTTTGACATAATAAAGTTTTCACAAGATGGTGCTGATTAAATAAAAGTCAAGTGAGGAAGATTCATCCGGAGGGGAAATCCGTATGCGAGGCAGTTTTTCCTGCAATCTAGTTGCATTTCATTAGAAAATACAAACATTACCCACATGGTGGAGCTGTAGAGGAGGTCAGCACATTACCAAAGTAAATATGATTCATCCTTCACGTTCGCACAAATTTCACAACAAGTCAAATAATTGTGGAGATATTTAGCCCTGGATGAAAAAGGTGGATCAACTGACCAACCAAAAGACAGATCCTGGGTCTGCCAAGCTGCTAGCAAGATCAGAGACAGAATAGAAAAAGTAATGTAACACAAATTCAACCTATAACAACAACACACACATTTGAAACAAACTATGAAGTTGCCTAATAACAGACTGAATTGCCAACTTGTCATAATACATTTTCATCTAAAGTCAAATGAACTCATTTGGCAAATTCAGAGGTCTGCACCCATGCAAGTCTCAAAGCAGTTAATACATCACTGAGCAATGGAGTATGTTATTCATATTACACCAATTTTGATGATGATTTTAATTTTAAAGCTCTTCTATGCTGCCGTGTATGTGTTGGGTTAAAATTTTCACTTTTTATCATAAAGAGAGGAATGCAACTTTAAACACACAATATGTTATTTCTGCCACTAGAGGTCTCTTAATCAAAACACTAAAAGCAAAACAGTGTTAGATAATGAAGTGAGATAATGAAAAGGGTCATGGGAGTTGTTTATTTCATTGTTAAACAGGCACAGAAAATTTTTTGCATGCGCACGTGTATGTGTAAACATTGTCAGCCACAGGAAGTGAGGGTCTGCATGGGTGTCAAAGTAGGTTAAGTGTAAGTCGATAGTGGGATAAAAGATTGAGATGTGGTTTAAAAGCTATCACATGCTTTTGATTATGGTTGTAGGAAGATAAGTTTGTGGCATTCATTGACAGGACAAGCATTTAATCTACGTCTAGGTTCTTAGCAGTGATGGAGCCCTGACCGTCAGAGGATAAAAGTAAAAAAGGTGAGACTATCTTCAGCTGCAGTGAATCCACTAAAACTACAATTATACTTGCAAATTTTAAGTGAAAGTTAGATGATTGTTTTTTAGGTCTAAAATAGCAGCAGTCAGGTTTCTGAATTTTTGTTAGAAATGTTTCAGAGATGACTCACTAAATGTTGATTCTTTCTGAGAAGCTCAACTTAAAGGCCAGGAAAGTCCAGTGATAGGCCCATGTCTAAATTCCCTTAGTTGAATTTCCTCTTTTCTCTCTCATTCCTCAAGTTTTTTTTCTCTACAAGATGTTCAGTGTGGAACATTTACAGAGCTCACTCATCATGATGATGTGGAAAATTGTATCTACCATAATAAATAAATATAATTTAAAAAAGACTTACGTCCAAAAGTTACATAATGTAAGTTTAAATCTAACTACAAAAATGCAGCTCTAATGGCCTATCTTAACTAGTTGTATATCCCCTTCTTTTTGTCCCAGACCACATTAGCTTGCCCTCACTGTCACATACCCCTGTGTTGTCTGGCAACATTTTCCCACAGACACTCGCCCTCTACAGTCTTCTCACAGCCTCCCTGGTGAACAAGGCCAGGACCGTGTCATGCCGGGAGAGGAGAGGCAGAAGAATGGGCAAGAGAGAGAGTAAGAGACGCCACATAACAAAAAACCTGGCCTGCCACTTTTGATCGGGCGCTTGAAAAGGACAGCCCTGAAAGCTGGGGCCCACATTGGCTGTTGCCATGGTGCTCACCTAGGAGATGGCTCCTTGCTCCCAAAAATGGCTCTGCTCCTTTACTGGGCCATCCAATGGAGATTAATTTGAGTGGAGCTCCTTCCTTCCTGAGTCTGGTCCTGCTCTCTGGTCCTGCCAGCTCCATTTATATGCTTAAGCTCACACATAGACAGAGAAGCACAGAAAACACACGCTGAGCAGCTAAACTTAAACTTCAGCCGCTCTGGGCTGCTGAGTTCAGGCTGTGTTTAAGTCCTGCCTAATGTATCACTCAAATATCAAACCACTGCGTCGGTTTGATGTTATTTCATTTCATCAAACCTGAAATCTGAGCAAATGGGGAGACGAAGATGTGAAGTGAATGTAGAGAGGAGGGGAAAAGTAGCAGGAGAGGTGGAAAAAAGGTCAAGTCAGAGGTTTGACAGGCTGAAATAGGAAAGAGCTGAGATGTAGAGATGGAAAATGGCTTATGGGAGAAGAGCAGGGACAGACCAAGAGAGCTGAGGGTTGTGATGTTGACACAGAAGTCAGTCACAGTGAGAACAGATTGATGGACCTACAGGTTATTAGACATGAATGAAGAGGCATCCGAGGGAAACATAAGCAAGGCCATTACTAATGGAGGGAGATGAAAGCACTCAATGCCAAAGCTTTCACTCTTCACAAATCAAATGTTAGTGTTGCTTCACAACATTGCTGCAAAGTGTTGATGTAGATGAATATTACAGTGATGTGTCAGGCATGTTTGTACATCTGGCCAGTGTCCCACTAAATCAATAATCCTTTACTCTCCCCAAAACCCCCCAAAACGTTCCATGCTGTGACCACAAATCCTCACCAGGCTGTGTGTGAGTGCGAGTGTGTGTATGTATGCATAACACATACACTCATTTGTGTCTCGTGATGCGGAGGGCTGGGGGGGTGAGCAACATCAAATGACAGACTTTGGGAGGGATAATCTGTCTGTGTGGTGTCTGACTCCTCACAGGGGGGTTACCAGTATGTCTGAGCATCGAATGCAGATTGACAAAGTTAAAGTCTCGTGCTTTGTGTGTAATGAGCGCCCCACTATCTGTGAAGGCATGCCTATGATCTCGTCCAATAATCCCCCGTCCCAAAATCCATGTCCCCAATCTTTTTCTCTCTTTAGGAGTCCACAGACATGGGGGCTCTGTAGTCAGATTGGGTGGCAAATCTTTTCCCCTTCACCTCTCCCGACTCTACCACACCCTGTCTCAAATTCTGCCCACTGTCAGACACAGCTAGATTCCACTTGGGTGGGTAATTGTGCAAGAGGGTGGAGGTAACGCAGGACCTCGAGAGGTTAGGTGTGGGACTAGAATGAAGTGGCTGGAGTAAAAAGAGAGAGACAGGCTGTAGACTTTTATATAATGTTGTCTCATTTCTCTCTGACATCACTTGGTAAAAAAAAAGCATAAGAGCCTACAGCCATGCTAGCTAGTCTGTGAAGCTAGTTTAAGCCAGAATTTTGACCATTTTAGCTTGCTGGTGTTTAGTCGGTTTTAGCATGTTATTATGGATCCCTTGACTTTTCTTGTAAGACTCCCCTACTCTGTCTTTGATCGCAGATGACTGATTCTTTTACAAACCAGCCTGAAAAACACAGACACAGTAATTATAGCCTCAGTGCCTCACAGTCCAACAGTAATGTTAAGTTTATTCCTGGGTTAGCATAGAAATACCAGGATGAGCCAACAAGAGGCAAAGCGTAGCAGATCTTTTCAAGAAAAGCTATGGGATCCTTAATAACTGAATAGCAGGTTAGCCTACGATGTGTATCTTAGCTTAGAATATTAGCATGCTAATTTTGCTAATTAAACCTATACCTCAGTAATGTGATTTAACTTAGCATGATTATAAACTATTGAGGGAGAAAGTGTTTACATCAGCCTCTCAGTTGTATATCTGAGTTAAAATTTAGGAATTTCTGACATTTTCAATGACTGAAAAGATCTGTTAAAGTTACACAAACAAATAAGTTGCAGATGTAGGATATTTTTCTTTCTTTTCTTGTAATTAATGAAATGTTGGAATGACAAGACATTTCCCCATTCTTCCCATTGAAGTTACATTGATGCTGCCTAAACAGAAAACAGCTAAGGCTGATCTGAGTGCTGTTAGATTTGCAGGAACTTGATCATAAATCATGGTATTGGGAAACAGAGCAAAGTATTGGACAAAATAAATATGGTTTTAGCAGTAGATGTAGAATTAATTGATCACACTTTATTCATTAAGTTCATCCATAGGGGGCATGAGTGTGTGTTCCAAATTTTATGATTATCCTTTTAATTATTATTGAGATATTTCAGTCTGGACCAAAGTGGTGAACTGATCTACCCATGGACATTACCATACAGGGCCACACTGTAGGCTTAGCTAATTACACAGTACTTCAAGGCCACTCAGCAGCCATCTTGGCAATGAACCAGAGCAGATATGTCTTGCTTAATAGACCAGGTCTCTATGTAGATGCCTGAGTGGAGAGCCATAACTTAACAGTAAATAAATAACTACATGTATTCAATTATCAGCCAACTGTGATAATATAAAAAACACTTCAAAAGTTTTGTTACTTCAAAACAAGGGATAAGCACACTATAATCTAGGGAAGTGGCAGGTTATATGTCATACTACTGACATCTCTGGCGTTATAGACTTTTCTATTTGAAGTGTTTTAAGGGTTCATTTCCTCTCTTATTGTGTCACTGCTTGAAACCACCCAACCTTTAATCATGCTCTGTATTCTTCACACCAAACAAGACAGAGAAGCAAATCCTTGTAGGTAAATATAAATCTCTGTTCATCTGATCCTCAGTGTTTTTTCTGTATTCCACCTCCATCTTTACTGTATTGGGTGACATTTCTGCTCTGCTGATAAAAAAAAATATGTATATATCCTTCGTCCACCTCCTTGAGACAGGCTTTAAAACCAACATGTCACTTTCAGCATGTGAACATGGTGACTGGATGATAGAGGAGGAAGGTAAATCCTGGAGCTGCCTTTATGCCACTGACCTTACCCTGACCTTCCAGGGGTTAAATCCGGTTTAGAGCCATAGAGGAACCTGAGGCGCTGACAGAAAGGTCTCCAAGGCTCACTGAATGAAAACAAGGGCACTATGGTCCATGTGGTGGTCTTTGAAGTGGAGAGATAAGACCTCTGCATTCGTGGAAAAAATATATGTGCCAGTGCTTCTGTGTCTGTGTCCTTTACTTTGGATACAGAATGTGTGACTGAACATATGGGTTGTTTAAATTGACCTGACACAGTCACATTCAGATGACCTTTAATAACTACCCTCCTTCTATGGGACTATGCTACCTCGAAAGGTCAAGACCTCTGCAGTTTTTTTAGTATTCTGAATAGCCAGTGACAGCTGGAGGATTAAGCAAACAAGATAAACAGATCGACAAAACACACAACCTTCATTACCTCAGTGAACACTACATAGCAGAGGTAAATGAAATAATAAATAGCCTTTGAGCCAACGCTGGCACATTTTCTGCAATGTTTATTATTTAAGTTAAAATTTAAATTCCATGTCTTTCTCACTACATGTCTCCAATTTCCAAAGCAGGCTTGTATTGTCCAAACAGAGTGATGTTGTATCAGATATTTTTAAACTACAAAGTCAACTTCAAGGTGTAATGGAGCGGTATTAAAACTGGGGTGAAACCAGCTGTCTACACTTCATAATACAGTCCCCAACATAAAGTGTAATTTCCTCACACTTATTATGTAATTCCTCCAAACTTAAGATGTGATTTTGTTGTATAAATTAGTGCATATAAAATACTTACTGGTTCCCAATGGCATAAGAGAGTAACAATTAGGAATTTTAGGGCAAACAACTTGGTACAGCAAACAACTTACTCTTTTGTAAGTACTGGCTCCCTCTTACGCTATAAATAATTTGTAAGTACTGGGTACCTACAGGGCACTTTAGAGGAAAGTAGCATTTCATGAGGGGTAAAACTCTGCTACATGACTCCTACATTTTTTATGCTTATCTGTTTTCCGAAATATAGAAATAAGCATTCAAATCAGACTTGGTAAGCGTCGTTATTTTTAGTATTTAGACACAAAACAATTCTTCAGCTGAGCTTTTCTGTGCTCCAGAAAGCACAACTATATCCTTTAAACCCCTGTAAGATACAAAGCAGTGAGTTAAAATGGGATGTGAGTCTGAACAGTGATCTTTAAAATTAGACTTTCTTCCTGCTAATTTTGGACACCTGCATCCTGTCATAGTCAAAGCATCCTGTGAGGTCATAGGCTCTCATCCTGATGCTCGTCACTGGAAACAGATGCAGCTTGCAGGCCTGTATGTGGGCCACCCAGCTGTCACTTCTGTGGTTCATTGTGTGGGGCTGAGACGAGGTGAGGAAACCCCAGGACAGCAAAGGGGCAAGTAATGAATGGAAGGATGAGATAGTGGAAAGAAAGAACAGAGTCAAAACCATGTGGGGGTTTAAATTTTGGGAGAGAGAATGGAGATAAACACTGAAGGAGCAAAAGGTAAAGAGAGATATGAGAAACTTTGCATACAAAATATGGTACATAACTCAGAAGGAAATATGACAGTCCTGTGACACTGTTGCTCCTACGGACACATGACATCTTAGGATCACATGTTAATAACTCATCAAATAAAAGCCAAAGTTAGTCTACTGCCTGTCCTGAAGCAACATTAGTCAGCCACAGAAACTCACACATGATCATAGTGATGCTAATACACTTCGTCACCCTCTTTAAATACTGAAACCAGAGTTCTTCAGTGGCTGCTTTTATTTGATGATGGCACCACAGATATGAATACAAACATGACCACACATATACATGCAGTGGGACAGTTTGTAACAACATAGCTGCTCCACCACACAGCTCAATGAAAGTACAGAGTATTTAAAAAAAAAAGAAGAAAAAGACAATTCAGTAGCCTACAAACATGCTTATCCTGACAGGCTTGTCAAGGAAGCTAGATAATTTATTGCAATGAGTAATGTGCAACATTTAATTTATTCATGTCTCAGTTATATAAGGATGTCTTCTGAAAAAGAGAGACCAAATTACAGAAACAAAAAAAATCAACAGACTTTCCAAAACCACACATACAGTTACATCAGTCACAACAGTTATAAATACTAGTAGTAATAATAACTTTAAAGCTTAATTTGTTCAGCATTTAATTCCAGTAATATGGCAAATAATAGATAAATCTTCAACTGTGAATAAAGTCCTCTTCAAAGTAAATTTTCAATATACAATAAATTTATATTTCAATATAGATACAACATACTGCAGCAAACAGTAGCTTAGCTTAGCATAAAGGTTCAAAACAGCAAGCAGAGCAGAGGCTAAAATGCTCAATAATAGATGTTTGTTTATTTTTAAAAAGTTCTACAGAGGGTGTTCTTGTAAAACAACATTTCTAGAACAGAATTAGTAAATGTCCTGAAGTCTCTGCTGGTTGAACTCCATGGTGACAACAAAACTGTGGGAAGTCCCTATAAATGGCCACAACAAAGTCAGAAGCATAAAACCCCTTTGTTTTAGTTTTACATTTTGGTTTTCGTACAGATTAAATGAAGCAGTTATGACATTATAACTACAGAGCTTGAAAGGTGCAGGTTGACAGATTTTGGACAGAGCCAAGCTAGCTGTTTCCCCCCTGCTTGCAGTCCTTATGTTAAGCTAAGCTAAGCTAAGAAGCTTGTGGCTCCAGCTGCATATTTACCCTGTAAGCATGTGAGTGGGCTCAATCAGCAGGAGAACGATAAATGGTGTTATAATCTTCAATTATTTGAGTTTTAATCTAAAGGACTAACACACACACACACCACACAACTGGGTCTAGTTTATGTTCCACTTCCACTTCCAGTATCTATCTGTTTAATACACTATTATCCTAAAAGTGAGAAGATCCTCCAAATCAATTCATTGTGATTTATAATACGTTGGTATCTCACTGATTGTCATTGTACTTTCTCGCTGCTGATCACAAAGACAATGAGGAGTAGGATGATATTGGTGATGTCTGTCTATTGATAAAGTGAAGGAGCCATTAATCTCCTCAGTCCTTCTCTCTTGAGCAGCGACCCACCTCCTCCTCCACCTCTTTCTCCACCCCCTCTTCCCATGCTGTCACTCTCCCAGCCTGCACCTGTCAGATTAGTCTCACATCCTCAGCTGCCAGTCCATATGATACGCCTCCTTACTGCCCATAGCCTGCATGTCATCTCACTTTGCATGTATTTATGCGTTTGAGTGTGTGAAAGGGAAATGGAGGGGGGTGCGGGCAATAACAGGGAAATCCCATACAGAATGTGTGTGTGTGTGTGTCTGTGTGTCTGTGTGTGTGTGTAAAATGCGAGCGTGACTGCCTGTTGGTTTCTTGGTTCCCAGAGGCAGCAGGATTTGTCTTGGTAGGTTTACATGCAGTCAACAAAGTGTAGATTAACACCCCCACATCTCTGGATTATTTGCAATCCAATAAAATGACACCTCTAACCATGGGAGCGGATGGGAAAGAGAGGTTTACCTTCTCATTGTCCAGTAATATTTTACGCCAGCATGGGCATTATTATACCTGATCAGAGGTGTCATGGCAGCCATGCTCTGCAGAGTGTGACAACATTGCCACAAATCACTACCACATGCTCACATCATCATACCCAGGCATAAAGGCAGGATAGAGGGCTGGGGTTGGGGTGGAGGTAGTGGGGGTTGTGAGGGCTCCACCATTGAAAGTCTGTGTGAGATGGACTGGAGCAGCTGAGGCGACTAGCATGTGACCAGAAGGAGTAATAATAAGCACCACAGCAGGTTGTAACTGTGTCAAAAACCCACCAATAACCAGACGAACCGCGGAAAAGAGGCTGTTAATTTAAAAATAAGAGTGTCATTTATTAATACTGAAAATGTAGTCCCATAGGAAGGGAGTTGTACGTTTTTTTTATTATTTTTAAAGAAAAAGTATTACTACTAGGAATTACTAGGCACTGAACAATACTCATAATGCCCTTCAACGGAAGAATTAGGCTTGGATATTTGCTATCAGGCTCCATCCGACTACTGTCCTTAATGAAAATACAAACCCATATATGCTCCTGATGGTTTGACAACTTATACTAGGAATATAACTTAATCCTGAACCATGAAAGCTTGCTGCCACCAGAGTGTAAACTGACTGAGGGCAAACAAAGTGTTGTGTTTAAAAATTGAGTCATTTTCACATCCACTTTAGTCAGTTATTCCTTTTTGTGAAAAACAGATTTTTATTTTAGTAAGCCTAATGTGTTCAAACTAATCTGTTTTGATATCAATTTCAAAAAGTAGGCTTAATGTGCTGGAGAATTTTATTCTGAAATATTTAATAACCGGAAATTGAGTTTTAATAATGTTCCTTGACACCATGTCAGAGAAATTTTCTAATTCTAAAACAAGGCAAAAACAGTTTCACGAACATGAACTAATCTGGAGTGCCATTTAGACAGTGTAGACTGTGTGTACAGCCTGTGATAGTGGCATTCAGAAAATAGATTTACGAGGTGTGTGGCTGTATGTGCGTGCGCGCGCGCGTGTAGGCGAGATAGACAGAGAGAGAGATGATTTAATAAGGTGGTCCCCCTGTCAGACACCAATTAATTTATCGGAGAGTAAAACGGTGAAACGGAGGGAGGACAGAGAGGATTCAGTGAGAACCTCGCGCCTCTGGAGAGCTGTCACACTCTCTCTCTCTCTCTCTCTCTCTCTCTCTCTCTGAGTGTGTGTGTGCGCGCAGAGAGGGATTATCAGTGCGCACGTTACGCGGAGCGCAGTTTTGGTGATGCATTCAGTGGGGAGATGTGCGGCGGGCAGCAGTGAGCGTCACCCCGGACATTTAGCGGCTTATGCGGTGCAATAGCAGGAGAAGGGGTCCCGGCTGGTTTTGGGGGACATCGTCTCTCCGCATTACAGGATTTCGCTTAATTGTGTCTGTGTCATTTTGATAAATACCTCCTTTTAATGGTGCAGAGTGACAGTCAAAGATGCGCACCGCTGAACAAAGGATTTAGGGGAAAACGATCAAGAATCTCTTCCACATTTTAACCCTGACACCCTGTTGTGTTCCATCTCCCCCGTTTGGACCTGCCAAGACTCGGCGTTCATGCCCATTCCGCCTCTGAGGACGACGGACTCGGGCTGAATACACGGGCTCCCCTAGTTTTCAACCTGGAGGAGGAGGAATCATCTGGGCTGATCGCGTACAAGTCCATGTGGATGGAGAGAGAATACGCAAACACAGCGAGCGGAGCTCACTCCGAAATGTGACATTTTTACTGTCTCTCCTCTTACTACTGTGCGTCTGCCTTCCTCCTCGATCGGATTTGTTTACGTCAAATACGGTACGTGCTGCTCACCATGTAGCTCTTATGAAATTGATTAATAATAAGATGGGGAGTGTGATGTCCTTGTGTGTGTGTGTGATGTCAGTGGAAATGACTATTTTAGCTGAGGAGACCACGGGGAATCTCGGTGAATTTGAATACACATCTCTAAATTTTATGTTCCAGTAAAGCAGTTTCGGGTTTTTTAATACAGAGATAGAAGTTGCATCACTGACATTCACTGGAGAATGGCGATGTCGATGCACCAAATTGGTGTGTGAAGCCGACAGGGCACTCAGTGTTGTAGACAAACGTGCATTCACACACACACACACAGGGTGCTGCGTGAATGTATATTTATGCACAGGGCTCGTCACGTATGGTCCTGACCCCGAGGGGCATTTCACAAAACCATGTTAAGCTTAACTAAAGACATAGAGGACTTTGACCTGTGTGAAATTTAACGACCGACTGGCTGTGGCACGTTTTTCTCACGCGTCTGAAAACGCTGGTCTCTTGTAGTGGCTGCGCCTCCATTTTCACCCAACAATACACAGGGATATTTCAGAAGTGTCAATCAATCCTCCATTCTTTAGTTTAGAGGTTAGATGTCATTCTTTATTTTTGGATCACACACACACAACCCCACACACACACAACCACACACACACACATACGTTCACCTCAGTAACAATGATCTTACTGCTGCTCCCTCAACAAACACACTCTTCTGGAACCCCCCATGGACCCTCCCATGGGGACGGTATTGTTAAGACAGAGGGGGGTGTCGTAAAAAAAAAGAAAAGAAAAGAGAGCATTCTCTATATGTGTGTGTGTTTGCATTTTGCTGCTCCTTAGGTCAGCTAAAATCAAGAGTGTCCCCTCCTTCAGGAGACATGTCCCTCCCCACGTCGGCCTCATAAACATGAGGCAGGGCCATACACTGACTGACTAACTCAAAGAGAAATTGCACTTAAATGCCCACTTGTGTCCAATTAGACAAAGGGAGTTTGTTTGGGAATGGAAGTCAATGTATGGATTGACTTTGTGTTGGTGAATAGATGGGTGATACATGAGCCTGGAGCCTCTGTCAGTGCAGAATCTGTGTACTCAGGAAGCTCTTGGGCCTATTTTGGAGTGTTCTGTTTTCCATCATTAATCAATATTCAGGAGAGTGGAGCTGTTTATTCTCAGCCTGCGCCTTCATGAGGTAGTTAGCTTCCTCATGGGAAAAGAGGATGCTACAGTATCTCCTCAGGGCTGGTGCCATATGTACCTTGTTTAAATGACTCTGTGTGTATAAGTGTATATGTGTGTGTGTGTGTGGCCTCCTCGTGTACACATGACAAAGCTGAGTGTGTGTATGAACCACAGGGACTGTATTTTTTTTTTAAATATATGGGAACATCCCTGCTTCTCCTCTCATTTGTGCATTTTTGTTAACACGCCCACCTCTTTTCTACCCACACAGACACAAACGCACACACAGACACACACACACACAAATACACAC
>JAPZDV010000009.1:11139800-11159189 GCA_029814665.1 Acanthurus lineatus | reverse complement strand
CCGTGGCCTCCTCGTGTACACATTACAAAGCTGAGTGTGTGTATGAACCACAGGGACTGTATTTTTTTTTAAAATATATGGGAACATCCCTGCTTCTCCTCTCATTTGTGCATTTTTGTTCACACGCCCACCTCTTCTTTACCCACACAGACACAAACGCACACACGAGACACACACACACACACACACACACACACACACACACACACACACATATGCACATGCTCCAGGCACAAGGTTTGTTCCAATTCTCCCTCTGTCTGCACATCCGGCTGCTCCTCTTTCCTCCTGCTCCTTTGATCACCATCATGACACTTTTTAAACCAGATCTGATCTCTTGTGACTCTTGTGATAAAGCCCCCCCACCCTCCAGTTGACCTTATCATGACATCCCATCCTTTCATTGACAACTGGAGATGCATATTGATTAAATACAGGAGTACAACACATGACTCCATTGGTCTGTGGCTTTGGTTTCACTGTTTTTTGTTTGTTTGGGATGCCTTCACATCGCTGCAGGAAGAGGAGGAGGAAAAAGAAAAAGGGGGAGCAGAGGGAGGGGTGCAAGGAACTGGCACTGTTAATTGTTAAGTCAATTAGCATATGGTCTTGCTGTGAGCCTAGTCACATGGTAATGAGGCCTAATTAGGATGGCTCGGGGTGTCTGAAGAGGCTGGGGAAAATACTTCTACTGTCAGTTTCTCCATGCTGACACCCAGGAGGCCATGAATGTTAATAGACTAGACTTTTTCAGTCTCGCCATTCAGGATCTTTTCATGTCTTTCCTGCTAGCTCAGTCTCCCCTGTCTTCTGTGATTTCTAATTTTTTCCCCAAAAACTCGTCCTCACCTCTTCTTTTCAATATTTTAGCACAGCTTTACGTCATACAGTGACATCTACTGTACCTCTCTCCCCCTTTTTCTTCTCCTTTATCCCTTTTTATTCCTACCTTGTTATCTGCCACAACCAGCTGCATGAGATTGGTGTTGTCACTCCAGAGGCTTATAGACATGCTGAGATTAGAAACAAAGTCAGAGGAACCTGTGTGTGATATGAAATTTAATGGTTAGTGTGCATTTTATTTAAAGCAGGAGCATGGATAAGTTTTTCGTGGTGAGCTAAATGCTTTCCTTTGCAGACATTTCTTGACTGACAGCAAAATCTATCAGTCAAATAATGTTATTTGTGTGGAGTACACAGCTGCAACATATATCTTTTTTAAGGACACAAAAAATTAAATTAATTCAAGTGATAATTAATACTCAGGAAACTTAGATTTTTCAGTGTGTGTGCTGCTGTGCATTTATGATGCCAGGTCTGTTTATTTTTGCAGAGAAATCTCTCTCATACTGCAGACTTGGAAATCTCTTTTCCATTGACCTTGCTTTTGCAGTTTTGCAGTCCAGCTGAATGCATGAGTTTGTGGATTACAGCGATGACCATGTGTCCTGTCAACGTGTCCTTGAGTGAGAACAGAGCTCCCATTTGTTGTGGATGAGCATCGCCACTAAGAGGATGTCCTTATTAAAATTTAAAAAAAAAAAAACAACAACAACATTTTACTCTTTTGGTTTCAGCCATTTTTTTACTTTGAAAGTGTTTTTTTTTTTTACATCAGAAAGTAAAGCATTTACAAAATAAGAGAGGATAAAAGTTCAAATGCCAGCTTAGTGACGTCAAAAACATACATGTGGGAGCCAGCAAGAGATTTGAAAATCATACAGATGCATCAGACAGAGAAGACGGGAGACATTCATTGTACTAGATCTAAGATTTCAGGTAAGATAGGCAGTTGCTTATAGGCACTCATTACTCCCTTGATTTCTTCTCCTTTCTGTACAGGTCAGACTTAAGGTCGAGAAGCAACTTGAAGCCAGTTATTTTCATTTTGGACTCACTGATAAAAGGTGCCTTTTTTGGATTTTTGATGCCTCAAATTACAAATCTAGCTATTAGAGCTTACACACTTAAATAGTGCAGCTGTGTTTTTATTTCACATTATAATCTCATGCACTTAGACAAGACATTTATAAAGCCTGGGTTAATTTAACATGAATGATGTAAAATGTAAGAAAATGACAAGTCAGTCAGTGTAAGAGAAGACAGTGGATGAGACTGGAGTCTTGAATGCCAACAAGAGAAAACAGATGCTTGAAAAAATCCTGCAAATGACCCACTCACCTCGACAGCTGGATCTGTGGGTTTCCAATCATATACCTACACACTCACACACACACACACACACACACACACTCACACATTTCTCCATTATCATTCAAGTAGTCAGCATAAATAAAACAGTAGGAGAAAAAATGAGAATTGTAACAAGTCGTCAAAAAGCAATAATCCTCCTAATTATCACCATGATAATTAGGCAGCATCTGGTTGTGTGCTATTTCTGATAATTATAGGAGCAGGTAATTGTACAGAACGGCTTGCAACATTTCCCTGTCCATGGCTATCCCTGGATCAGATTTGAAGGACTGCAGTGCTGCACAGTTGCACTCTCATGCATGTATTCCTGTTGTGTGTTAAACAGCAGCGCTATAAGGAATGCATGCTGCATACTTGCCACATTCAACTTTGTATGAGAATGTGGTCCCTTCACACACAGATATATAATACATGCCACTAAGCAGAATGTGATAATTAAATGCAAATAGAGCGAGTGCACATGGGCATTAAGCCAGCCTATGTGGATGTGTGTGAGTGTCATGTGCATGCGACCCTGTTATGTGCAGAATACACAACTAAGATGGACCTCTGAGTGCCAGCAGGCTACTTGGCACTGAGGAAGATGGTTCCTGAGAAGCAGCAGCCATGCAGCAGAACTGGTAGGAGCTGGATTCTTCCCCAGTTACATAAGATACACAGCAAGAATAAAGGCAAAGGGGGAAGGGAACAAGGGAGAAGGAGGGGGCACGAAAAGGGAAGAGGGATAAGCCAAAATGGAAGGAAGAGGGGTGTGATTGGGATTAGGTGCTGGTGGTAAAAAAGGGAGAAAATTTAGTGAAAGGTGTGTGATGCACATCTCCCACAGCACATCCTCAAATGTAGAAGAGAGATGAGGCCATGGCGGCTGCTCTGGAGGAGTGGCTGCATTGAAATCTGACAGAATACAGGATTTTAAATGGAGGGGAGGACAGAAATGGCTGCATGGAGAGAGAGTGACAGAGAGAGAAACGTGTCTAGAAAGATGGGAGGGAGGGGAGGATGAGATGGTGGCAGCATCCTCTTTGCTGCACAAAGCGGAAGGCCAAGGGCTCTCTCTCTCGCCCTCTCTCTCTTTTTTTACATGACTCTTATCGGTGGGAAGCAGGGAAGAGGAGTCGAGTGTGCACCATGTGTGCTTTAGGTGTGTTAATGTGCTGTATGTTGTGCGCTCTTGCATGAGCATTAGTGATTTTGCACATGTGTGTGTGGCCATTGGCAGCCCTCTGTGTGCAGCCTTTAGTCGGCCAAGTCACACTCAAAAAGCAGCTAGAGAAACCATCTGTGCAAGAGTGACTGGGTGAGAGGGTGAGTGAATGGAAACGTGGTCACTCACAAGGATACAGTGTTTGTTGTGTGTGTGCTCTGTCTCGACTGTGTGGTTTTTACAGGCTCTGTCGTCAGGAATTGACAAAAGAGAGAAGGTGATAAAGAAAGACAAAGAAATAACAAAAAAGACAGAGGAGGAGCAGTCTGCAGCTTGTTGAAGATGAGTGAGTCTCTCTCTTTGTCTCTCTCTCTCCCTTTTGTTTTATTCCTGTCATTTAGAAATGAGGCGTAACTGTGATTATCAGGAGCTCACTCGAAAAACAACATGAGATTGGCAGAAAGTTGTCACGGTTTCAGCAAACAGAGCTGGGGACACAAGAAATAGGACCAAAATGCAGACTGTAAAGGCAGAGCTGATGCAGTTCAAATGGTTTAATAACTTCATGATTAATTGTATTTATTAGGCTTATAAAAAAAGTAAGGCAGGTTAGGGTCAAAAGTGGGAATGCAGTCCAATACAGGCAAGAATCAAAATCCTATAACAGATGAGGTCAAAGTGTATCAAGGCAGAGCTCCAAAAACACTGGGAAACTAAACACAGAAAAAAGGCAAAAGGGCAGACATTTAATGTATGAAATTACTAGGACAAACTGGTACAGACGAAAGAAAACACACTCAAAGATGAACTAGTCAGCTATTAACAAGACAGGAAAAAAAAAACACAACACAGGAAATATGAGTAAATAGGGAATTCAGTGGTGGACACAGCCATAGTGACATCACCTATTGGTTTGTTAACTATTGTTTTGAAGCCTTTAGTTTGATTACAAGAATATCACCATCTTGTTTTTTTGAAACCAGAAGTGACCATGTTTGGACAAGAGGGTGGAGCTGTGGAGGATACACACTAGTACTATCAGCAGACAGCAAAAGACTGCTGTCACTCAAATAGGCCAAGCCCTTTATTATGATTAGCTAAAACCTTATTATAATTGAAAAGAGTGACAACTCTTAGCAAAATTAGCTTTAAAGACCAAGATCATTTTTTGTACAAGGATGTAAACGCTTTAATTTAGCTTTAAACATGGAAGTCGTAATTTACGGCTCCATAAGGACCAGCTTGCTTTTTGAGACAGCGTCAAGTGGCCATATCTTAATTTTTCAGCCTCAGAGGCTGCAGCTTGAAAAGAAACACATTGAAAACCCAAAATCATAACAAAAAAGTTTTTTTAGAGAGTGTGTTTGTTTTTGTGCCACTCGTGCATCCATGCATTTGGTGCAAATGGTCTGATTGATGTTAATGTAGACCAATAATAACCAGCGGCTGTGAGCTGCTAGAGGAGGAGGGAAGGAGATGACAGGAAAGGAAGGGCTGAAATAAGAGCAGGAAATGAGAGAGCGGAGAATTTTAGTAATGAGGAGGCGTGAGGAGGAATTGGGAGGGAGTAAATCTCCAAAGGATACATGAAAGAACTCAAAGCAAACGAATGTGCACAAACACACATACACACACATGCATCTTTATGCCCTCGTGGGTCCAACAGAAATAAATAACAATATTTCACCAAGTTATAAACAACCACCACCTCCATTTTTTTTTCCAAATGTATATCAGGACAGACACATCAAAGCCTGCAACATGTGAATTTATGTTTTGTGTGTATGCTGAAATATGAACAACTTGCTTTGATGAAAAGCCGCTCACTAACAATTTTAAGTATGTCATTAACCATAATAACAAACACAACCAATCATTAGTGTGAGAGTAAGCAACCTCTCTAGATTTTTGCAACATGGAGTCATAGACACCCCCTTTATGCCACGTACCTTTACTGCTTTTTTGCCTCAGAGAAAAGCAGTTCTAGAGGAGGTAATCAGCTTCTTATGTAAATGTACTAATACCACACTGTAAAAATTACTCTATTGCAAGATAAAGCCCTGATTTGGCAATGTTGCTCGAGTAAAAACTACACAAGTACAATCAGGAAAATGTAATTAATGTATTAAAAGTACTTGATGCAGAAAGTGGCTGTGATGTTATAAAACACTCCTACACAGTCTTTATCATTTAAAATAAATCAGAGTTTGTATCAAGGGGTCTATCTCTTTCTGTCCGCCTGCCCCACTTAATGAACAACGTGCTGGAAGGACTGTGTGTGACCTGCCACCTCTGCTGATGTGTATTTAAACCTAGCAGTCTCCCCTGATGGCCTGACTGTGTAACTCTTCTCGACTTACTGGCATGAAGAGAGAATGAAAAGCTGTGGATATGCAGCGTCTCTTACGTGGTATGTAAATATTGAGGCACAGTCTATTTGTGGACACTGCAGGACTTTTTACGTCAAAACTTAAGTAAGACTGAAGTCCTCTGAAATAAACCAGAGATGCTTACAAGTCTTTCCTTCGCAAGTCCAAGTTAAGTCTCTTATGGTTGGAATGTGAGTTCTATTATTTGCTGCGTGCCATCCAGTTTCTTTAAAATACCGCAAAGTTATATTCAAGGTATTCAAAGAATTTATTGCTGTATTATTGTAACTTCTTTATCTATTTGCATTCAGCATCAGCACTGATTAATTGTTGAGTGTTTGATCACCTTAAAACAGACTACCACAATGCAATGGGAAAAAACACATGATCAAAGCTTCCCTTCAAAGTCAGTTGCTGTATTTTGCCTTTTAGCCTCATCATACAATATAGAACAGGTACTTAAGTATTCATTAGAGAAGAAAGGACTCATTAGTCTTTTGCCGCATCATAATACAGACATTTTGTCAAAGGGAATTAATAATTAGCTCATCATTCCTGCACTGTGTGTGCACTACAAATAAAGAATTAATAAATAAACAAAAATAAATGAAATAAATGTTCACAAGTTACAAGTTTTCTGTCAGGGGGGAATCTCAAGTTTTTGAGGATGAGTCTCAAGTCAAATCTCAGGTTACTGTGTGTGCAGTCTAGTCGCAAACTTGAGTGCTCATCTCTGAAATAAACAATCCAAAGCTCAGAGGAGCTTAAAAGTGTGTGTGTGTGTGTGTGTGTGAGAGAGAGAGAGAGAGAGTGTGTGTGTGCTCTTTGGGAGAGCAGATTGTTTGACACATTTATGCAGCAGCCAGTTTGGAAAGAATTTCTGTAAGCTTTGCAATGTAGTGGAGAGACAGTTGACAGTAACCTGGCAAAATGATGTGTTTGTGTGTGTGTGTGTGTGTGTGTGTGTATGTGTGTCTGTAAATGTGTGTCATGGTGGCTTTAAGTATGGATCAACCTTTCATAAAACATGCAGCCTGTCAGGAGATATGACAGCACTGATCATCCAGCAAAGACCTCAGTGAAATGAAAGAATGTGTATTCATGTGTGCGAGTGTGACAGTAGTGATGAATAAAGGAATGGGTCGACTGAGGCAGCATTGATTTGAACAGAGCGCTGCTTTTTTTTTCTTCTCTGGGACACAAAAGTATATGCCTGTTAGTACTTGTGCTCGAGGCGCTGTGTACTGGTGTGCAGTGTATTATGCATTGTCTCATGCCTTGCTTAGATGCCTGATAGTGAGTAGAACTGCTTGCATGGACTGTTTCCCCTCTCTGTATCTGTTTTTTTTTTTCATAAAAATATGCATGATGCTGCAGTTTTCCTGTCAGTGCTCCGGGCAGCCGGTCACCTGAAGCTCTCTTCAGCTGCATTGAAAGTGCTTCATATCTGACCTTTCTTCTCTGTAAATGAACTGAGGGCAGCTTATCTGGGCTTTTCTGGGTTTGTGGATTTTTTTTTCTGCCATGTGTATGTTGTTTGTTTCAAGTTGTTTGACACAAAATGAAACGGTAAAGCTTTGAAAAGGTTCAGAAAATGGCAGGACTATAGGCTACCATCAGTGAAACAGGATGTGTGTGTGTATGTATGTGTGTGTGCTCTTGTGTGTTTGGAGAGGCCTCAGTCATTCACCCTACATGAACTACTGTCCTTTGTTTCCTCTCTAAAACACAGCAGTGGCTGATTGTCTGTATTGTCACTCACAGGCAGATGATTACTGTGGGAATGACTGATCGCTCAACTCTGTTGCTTTTCAAACATTTATGACCAGAATGACTCACTCTATGTCTCTCTCCTGTTTTTCTCCATTCCTTTGACTTTCTCCATTCTTTGCTCCTCCATCTCTCTCTTTCTTCTGGTCTGTTGATCTCTCAGAGATGGCGTTTCTCCAGGTCCTCCTCCTGCTACTGCTGACTGTTGCTCATCGTGCCACAAGTCAAGACTCTGAAGACTCTGAGGCTCTACCAAGAGGCTGCGGCTGGGGCCTTGTGCGTCCCTACACCCTGCTTTGTGACCTGGACTCCATATGGGGTGTGGCTGTCGAGTCAGTGGCTGCCGGTGGGGTGCTGACTGCCATCTTGCTAGCCCTAGTCCTGCTGTGCCGTTTACGCCACATCAGTGAGGCTGAGAAGCGCAGTGGCGTTGGACCCATCCTCCTGCTGCTCTTCGGCATCCTTGGCTTGTTCGGCCTGAGCTTTGCTTACCTCATTGAGCAGGATGAGTCTTTATGTTTGCTCCGCAGGGCCCTGTGGGGTCTCCTGTTTGCAGTCTGCTTCTCCTGCTTGCTGGTGCAGGGCGTCCGCCTGCGCAGGCTTGGCCGTGAGCGCCGAAGCCCTGGCGGCTGTGCCCTAACAGGCCTTGCACTGGGTTTGAGTGCTGTGCAGGGCATCATCGCGGCTGAGTGGCTACTTCTAACCGTGTTAAGGGAGGGACGAGCTGCCTGTCAGTATCTGCCACTGGACTTCTCCCTTGCGTGCAGCTACGTGCTAGCCCTCCTACTAGCCGCGCTCACTGCAGCCTCCCTGGCTCTGTGTGGGAAGACACGTCAGTGGCGTTGCAATGCCGTCTGGCTGTTGGTGACCTGCCTGCTGTCACTGCTGCTGTGGGTGGCCTGGGTTGGCTTCTACCTGTACGGCAACGCCTGGTTGGGGAGGTCACCAGACTGGAATGACCCGGCACTGGCCATTGCTTTAGTGGCTCAGGGATGGCTGCTGCTTATCTTCCATGCCATTCCTGAATCCCACATTTGCCTGAGACCCCCTCCACAGCCCACTGCCCCGGATTACTTTGACACATCCCAAAACTCGACACGCATGAGGGAGACGAGCTTCGACGAGGACATCCCTCTCTCTCACAGGCAGTTTGTTGAGAACCAGGGCTACGGATATAACGATGAGAACACTGCAGGTACAATCCAATCCCATTTTTTACAGCAGTCAGCATGAGTAGTACGTGCGAACAGACTGTAGTTGGAATGTAGGCCAAAGTGAGTAATAGAACACCAAGAAATATTTGCATGTGCGGCTAGAAATAAGTAGAGAAGGAAATTTCTTTGGTGCACAATTACACAGCAAGTGTTTCTTCCTTCAACAGAGACAGTGATGTGTGAGTCACCGTAAGTAATCTCTGCCCGTCTCTCTGTCTTTTCCATGCCAGGCTTGAGGAGCGGTGGTGGCGCCGGGCAACATAACAGTAACACGGGTGCCAGGCCCAGCGCTCCTTTCCGCAGCAATGTCTACCAGCCAACCGAAATGACCATGATTCTGAATGGGGGAGCGGTGAGTACATCCGCCCAATCACAGGTACACGCCGCTTACACGCCGCTCTCTCATTCGACCATGCCGACAAGACTGCATGCACATTTGTGCGTTCCAGACCGTACGTCATTGCACAAGAATGAGGGAGAGGTGTGAGTGTGTGTGTGCGTTATCAGTTTGTGGGTGCATGCTCATGTGCCTGTGTGTGTTGTAGTTTGTGGGCACACGCATGGATGGGTTTGTCACAAATGGTCACTCATCTGACATTGATTTGGGTATGGGTGAGTGTGAAAGAGCCTCCATGCGCTCCTGTGTTTGCCAGCCTGTCACACTCTTCATTATGCAGGATGCATGGGCACTCTGGCTGGCACAGGTGAATATATTTCCAGCTACTGTGTTGTGAGTTAAGCAGACCAAACAACATCACAACACGCCACCTCAGAAGTTGAGGCTAAAATGCTGAAACACATTCTCTCTACTAACTAAAAGACAATTTGTAGTCATTATTCCTGGAGATTGCAGCTAACTCTGCTAATTTAGTCAATAAAAAGAAAGCAGAGACGTCTTCTTAAGCTGCTCTCCAAAAAAAATATCATTAGTTTGTACGAACAGTGTTCTTGCGTAGTAGTTTTTAAAACAAGGAAATTTGACATGCTTCGAAATCAAAGGGCTTTGCATAAGGCATCAAAGATATTAATGAAACATTCTCCCACAGCAGTTTTAAAGGTTGAAATAAATATAAGAGATAAAAGCAAATAATTAAATAAAAGAGCATAGGATGCAAAGGAAAGGTGGATAATGGTATCAGATTGAGTTAGAGTTTGATAGTTTAAAGAGTTAGATGAAAAGATCAATACCACTCACTTGTCTGTCTGATTGCCTTGCAGTTAGCTTACCTTATCATAAAGGCACACAAAATGTCATTCTTACACTTCAGTGTTTGTGCAGATTAAACAAAGAAGTTTTAAATATGTGGATAAGTGAGCCTTACAGATTCTGGTAGGTGGATTTTGTCACATTTTACAGGGCAAGGTTAGCTATTTTCCCTTGCTTCCAGTCTTTATGTTAATCTAAGTTAAGTTAACTGGCTTATGTTGAGACACAAGAGTCATATTAGTATTTTCCTGACAAACTCTTCAAAAAAATGTCAAACTGTCCCTTTAAAGGAAGTAGAAAGTATTAAGGATTCTTACCAAGGTGAAAAAGTGGTAAGAGGTCTGCCAGGTTTTCTATCTTGTATAGGCTTGTTAAAGCTTTGTAGAGCGCAATAATTAAATGCTGCTTCTCTGCGGGTCGTATTAAAATCTGGGACAGCTACCAGATGACATGAGAGGGTTTTATTTTAAAGTAAAAGTCAGTCAGAGATGCATTTTGTCTAAACCACAGAGGGATTTGTAGACAAGCTTGAGTTTAAGTGTAACAGGATCAATGCTGCTGCTTTATACACGTGTGTCATGATGCATGTGAGAGAATGTGATGCTTACCAGATTTTCAGTCATTAACAATCTGAATTGTTCCTTCTGCAGGTGCCCTCTGCACCTCCAACCTACACGGGGAGGCAGCTGTGGTGAGTAAGAGGACTGAAGAGAAGGTTGAAAATGAAGAAAAGAAGATGGGTGAGGGTGAGGAGGAAATGGTCCAGGATGAGGGGCCCTCCTGGTTAAATTGGACTTAATATATGGACGCCGCCAGGGCCCTTTCACTCTGTGTACAGACTTAAACACTGACTGTGTGCCAATCAATCATAGTATGAGTGTGTGTGAGACTGAGAAAAAGTAGGGCATGGAGGACAGAGCTAAAGCTCTTCCAGCACACATATCTCTACAGAAGGGTTGATAAACTCGACCAGCAAGTAGCAAAACAAAACGCGCTAACTCAGATCCGAAAATATCATCACACAGTATTTTTTTTCTTTTTGTTTGATTTGCTCCCCCGAGACTACAGCACTGTAAGCATCTTCAAAAAACTGTGAAAGCTAGCGCTTTTTCATGCTCTATCTCTCTTTGCTATCAGTCAGGATGTCTTTTCTGCTGCTGCTCACAATGCTGGCGCTCAAGTGGAAACATTTGGCTCTGTCCTCCATCCATCCACAGCGTAGGTGAAAGGCAGAGCACATGGACAACTGTACAACTCGAGCACAGCCCTCTTAAAAAAGACTCAAGCCTCTGTGGGTGTGTATGTAGAGTATATGAGAGGAAAAAAAAAAGTGTATTCCCTTCACCTCAACTCTACCACTCCAACAAACCTTCCCTCGCCAGGCTGTTGTTGCTTTACCCTCGAAGACATCTCCTTCCTCCCTCTCCATCTTTGTTGCTGGTTTGCATTTTTCTGCACGGTCTGTGAATACAACACATAAGTCTTCTCACATTGCCTCATCCTCCCACCTGCATGGACATTTTCTGCAAAATGTGAAACAAACTGTGAAGCCGGAGCTGCAATCGGAGAAGATGTTCCCAGTGACCGCGCAAACACAACAAAAGCAGCCTGAACAGGGATCACAAGCTGCTAATGAACTGCTGTTAGATATATAGATATAAATATAGACATACAATGGAGTAGAGTGGATTTTGATTGGATGAGGAGGGCGTCAGTCATCAGAGGGTAGGCACTGCCTCATGAATCTAGGTCAGACTACTGTGTGCTGCTCTCCCACATCTCCGGTGGCCACTGGCGGTTTGAACCAGCCAGGAGAATCTGTCACTTTATATCAGCAGGAAACGGAGCGAGGAAATGAAATGGTCTCCTGTTCTTAGTTCCTCTATCTGTGCTTTTATGTGTGCGTACGTGAGTGTTGTGATTTTATGAGTGTTGGGAGTTGAATTCAAAGTCAAGGTTGCTTTCCGGTGCTAAATTTTCCTCCACACATCTTCCCAGTGAGGTGCAGAGTCACAGGAACAGCACTGATGCAGATACAGTAGTCAAACTGAGTGACAGACTATATATAAATAGGGCTGCTCTTGGAGATATCTTAGAGCCTTAGGAAGATCAGATTTACAGTGCGAGGTAGAAAGAGGGAGATCAAATGGATGGGAAGAGCAGAGGAGGGAGATAGTGAGAGGTGGTGGGAGGGGAGCCGATGCGACAGTGAAATCCCAGTGACTTTCTTCAGTAAGGCCGATCTGTGTGAGAAAATGGCTTCTTTGTCTGTCAGTGTGCGTGTGTGTTTGTGTGTGATGGGGGGGGTGGCCCATGCTGCTCTGCTCTGCGTGGTTGTCTTCTTCATCAGGGTGTAGCGTCTCTCCCTCCTCCTCCTCCTCCTCCTCTTCTTCCTCCTCCTCCTCCTCCTCCTGTCTCTCTCTGTGGTCGGCTATAGTTCAAGTCTCCGTGCCAAGAGGGACTCCTGTTTCACTGGAGTCTCCGTTTCACGCCCTTTCCCTTCGTCGTGACACCAGCTCTCTCTCCTCACCAGAGAAGCTGTGTACATAGTAGTGCTGTAAAGCTTTGCTTGCTTGTTTACTTTTTTTTAACTGTAGGCTGAGTTTAGACACCAGTGTCATATGACTGACTACTGCAAACTATTTTTATCTGGGGATTTTTTTTTTTTTTAAACTGGTTTGCTTTGTGTTTATACATTTGCTTGTTGTTACATTATGCTTTTATTTTTCTCCTGCTGGTGTCTTTTATTTTTTAAACTAGCATTTTGGAACTGTTTTGCCAACAGTAGATAAGCTTTTATTTTTGTTATAGGGATTTACCTCGGTTGTTGCGCAGTATTCTTTCTCACAACAGTGGTCTCCTCTTTGCTGTAACAGTTACAGGGATACAAACTTTATTTTTATTTTTACAAAAAAAATGTTGATGATGGCTGTGAAGAACTTTTGGCACTTCATGCAGTAAACATTGAGTAATCTGTAATACTTAAGGGACAATAAAAAAATCCAGACCAGGGAGAACTGAAAAAGTTTCAAGCCCATTTTCAGCCATTTTGAAGAACCCTGGTCTTTCAGTAACCTTCAACTAAGAAAAGACTAAGGGTCAACCCCTGACTGAGGCTGTATGTCTATGTCTTAACCATTGGCTACTCAAAAATAGGGCTGGTGCCAACAGGCCAGCTTCATGTCCAAAGAGAGCTAGTCCTGCTACGTCAGGCTCTGTTTGGGTCGTCCCTGGTCAAAAACAGGCTACACACCAGAGATCCATGTGTCGTAGCCCATGAAGAACTGTCCTCAGGGTTTTCGGAGGGTTAGCTGTGATGAAACAAAGCTATGTGAGTCTCCATACTCATAGCGGAGGGGGGAGGTTTCAGTTCTTGTGATGACTTTCGCTTCATGTGGAATACAAAAAAAATAACAATAATATCATGTGACTTTGTAGATTTTGCACTTGTCGACTACCTATCTGTGCATGCTTATCACCATTTCTACATGTAAGACCTTTCTCAGATGTACTTTGGAATACTAACTATTTATGTAAGGGTCATGTGACAGCAATCATAATTTCAGTGTATATCAGATGACACACTTAATGTCTGTGCTTTCTTACACATAAAAGAGAGCTGGCTCTTGAAAAGCAAAGAGATTTAAGTCAGGGGGAAAAGATGGTCCAAAATAGTATGATTCCCCAAAAAGGAACAGAATGCCACCATCACCGGACCTAATAATAACTTCCTCTGTTAGTTTGAAGACTGGAGGGGACAAGAAAGAGTATCTTCTGACTGATATTGTCTCTGTGTTTAAATCCAATAGACTGTGGTGAAATTTGCACAAAACTTCTATATGTTAAGTTTGTCATCCCTGGGCAGCCCACTGAATGCCCATCCTCCCTGGGTTTGACATGTCCTTGCCTGTCCTCTCCTGATTTGTCTTGCCTTCAGACTGTTCCAGCGGGGCAGCTGACAGGGATGATATTGGTTTTCACAGCTGTGACTGTGCAGTGACGCAGCATGCCTATGTATAGAACTTTATTCCCCTGATTAGAAAAATAAAAAAACAGTTAACTCTCTTGTTTCTGTAACCGAATCAGGAAAAAAAAGGTTCAATAAAAGTGTCATGTTTGTAGTTAACTTTTAATTGGTTGTGGTGGTTTTTTACATGATTATTCTTAAGTCAGAGCCTAAGTGTTACTCGATTTTTCAACTTTACTGTTGAATCTTTCAACAAGTAGTTTGAAATTGTGGAAAATGTCATTAGTAGCTTTCTAACTGACCATTAGATGAGAACTTTCATGTCTGGTACTTATAAATTTACCATGAGCACCAGATAAGCTTAGTTTAGCACAAATACAGAAAATAAGGGAGACAGTTACAAAAACACATTTGTATTGCTATTAATTAATTAAATTAAATTAAAAGAGATATCTGCTTATTAGTGAGCTGACTTTTGACAGAGCATGGTAGATTCTTTCCTCATCATAGTCTTTAAGCTAAGCTAAGCTAACCAGCCGTAGATTTAAATTTATTGAAGGGATATTAAAGTGGTATCAATTTTCTCACATAAAGCTTACCAAGAAACAGTATGTTCTCACGAGTGTCAAACCTTTTTAAAATATTTATATATCAATACATCAACTGATAATGTAAGAACAACATTAGCATGAAACTAGCATGAAACAGAAAGCATTTCTGTTCACTCTCGCTGGACTTATGTTTTCATTTTTGTGTCAGATTACCAATGATCCATATGAGCTATTTCAAAGCCACTGAGCACTTCGCATTAAGATTATTTCATTGTTTAAACTTTCCTCAAATTAGACACGCTGTACATCGTTACATTAATACGCTTCTTAACTAACCTTTATACATGCAAATTAGCCTTAAAGGCAATCTTTTGTAACCTTTTCCATTTAGGTATTCTGAACAGGAAAAAGATAACAATACAATGTTGTGTGTCAAAACTGTTTCTGCTGTCCCAAGTTGGCAAAAACTCTGTTAATACAGTTTTGTTGTAGGGCAGTTGATTTAAAAACACACAAAAATATTGTTTAGAAATGTATGTTTTCTTTTCAATCTTCATGGTAATGTTGCAGTTTGACTGGGTTTTAGTTTTAGACAAAGTCAGTGAATCTTATTCTTTCTTGTTTAACTGCCTTTAATTTATGCATATAAAATCCTACATGTTTCAGAGGTCTGCCCAATGTTCATCATACTTACATATTTACATATATGCACATGGCATTAGTGTGACATACATGTTTCTAGCTCACACAGGAATACATGCTTTAAAATCAGGATCTTAGCATGCAAACACAGCCATTCTCTACATTGCCATCATCAGCCTGGAATTGCAGCCCAGAACCAGTTGTTTTCTGGCTTTGCTCTGACAGCCTGGTGCCCACTCCCTCCTGCTGCCGTGTGATCCAGTTTCAGATGGGCCCAATGCTGCCAGACTCTGTGGAGCTGGCTACACTATCAGATGTCCCCAGAATGAAATGGGCTGTTTTATCACCTCAGCCAGTGGCAACTGTCTCCCAGGCATCCACATACCTGCAAAGGGAGATACATGACCCTCTTCATGCCTCAGTGTGCGGTGGTGTGCATCAGAGATTGGGATGGTCTCAAAAGCCGTCCGTCAGAAGACCACTTCCTCACTGCTCTGCAGAGACACTGGAGGGGAAACCTGAAGTATCCTCTCAGGTATGCAGGGCTCAAGGAGTGATGGAAACATGCCAAGAGTGCACTTTATTCCCTCAGTTCAATTGACATTTAGTCAGAGAAGACAGTTATAAGCCGACTTTTAAGTTTGCATGAAGGAGAGTAAAGAACTGCAGTGTCAGCTAAGCAGCATGCAGTCTTCTTATCCTGAATATTTTTGCAAATTTAACTTTCCATGGCTGATATGTGACATTTAAGTTGATGTTTGATCATTCATGAAGCTGCTGGAGTTAGTGTGGTTGAAGCAAAATGTTGAAGTTTTTGGTACACTGTACTAAAAAACAAAATTTATAGAAAAAAACAAATATTTTAACTCCTCTAAAGAGAGATTACACAGTAAAAAAACATAATGTGCCATAAAAACTCACAGATACTTGGAATATTAGAAATTAAGGTTGTCTACTTGTTGTGAAGTTGGTGTTTTACATCTCTCTGAGTGTATGTTTTTCTTTATTAAGCCAAGTTACAAACCATCACACAACCTTTTCACATAACAGAAGTCCACATGGTGAAAGTGTTTCCTTATTTGTGTGTGTTTATTTTGTTAAATAGAGCATGTTTCCACACAATACACATACAGATTTGTTAAGAATATTAAAGTGTATTGTCCATCCTGCCTTACTGAAGCTAAAACATCCAATCTCCCCCTGTGAGGAAATATATATGAGTTATTATCATGTGTAAGATGTAAGATCTTGTCTAAATTTTAGAAATTCCTTTTTGCTGCTCTGTCAGGTTGTTGTCAGTCTTCCACAAGAGCTCTTGGTGATGTTTTTTTACAATTTTTTTGTGTTCTGTTTCCCTGCAGCTCAGCAGACCAACTAACCCTTCACTATGCCCTCAGTTCCTGGCTTGAATGGAAATGCTACATCATATTTTGTGCAGTGGTACAGTCTTTATTTGCAAAGGAAAAAGGAAAGGACAAGGCAAGGAAATACGATCTGGTGATCTTCCAGTGAGCTATTAGCAAGAGGTGCAGAGAGGAAATATTAGGTCTCTTATGAGAGCTAGTATAATATGTGAACCGTACTATATGCTGCTCGTGTGTAGGGTGAGTCTGGTGAAGGGAGGTGATCCATCAAAAAGGCAATGAAAGCAATCACCTAATTAGACATGGACCTCAGACTGTAAATCCCTGCCTTGCCATATCAAATTGGTGACAGACATTTTATATGGCTTGTTTGACTGATTACTTTGATCAGTCTGATGTCAACCAATCAGAATTTAATTGCCTTTTAACAGGAGAAAAACCTTGTATGCACAGCTAATGATTTTAGTTCAGAGTACCACGGTGCTCTAGCTTAAGTTCTGAGTTCCTAGTAAAGACGGAGACAGTGCAGTCAGGGATTTGTCACCAGGCTCCGATACAGCAAGGAAATCAGTCATAAGTGGTGGTTTGGAGGCCATTTTCTCCACAGTGCACGGGCTGGGAGACAGCCACTCACCGCCCTCAGGGGTCATCTGCGTGGTGGGGGTGTGGACCACGGTGCTTTGGGGGGTGGGGGAAACTACTTGGATGGACACATCTGAGATGCCGGGCTGGGGGCTTTCTGGAAGATCTGTCATGGCAGAGCCCACTGGAGACAAACAAGAGCTTCATCTTTAATATGCACAGGTATACTGGTTGTTTTTAGCATATAATTGTTTATCACATAGAAAAATGCACAGGAGACCTCAAAGATTAGCTTTATTTTTGCCACTCTGCTGCACTTTGCTGCTCGTGCACAGGCTTTTATTTCATCAGGTATTAAAGCAAAAAATTCTGTTTCACTTAAAACACTTAAAAAATAATTGTTTGCACTTTTCATCTGTAAAACACAAATATATCTGAATATAATGTGATCGTACTTTGTCTTCTAAGTACCTTATTTTCATATGTTGGGTTATTTCTCTATATCTTTGAATTGCACTGTTTCCGAATAATATTATGATATGAAACTAAATTTTTATAAAGGTCGGGTTACAAAAAACCCCAGCAGGCTTGTTTAACAAACCATGATTCAGCCAGTTACTGACACTTTCCCTCTGTGACAGCTGCAAGGCTATTGTGGTGGGCTTTTGTTATCTGACAGTAAAAGGCAAAGGCTTGGACATTATGGAAGTGAAGCTATGATGAATAGACTGCAACGTTTGGCCATTTAAACCACAACAAACGCCACAGACAGACTGTCAATAATGGTGGTGAAAGCTGTTTTGCTTTATTAACATACTAATGCCTAACTGCGGTTTTAAGAGTGGTTTTTGAAAAGCAACAATTACAGTTTTTTTGCTCTTTAAGGTGTACTAATACCATCTGTTTCATCAATATCTGAACCAACAGGAACTTTTTATTAACTAAAATTTAATTTCTCTTTTTTAAATACAATGACTGATGCTTTTCATAAAGTGTCATTTACAAATACGGCATAAAGGGTCTTTTATATTGAGTGATAATAATAAAATGCACAACTTAACTTCTATTAGACTTGGGAATAAATACTTGTTATTGGCACATTTACTTACATAACTATTTCATGACAACAACTCATAATGTTATTGTGATTCAAATAATATAACTTGTTACTATAATTATGGTCAGGAGTAAACATGTTTTCTCAGGCCACACTGTTTTAACAGGGCTTGAAATCATGGTAAACATCCAACATGTCAGGTTGCAGTCAAGGACAGTCATGGTGATTCATGAGCTGTTGAAAGCTGCACCTGTCCAATGAGCGGTGCCCTTTTGACCTTAATGCATCACGCTGTGTCTGTTCTCTGGATTACTTTGCTCTCCCCCCTTTTGTTTTTCCTCTCCATCTCTAACTAATTCTGATTTCAGACTGTGAAACATGAAATGGCAGAAGAGGTATCACATGCTGGTCTCCCCGGGTCAAATGAGATGAGTGCAGCTGTTGGATCGACTTGAAGAGAGTGCATACAGTAGGGAGGGGGCTTCCTTGAAAAAATTTCACTCACTGGCTCACCCTGTCTCAACCACAGGCCCAAACACGGGTCATTTATCTGTTTGTGCTGGAGGGGAGTGCTTGCTTCATTACATCCAAAACAACAACAGGCAAAACCAGCAAACAAACTGCAACTTCAGCACCAATCTCTTCCCCTCCCCCTCCCCTCCCAGCCTCCCTCCGGCTCACACATTTCTGGTTCTCTCTTAGCCTCATCCATTTTCAGGTCAGAAAATGGCTTCCATTCAGGACAATCTGAGCAGACTTTCTTGTGCACTCACACATGCACCCACACTCCCTCCACCCCCTGCTAGAATGACAGGTCAGCAGTAGTGGTGCAGGAGCAGTAGCAGCAGTGAGCAGCAGCAGCACAGCATGGCTGTGGAAGAATGGCTGTGGAAGAATGTTCGTCAGCCCGTCACGGCTGCACCGGGTGCCTTTGTTGTGTGGAATGTGTCAGTGTGGAAGAAACCTGTGTTTATTATGGTGTCATTGTTTTTTGAGCCACAAAAACAGAGATGTCATGACACCCAGCTTCAGTGAGCAAGTCAGTGTTTGTGTGTTTGTCATCATCTATGGACATTCATTTTAGAGCAGCTCCAACCAAATTTTGGATGGATGGATCACATGTTGTAACAGTACCTTAGTTTATTTTTGTTTAGTAATTTAGTTTAGCTTTAGTACAATTAAGGGACTAAATCCAACCCTTTCTGCCCAGATGTTAAACTGTCTAAATAACATAGACGTGGGGGGGGGGGGGGGGGGGGGCGGGGGGGGGGGGGGGGGGGGGGGGGGGGGGGGGGGGGGGGGGGGGGG